>OZ010737.1:132750652-133268152 GCA_963932295.1 Tipula lateralis | reverse complement strand
GAAATCCATGCTGTAGTACAGCAGGAAATACACCGTCAGGACCGGCAGATTTGAAGGGTTCGAATGAGAACACGCTTCAACGTAGGACCTCATAAATGATTAATCTACAGGCTAAGTCCCAATTGGGACTTACATCCAAATTGTTAATGACTACACCAGAATTGTCGGTAGTAATGGTTTTACATCCCGGAAAATGGGTAGTGAGAAGTAACTCACCTACTTCCTTTTTCGAGGAAGTAAGCTTGCCATTAGGTAGACGAAGTGAATCAAGTCTACATAGGTATTATTCCTGCTCAGTGACTTGTTAAGTCTAACTACAGCAGGTAAACTATTAATCTCCTCACAGAAGATTACCAAGGCAGATCTTTGTGATGCACTTAGTTCTTTTTTGTACACTTTTTGTGCAGCTAGAAAGCTGTCTCAATCAAACTGAAGATTAGATCTTCTTGCCTTATTCTTCAGCTTTCTTGTAGTTTTGCTTAACTTTGTTAGAGTGGAGCACCAGAAAGGTTTGTTCTGAGTTTTTTGGTTCGAGACAAGTGGACACGAAGTCTCAAACGCTGTTGTAATAGTTTTAGACATATCAGAAGCCTGCAATTCTAAGTTCACAGAACGAACAAATCTTCAAAGGTGGTTCGAGTAAGGAAACAAGCTATTGAGAGAATGTTTCCCAGTTGGTAAGCTTCCGATTACGGTAAGGTTTAAGCGGAATTCTTTTAAAATTAATATTAAAAGAAAGACGAATGATAGTGTATTGGAGAGTGACGAACGATATTGTCACCTGTGATCGAAGGTGACAATATCATTCGTCACTCTCCAGTTTAAAATGAATTTAGTGAAGGATATGGAGCACAAACTAATGTCAACTACCTCCCTGCGGGCAGAGTTAACAAAAGTTGGTTCACATCCAACATTGAAAAAATCCAACTCAGATGAACTTAAGTATTTTAATAGAGCAGAACCTCTGTTATTAATGTTGGTACTTCCCCACAGAGAGTGATGTGCATTAGCATCACAACCAGCTATCAGAGGCCTTACAGCAGCTTACTATATTAGCAGCGGAATCGTAAGGAAACAAAACTGAGGCAATAACCACTTCAGTTTGAGAGTTTAAAGTAATGCGTGCAACTGCAATATCAGCCGAACTACACTCTTCATTGAGAGATGCATTAATTGAGATATTCTTCGAGATGCATATGCACGTTCGAGATGCATATCTAGTTCTCGCGGTAGAATTCTTGTACAGAATTCTGCCACCGGGATTGTTTAGTTCAGAAACCAAACCATCAAGATGGTAAGTTCTTGAACTAAATATATATATATATATATATATATATATATATATATATATATATATATATATATATATATATATATATATATATATATATATATATATATATATATATATATATTTATATATTTATATATATATATATATATATATATATATATATATATATATATATATATATATATATATATATATATATATATATGTGTGTCGAAAAGCGAAAATCGCTTATGTGCAGACATATTAGTTTTCAGGATAAGCATATAAAGTTTTAATTCAATTTAAAAAAAAATGGAAAACTCTAGATCCCAAAATTATTGATTTGTACATAGTTTCGGTCGTAAATGTTGGTTTAATTTTATTGATATTTAGGAAAAACGATTTTAAGCGATTTTCACTTTTATTTTAGTTAGAAAAAAAATTCTTATCTCACATGAGCGATTTTTTCCAATTTGTGTCTTAACTAAACAATACAATAAAAGAAGATAAGCGATTTTTCAAAACTGTATTTCAGTAACAATGTCAATTATCTAAATAAACAAAATAAAACTTAATTAATAAATTCACATTTTTCCGCAATAAAATTAAATAATCATGAAATTTATTCATCCATCTCGCTCAATTCGTTGAGGTCTGGATCGATATCAGGCAAACTATTAGTATTCAAGTTTTGGTAGAAATCGTGATATATAGGATCGATTAGACTAAGCTGATCCAATAAATCTCTTTTTTTAGCATCGTTCATGTATAAAGGCGAATCATATGATAAAGGTAAATCTGAGGAATTGACGCTGTTTATTCCCCGTCGCCAGATATTCAAAGATTTAAATGGTTCGTCTTCTGAAAGGGTGCATTTATAATAAATTACTCCGAAATTTTTAGTGAATCGCAACCATTTAATAGATTGCCAAAGAAATCGTTCGCCGCTTTGCTTATTACTTCACCACATAAGTTTAGTTTTTACTAATGACGAAAAATTAAAGAAATGTTCTTGTGTCATTTCTACCACTTTAAATTGATTTTTGTTACCAGCTGCTCTTACGAACTGATACCAATCTCTGGGATGGTATATTTTTATATTTGTTTTTCGTTTCTTACTTTCAATTACCGAATGATCAACGTCACATTCCATATGTGTATGGCCTGGAGTTAGAAATTTGTGATCAACAATATTTATATGCGTAGAATTTGCTACTAATATAGACATCATTGTTGCAACAAAAGAATTCCTGTTTTGGCCAACGCAACAATCGCTATAAAAAATAACGTGTGATATATTTTCTGGTTCTGAGTTAAGATGCTGGAACACGCACGAAGCAATGTCGTTGGCACCTCGATTTCCTAAGGCTTCATGCCACATATAGCATATCGGTTCATTAGTAACACAGTTGTGAACCGTAAGATTATACGTCCACAATTGGCGCTTATAAAACGAAACCGATGTGTGCAGATTTGAAGTTGGTAAGCATTGCTGTAAATCGAAGGTGTAAAGTTTAATGCAGCGGTTCTCCTTAGCAAGATTCCTATCGTTATCCTTTGATTTATATCCGGCTTCAGCATCATTGAGGTGGGTAGTTTTAGAGGCTACAAGCTGTGTTTTTGTGATTTCATCTTTCTCAAAATCGATTTTAGCCTTTAAAACGTCACATTTGTTGCAGGTGTCTACTATTGGACGTTTGCATTTTAAACCCATACCTAAAAGTAAATATAAATCAATGAATAAAAAACATTTATTTGGGTTTTTTAAGCTAACTTACTTTTAAATATTTCCGAGTACTTTGTGATGGATACTGGACTTTGGTGCTCATTACAGTACATTGAATGCATCATGCTTAATGTTAAATATGACGGCAAATATTTCTTAGCAGTGTCACGTCTCGAATAGTGACTTTCATACGCAGGGTATTTGTTAATGTGGCCTTTGATTTCTCTGATTTTTTCTTCAGTTAATTTATTAACTGGATTGCGTTTACCACGCATGTCGTGCAAAAGTCCGTCGTTCGATAATTTTTTTTTCGCAAACGTTTTTAAAAAACTTTCACTGACACCAAAACAAAAGCGAAAGCATTTTTGACAAACTTCGATTCTTTCTCCATGTAGTTCGATATGATAGTAGTATGTATGTGGCCGATTTCTTGGATTGCTCTCAGACTTCGCAAGCGTTTGCTTCTTTTTCTCCCTTATTTCAACGAACCCAGAGACAAATGCTACTTTCGCCTAATAACTAACAATTTTTGAAAATCGGTCGAACATAATTTGATGTTCTTCACGAGAAATTTTAGTGTAAAAATTTTTTTTGCACTTTGTTAGAGGAACACAGTTGTTTAAAGTTGCATTAACTGGAGTTGGTTGTAATATACCGGCTTGTGAACCATCGCTAGTAGCAACTTGCGGTCTAGAAAGTTCCAAATTTTCGGCTTGTAATACTTCCTCTGTGAAATTTGGTGCTTCACAAAGATTTTTTTCAATTTGAGTTGCTACTTTAGCAATATAAAACGAATCTTCTTCTGAACTAGAGCCTTCGCTGTTGCCAGGCTGATAGTTAGGATCAACGCCGCTGTCATCGAAAGAGTCTTCTAACCTATCCTTATTATTTTGGTGCGCATTAATATCATCATCGCAGAACTGGTTTGGTATTGGCAATTTTAGGCAAACAGGAATATTGTGTTCTTTGTCTTTGAGAGGATGTAGAATATTTTCTAAACCACCCTTACTTACACAATGCGGCTGAAGTAAACCGCCGTTAGCATTCCTTTTCCCGAGATGTTCTATTTAAAACATGATTAATAATATAACAGAAAAGTAAATTAGAAAAAGTACACTTACCACGATTAGAAATCATTTTAGTGAAAGTTTGTTTAGATTTAGCTAGCTCTAACATTCTTAAGGACCTGTCAGATGCCATTTTTGGTATTTCCCTTTTCTTTATTTTCACAATGAAATATACTGTTATTTTATTTTTCTGTTAAAAAGTTTCAAAACTTTATTAATAATAGCACTTAAATAAAATAATCAACCACTTATAGTACTTTGAAAAACCCCACTGACATTGAAAAAATAACTTAAGTAACATACGAGTTCACAGTTCTAAATACATAATCAATATGAAAATATCGCTTACTGTTTAATAAGATATTTTAGTTTTTAAAATTTAAATGAAGCATAAACAAAAATATCACTTAAATTAGTAAAACTCGCTTATGTGCATTTAAGCTGTAACACTTCAAATTAGTAAAACTCGCTTATGTGCATTTAAGCTGTATTTACTTTTTTCCAATTCAAATAACTAAATTTAAGCAAAACTACAAAATCGCTTATGTTACTTTGGTATATCAATTTTTTAAAATAATAAACATAAAATAAATTTAATTTCCACATAAGCGATTCTTCCAAAGCCATTATGAGAATAAAACTACTTAAGCGATAAGACTATCTTTAGAGCATTCTTTATGGTTTGTTTGAATAGTACAAAAATTTGGTAGTATAAAAACATCCTAATGAATTGTATAACGAACGCAAAATAATAAAATCGCTTAAGTAAAGTTAAGCTGTTTTCGCTTTTTGACACAGATATATATATATATATATATATATATATATATATATATATATATATATATATATATATATATATATATATATATACATATATATAGAATCCTCATGCTTACCGACTAAAACCCCACCGTCCGCTCCTCCACAACACCGGTATTGCAAAACTTGCTTAACATAATGTTCTTATCATTTTATGTTAGCTTCATGTTGTGTTTTCATTAGTTGACGTAATATCGTCATGATAATGGTATTAATGGTGTTAATGGTGTTCAAATTATACCGACGGCATCTTAGGGATATTTTTCGTTGTCAGATGACTTTCTTATCAGTACATTCACGACCCTTTCGCTCTCTCCGTTCGCAGTGAAAATAGTGTGTTCTAGTGTATCCTGTTCATCGAAGTAGAAACAACAAGGTCTCTCTTTAATATGTAGTTTAAGAAATAGCTGTTCAAACAGTCATGGCCTGATAGAAATTGCGTTAAGTGGAAGTCGACTTCAACATGCTTACGCTCTACCCACTCTTTAACTTTAGGAATCAGTTGTCTAGTTCACGACGCACCCATCGTTCCATCATTTCTTGTTTGGCGCTTTCTTTAGGGATCCCGCTGAGTACAGTGACTCTGTATTTAGTGATTAACGTAATAAGTGGCATGCTAGATATTATGAAGGCTGCCTTTTCCAAGATTGTCCTATTCTCCTTACATACATGGAGTGCAATAGTTCGTTGTACGCGCACCCGTTGATCACGGGCCGCTTTTGCAGTGTTCAATAATCGAATCCATACTTTTACACCATACAACATAATAAATATGACTAGTGAAGAGAGCAATGTCCTTTTAATTGCGCTCGATCCGCCAGTGCTGGCCATTAATCGAATTAGGCCAGTTGTTGTTCTATTCATCTTTACCACCGTTTGTTTAATTTTTGCTGTTCGTATTCTGGTCATCGACATATCCCATTAGCTTGGAGTCCTCGGGCAAGGGAATTCTAAGAACATCGCCATAAAGAATATTCCAGCGCAGTGGTCCTAAAACCAAGCCATGTGGTTTACCACACGTAACCTTCATCCAAAAAGCTATACGCCCACTGATTCTACAAGGATTACTCGTACACTCAGATAGCCCTGAAGAACCTTCCTTAGATTTAGACTCACTTGATAATCCTCAAACCTTTGCTGGATTAACTCTCAAGCTGGTGTATTGAATGCATTCCGTACGTCTAGGGTATGCCGTGTGTGTTAAGATCCGTCAGCTGAATTATCGATAAACCTCGAGCATCTACAGTAGAACTCCCCGCTGAAATCCCGAAATGGTTCTCTGCAATTCCGCCCGCACTGCTTTCTTCGTCTATTAATCTGTGACGCAGTAGGTGCTAGGTCCAACAGGCAGAGTGGTCTATAAGGTGTATTTTTAGAGGTTCTCAACTTTGAGTCGGCACCCATTTAACCCATTTAACAACTGATAGACCTACACCAGAGCAATAATTGCAAATTGTTGAAATATTTTCAAAATACTAGTTCCGTTCGTCAAACTTATCGTGCACTTCATTCATTTTATGACATACATAACCGTCCCTTAGAGCCGCTATTGCAGAACAATAAATCGTTTTGGACCCTTTTACTCTTAATGATAATGTGCATCGTGTGAGACGCCGAACAATGAAAATTGAACACTGAAGAAGTAATCAAACTGGGGTTCTGTCCTTCCACTTAATGGAATATTTTACGCCTTTAAAGCCTTAAAGATTTAACTTGGGCTGAATCATAAATTGATAAAGATGTTGAATTCCCGTTCAAAGTTTGTTCTCCGATGAAGTTCATTTTTGGTTGACGTAAATAAGCAGAATTGTCCTATTTGGAGGATAGTCCTCAAGTGTTTGTCGAAACACCATTAGATTCACAGAAAATAACTGTTTGGTGCGCTGTATGGTCTGGCGGAGCCATTGGTCCATATGTCTTCAAAAACGATGATGGTCAGAATACTACTGTCAATGGTGGGCGGTTTAGTGACATGATTAGAAATTTTTTCGTAGATCGATTAGTTTAGCTGGCTTTTAACTTGTTGACATGTAGTTCCAACAGAACGAAGCCACATGTCATACAACGCACGCTACAATTGATTTACTCAACGAAACTTTTGATGGATGATTAATTTCGAGCAATGGCAAATTAATTGGCAAATTGGTGTTCCAGATTGCACCTTCTACGCGACAGCTATGGAGGACACATGACTGAAATCATATTTAAACATTAAGTATTTAAAAAATTATATATCAGTATTGGAGCCAGCACCAATGAACAGAACAAGGCAATGAAGATAACATCCTCCATATTAAAGAAACCGAAGCCAGCTCTAACATTCTAGACTTACAATGGAAACAAACATACAGTCAAATTGCCGGAATATGAAAAATCTACCAAGAAACCCTAATTTCGAATGCGTCAAAGGTTTTCAACCCATTAGGGTGGGTATCACCATCCACGATAATTGCAAAAATGTTGTTCCAAACGCCCTGGTTGAGGAAATTAGATTGGGACGATGAATTGCCAGAAGACATTGAAAAAATTTGGAATCAATTAAAAAGTGAATTGGCCGAGTTTAAAAAATTAGCAATCCCAAGAAAACCACCAATCGGAGAAGCTAAACTCCATGGGTTCTCAGATGCGAGTGAACGAGCATATTCCGCGGTCGTATATTGTCGATCTACAGACGAGATGGGGTCACATCGTGTATCATTAGTTGCTTCGAAAGCTAAAGTAGCTCCAGTAAAGCAAGTTAGCCTCCCCAGGCTTGAGTTATGTGGTTCTCATTTATTAGCGAAGTTGCTTATTGCAATCAAGGAGACGATGAAGCCAACAACGGAAATATATACATGAACGGACTCAGCGATAGTGCTTGCGTGGTTGTCTGATCATCCCATAAAATGGAAAACCTTTATTGGCCACCGCACGTCTGAAATATTAAACTTAATTCCTAGACAGCAATGGAATCACGTGAGATCGGATCAAAACCCAGCTGATTGCGCTTCCAGAGGAGTGTTTCCATCCAAACTTTTAGACTTGCAACTATGGTGGAAAGGACCAAATTGGTTGATACTAAAATAGAAAATGCCAGAAAGAAACCGAGCGAGAGAGTATCCAGGTCGCTAACAGTTAATGATTTAGATCGTTCAACCACTCAGATAATCAAACATGTCCAGATTATTGAGTTTTATGAAAAAATAAAACAACTGAAGGCAAAGAGACAGTTGAACACCTAGAGCAATCTATTGCCACTCACACCATTTTTGGACGAAAACGAAATACTTAGAGTAGGAGGAAGATTGAGCAAATCAATGAGCGAATACAACTCGAAACATCCGATTATTCTGTCCAAATCCCATATCCTGAGCCGAATGATCATATCATTCACACACAATAAATATCCCCTTCCAGGTCCTTCCTTAACTTCCCATATTATCCTCCAAAAATACTGGATTGTCCGTGGTAGGGGACTTGTGAGAGAGGAATTAAAAAGATGCATCAAGTGTTTCCGGCAGAGAGCGTCGGGTGCCAAGCAGCTTATGGGAAACTTACCTGCAGTGAGGACCACTCCAGCGAGACCATTTACTAAGTGCGGCGTAGATTATGCACGACTCATATCATTAGCTAGCAAGCGAGGGCGTGGTGCAAAAATGACGAAAGGATACATCACTGTGTTTATTTGGAAGCTGTAACAGACCTCACCAGCCCTGTGGTTGGGGGCAAACATGTTTCGTAAATATTTCGAACGAAACATGAGATCCATAGAATACCACCACAGTGTACAGAGCTTGTCGTAGGAGGCGACTAAATCTGGTTGGATCGCTGGGCTGACGACCCGCATCCGTAAAAAAATATCACTGTTAAAAATGTCAACAATAAAAACAAAGTCGGATCCCGCCAAAACAAGAATGACCCCCCGCTTAAATACCCGGATACGAGAATGAGGATCGGCACGTGGAACGTGCAGTCACTAAGAAAACCTGGCGCGTTGAACGGCCTTATCACATGTATGAAGGAGTATCGGCTGGAACTCGTAGCGCTCCAAGAAACTCGATGGCCTAAAAGTGGAGACCATGTGTCCCAAGGCTATACGTTGCTACACAGTGGAGATGACCTCGGAAATCTTGGAGTTGGCTATCTCATTGGGCCGCAGGTAAAAAAGGCTGTGTTGGATTACCAGGCAGTCGATAATCGAATGTGTAAGCTTCGCTTGCACATGCGATTAGCCAACCTGTCAATTGTTTGTGTACATGCGCCCACTGATGTAAGCCAACCCCAAGGTTAAGACTCATTTTACAATAATTTGGATAATCTGATGGGCTCTATACCTGAGCACGATATCAGATTGGTGATTGGTGACTTTAATGCTAGAGCTGGCAGAAATCAGACCGACCTATGTAATAACATAGGTCCGTACTCTCGACACGAAACTGCGACCGAAAATGGGGAAAGAATGATGTACTTTGCGATCGCTCATGATCTCAAAGTGGTAAGTACATTCTTTTCTCATAAAAACATCCACTTAGAAATATGGACACATCCACGTAAAACATCCCGAAGCCAAATTGACCATGTGTTGATTTCAAAAGGGCCGGCTCGGATTGTCCAAGACGTGAGATCGTATCGGTCGTGAGATCGTATTATCTAGTCACTGCAAAGCTACGATGGAAATTTTCGTACAAGTCAGGGAGGACAGGAGAATATACAACGCGATTCTCCTGTGAAGGTCTGATAAATGAAGAAACGCAACGAAAATATCAAGATCTTGTCAGCAATAGCATTTTACGATCCAATTATCAATCTGATGATGTGAACAGTGTCTGGGAAGTATTGAAAACCTCGGTTGTCGATGCTGCCCAGCACACTCTCGGTATAGTGAAAACTAAGCCCAAAAATGATTGGTTTGATGAGGAGTGTCGTCTTGCTGTTGCGCAACGAAATATAGCCTATAATGAAGCGCAGACTCGGTTTAAAATTGCAAGGAAAAACAAAGCAGTTCTTGCTAGGAGGACAGCTAAACGCATTTGTAGACAGGAGAAGCGCGATTGGTGGAAGGCTAAGGTCTTAAGAGTACAACACCTCAGCAATGAGCACAATTCGCGTGGTTTCTTTAAAGGAATCACCGAATTGCACCATACCTTAAGATCTCGGTCAACTGCCATTCGGGACCAGGATGGAAACCTCTGTGTAACGTCGATGCGGTACTCGATACATGGCGTGAACATTTTTCTGATCTACTTAATGTTCCACATTCATCACAAGCTGTGTTTGAATACCCTCAAATACAGACAGCAGAGATGTTCATTGAGGATCCATCCTATGAGGAATTCACAATGGCCATGCAGAGACTAAAGAGAAATCGTTCACCAGGAGTTGATTGCATTTATTCAGAGCTCTTGATATTCGGAGGGCTATTTTTGTGGAACTGTCTTTTCGACCTTGTTGTGGGTGATCGCATGAAATGCGAGAATTATCGCGGTATAGCTCTCCTATGCACAGCATACAAGTTACTGTCTTACATAATCTTGGGAAGAATTACTCCTTTAGCGGAGGAAATTGTCGGTGACTACCAAGGAGGATTCCGTCCAAATCGGTCAGCCACTGATCAAGTTTTTTCACTGTGGATGATTCTTTTCAAGTACTATGAAACATCTCGCGATGTACACCAGGTATTCCTAGATTTCAAGCAAGCCTATGACTCGGTCAATCGAGAGAGGCTATGGTATGCGCTTGAATATTTAGGAATACCACAAAAATATGTACATCTGTGTAAAATGACAGTAACGCAGTCACAATGCTGTGTCAAAGTTGAGAACAGGCTATCGAGAACTTTTGCAATCGCTACTGGTGTTCGACAAGGAGATGCGCTGTCCTCGATACTTTTTAATCTCATGTTAGAATACATCCTTCGTAAAAGTGAAACACCTCAGGACAATATCTTATTCCGACAATCCAATCAACTTCTTGCGTATGCAGATGATATCTGTGTGATTGGATTAAATGGCAACGGCTAGAAAGAGATACTTGATCCACTGGAATAGTTTTCAGCTTCCGTTGGTCTCAAAATCAATGAGTCTAAAACCAAATATCTGATATCTGGTTTTCGAGACCAAGACGCAAGTGATTTCAGTAGTGGAAACCACACGTTTGAAGGAGTGATAAGATTCAAGTATCTTGAATCTCTCGTTACTCACGATAATAATGTGGGAGAGGATATCAAGGTTCGCCTTGCCGCTGGCAATCGGGTTTTGTATCCTCTACGTCCACTGCTGAAATCAAAATATCTTGCAAATACGGATAAGCTGAAACTGTACCGAGTGTTGATCAGACCTGTTGTCATGTATGGATGTGAGAGTTGGACCTTGACGGATGAGTACGAAAGATGATTTCTAACATTCGAGAGAAGAATCATGCGTGTGATATATGGCCCAAAACGCGACGTAGATGGCACATACCGAGTTCTATTCAATCACGAGATCAGGAATTTAATGCAAATTCCTGATATCGTGCATGAAATCAAAGGACAGCGAATACGCTGGCTCGGTCACGTTCTGCGTGCTGATCCGAAACGAATGATACAGCGTTCTTAAAAGGGAGAACCGCTCCACGGAGAAGGGATGACTCCACGGCGTAGAGAGCGATCTGGCATCTTCTGGTTGCTTGCAACAATATGAAGAGCTGGCTCATGATCGAAACCGATGGAGCCAGATAGTTGACACGGTACGGGCCAATTATGGCCTGTAAAGACCGATAAAATAAAAAAAAACAGACCTCACAACGGACGCATTTATTGCAGCATTAAAACGGTTTTCATCCAGAAGAGGCGCTTTCAATGAAATATTTAGCGACAATGGCACAAATTTCGGCGCGAGAAGGCAGCTTAATGAGGTATTCAAAATGTTACGAGCACAAGCAAATAGTTCCATAATTTCAGATTTTTTGGCTCAAAACGTGATACAATGGCATACAATACCACCATCAGCTCCTCATTTTGGTGGTCTATGGGAAGCGGCTGTAAAATCCGTTAAATCGCATTTGAATAAAGCCACCAACAATTGCAATTTTACATTTGAAGAAATGTCCTCTTTACTAGCTCAAATAGAAGCAGTTCTTAATTCGAGACCACTATGTGCTTTATCTGAAGATGATACCACTATTGAAGCGCTGACACCTGCACATTTTTTGATTGGATCTACAATAGCAGCGATACCAGAAGTTGATCCAGAAAACATACCAATTTCGAGAGTATCCCGCTGGCAACATATTCAACAAAGGGTAAGAGGTTTCTGGAAGCGTTTTACCACTGAATATTTGAAATCGCTCCAGCAACGAACCAAATGGCAGATACAACAAGATAATTTGAAAATCAACGATTTGGTATTGGTAAAAGAGTATTATATATAATTTACCATCATGTAAATGGGCATTGGGAAGAATTGTTGATGTTCATCCTGATGACAACGGACTAATAAGAGAAGTATCCATTAAAACCACATCCAACATTATAAAGCGCCGGATAATCAAAGTTTGTAAGCTGCCAAATATATAGTCAACAACTAGAGTTGTTAACGAGGTGGTCTATGTTGGGATTAAGAAGGGATCTACCTAAAATAAAATGAAATCAATTAATAATTTTCTAATATCTAATCAAATTAACATTTTTTTTTATACTTATCTTATAATAATATTAATCACTTTGAATTGCGATTCTAGATTTACCACCGCAATTGCAGCTGTTATTGTTTACAATCAACAATGACAGCTTCAATTGTAGGTATGTACGAGTATAATTATGATTTAGTTAAAATTGGAATCTATATATATAAAATGGAATGTGTGTCTGTTTATTTGTTTGTTTGTACCTTATAGGAGACCAAACCTCTGGACCGATCTTCCTGAAATTTTCACAGTATTTAACTGGGACTCTAGGGTACTTTTTTTCGACCACGCCTACTTTTTTAAAATTATGTAATTGCTCCCATAAGTTTTTAAATGATTTACTTCAAATTGTATACACATTACATATATACTCCAGGTGAGGTAGAAATAAACATTTCTTAAGCCACGCCTCCTTTCACGCCCCTTTTCAAGCCAAATTTTGTTTGAAAGTTTTAAACTTTTGGTTCTCTGTACAAATTTGTTCCTTCCAACGGATGTTTTTTTTATTTGGTAGTATATTGCTCTTAATACTATTAACGTCGCTATATAACTATGAACCACGCCCACTTCAGCAGCAATGAAGCTGTTTTGGGTATTTTAGGATTTCCAATTCCTGAACGTCTGTTGTGCATTTATCTGCTCACCTCGAAAATGGACAACGCGTTTTTTTACCGCAGTTAATGCACAACAAATGGCTGCAGCGACACCAGCCACAACGTTAACTTCTTTGATATATGTACAAATGATTCCTTTTCTCAAACTTTTGCTGTATGCTCAAATTCCAACATAATATACGTGGAACTCATCAACTAAATAATTTCAACGTCACAAGCAAGGAAAAGCAGTTGAAGGATGGCCCAATTTATATTTCAATGATGCATTAGGTAGGCTGTATACTATTTATCCCCAGAATGCAGAATGCTTTTATTTACGAATGCTTCTAATAAATGTTCATGGACCAACTTCATTCGAAAACTTGCGTACAGTTACTCGCCAAATATGTGCAACTTATCGAGAGGCATGCCAAAAACTAAATTTATTAGAAAACGATTCGCATTGTGAAACAACACTAGCAGATGCATCAATATGTAATCATCCATGCCAGATAAGAGCATTATTTGCTATCATATTGGTAACTTGCTTTCCATCCCAACCGAAACAACTTTGGAATACATTTAAAGCAAATATGAATGAAGACATACTGCATCGAAAGAGAATTACCTGCAACGACGAAACAATTGAATTTTCAGACGGAATTTAGAATGATGCTTTGATTCTACTAGAAGACAAGTGGCAAATAAACAACAAGACCCTCTCGCAAGTTGGTATGATTAGTCCTAATCGATCAGGCGATGATGCGTCTGACCAAGATAAACAACGAGAAAGCAATTACAATCCACAAGAGTTAGAATTATTTTAAGACTAGGTGGTGGATTGTACTCTGTTGATGCACCAGGTGGAACAGGAAAAACGTTTTTGATTTCGTTTATTTTGACTAAAGCTCAATCGCAAAATAATATTGCACTAGCCATTGCATCGTCCGGTATAGCAGCAACACTTTTGGATGGTGTCAGAACAGAGCATTCGGCACTGAAATTACCTCTTAAACCGCAATTCTCTGAGACGCACAAATGCAATATTAAAAAAAACTCCTCGATGGGTAAAGTCCTGCAAACATGTAAGATCATAATATGGGATAAATGCACAATGGCCTACAAAAAATCTTTAGAGGCCCTTGATCGCACGTTACATTATTTTAGAAGCAACAAAAGACTATTTGGTGGAGCACTAATAGTGTTAGCCGGTGATTGCCTGTACTTCCAAGTGCAACCCCAGCTGACGAGCTTAATGCGGGTCTTAAATCATCTGTTCTTTGTCAACAAGTTCGCACACTGAAACTAAGAACAAATATGCGAGTGCAGCTGCAACGCGATGCATCAGCTACTCGATTTTCAAAACAGTTGTTGGAATTTGTAAATGGAAAAATACCAACAGATCCAACTACAAATTGCATTACGTTTCCACCTGACTTTTGCAAAACATTGCATGCTCCCGTGTTGGGAAACCAAACGATTGGTTTGTTTATGCTCCGAATGGACTAACTAAAAACATTGTATATCCTAGAGCTTTACAATAGTTAATTTATAATAAAATTATTTATTCCTCACTATATTAACACTTTTTATTTCATTTCATAATCATGGGGGTAGCACACCTGGTTCAGCCTTTTATTATAAAAAAATATATATCATTGACACGAAATTTGTACTTATTTTGTTCTTATTTTTAATGTATTACACATTTCAATTATGAATTTTTAAATTTTAAAAACGATCAAAAACAAACTAAAGCCACCTAACTAATCTCAATGTATTTCAAAACTAAATGTTTAGTGTTTTTGTTTTATATTCCGTTATCATCGACAGTGCTCCATGCCTTTTCCACTCATATACCGAATCCTCATATACTTTCATTAAGTTAGACATTGTTTCTTCCTTAATAATCCCTAGACATAACGTATATGGCAAAACAATGTTTTTATTAAATGTCCCTGGAGGTGTCGCGCTGCGTAGCATATATAACCACAACCTGTTTGGAATTTCTTGTAGAATGCGCTTGCATTTCAAATCATTTTAAGCTAAGTTTAAAACCAAATCTTTTGCTGATTTTTTAAATTTGGGCAAAGTTAATTAAGCTCGGTTTAACTAATTTTATGAAAAGTAAAAAAAATCTTTCACTTTCTCAGCGATCTTATGAGCGACCACAACCTATATGCAGGTCCACTTCAAATCCTCTAGACCAAATTCCTCTTCTTGACTGTGTGTGCTTTCAAACTCTCAAGGTGTGTCCAAACTCTCAAGGTGATAAATGATACAAAAAATGAACAACCTGAACACTGGTGATATTGTAATGATTAACGAAAATAATCTACCCCCTGCGAAATGTTTAACTGGTAAAGTACTGGATTCAGTCACATCCTGGATTAGATGAAAAAATTGAGTTGTCAAGCTTAAAACAAAATTGGGAACTATAAAACGTCCAAAACACAAACACCATCATTTTTTCAAAACTTTGAAGATTAGATCATCGTTGACCAATATGCTTAGTGTTGGTTTAAAATTAGTGTCATAAGAATCAAAATTACATTTGTTCAATGACATAATATGTGTCAATAACGAATATTTAAACAATTAGAGAATTTTGAGCCATAAAACGACTGTTTAACGCAGAAGTCAATTTAGTATCGATCTTACATCGTAATCGTTATATGTACAAAATGAATTTTGTGGTATGTTTTGTGCTTATTATTCTAACCATAAGTGCTTGTTGTGACAGCGACATAGAAAGTGAGTGGGAATGTGCTAAATATGCTAAATATACACCGACGATCGACTCGTCCATATTCATAGTTCGTAAAACGTTTTCGATTGGTATATCAACTGAGTGTTCCGGAACTTTAGTAAGCAACCAGTATTTTCTAACGAGTAACGAGTGCGGAGAAAATTTAAACGTAAACTATAGTTATGTGATTCCATATCGTGAACGTTTTGAAGTTATAACCGATGTTTATACGTTTGGATGGGTAGATAGTGACGGAGGTAGTATTGCATTGCTCAAATTAAAACACCCGATTGATCCGAGTCAACATCGGCCTGCTTGCTTGTGGACTAAGGACTATCGTCCAAACTTACAGTTGGTTGTGCAACATAGTTCAAATCCATCCTATATACCGGAAGATCCAAATGCACGATATAACGCATTTAGTAAGCTTTATAGCTTCATACCTATTTACCTAATGTGATATAAAATATTATTTGTTACAGAATTTGAGCCAGTTGGACTACTTGCCGCAGATGACTGCCAAAAAAACTATAACATATACAAGAACTGTTTCTATACAACACATCGTAATCCTGAACACGAGCCGAACAAGGGAAGTCCTATTTTATACTATGACAATACTTCGAAATCGCTATACGTAACAGGTATTTTCCTAAACAAACACAATTTCAAGAATGGAAGTGTGTTTACAGCGGTTGAACTTAGTTCAAGACACATAGAGTGGATTAAATCGATCGTTTGGTCAAAATATATTACATCGAACGTCACATGCGGTCAACTTCAAGTACCGTATCATCTTTTTGTTCCGAATGGGTCTCAAACGTTTCCTGGCCAATTTCCATGGCATGTGGCCATATATCATTCGCAACGGTATATATGCGATGGAACAATAATCACATCGAACATTGTTGTTACTGCTGCTCATTGTTTATCCTCCAAATTTGGATTTATACCACCGGATGTGTTAACCGTCGAAGTAGCAAAATATGAAAGATTTCGAATTACCTATCCAAGATTAAATGAATTCCTTGTCGATAGTGTATTGCCACACGAACACTATAGACAAGACACTCTCGAAAACGATATTGCGATATTGAAATTAGTAACTGGGATTAAGTATGGTGACTATATTCAACCCGCTTGCATCACCAACGATACAAATATGTTCACAGATACTTCAGGTATTGTACCTGGTTGGAATCTTGATGAGAATAATAGTATGCAGAGGCATCAACTGAAACAAGCCACGCTTGAGATACGTACCAATGATGAGTGTCGAGACAGTAATCGGGGATTTTTTGTTCATTTTTTGAATGGCTATAATTTTTGTGCGAACTACAAAAATGGGACGAATGTTTGTACTGGATATTCTGGAAGTGGATTGGTCGTGCAAAACAACAAACAATCGTATTTAAGAGGCATTGTTTCTTTGGGAGTGTCTACGCCAAATTTGAATCGCTGTGATTCAACTGAGCTTATTTTATTCACGGATGTAGTCAAATATTATGATTGGATTATGTCAAACCTTTAACATTTCTTGTATATTAATAAAAGAGGTTTAGTACTGAACGACGTTAAAGAATATATAGTTTTATTAAGAAACCGTTCTCAGCGCCCTTGTTCGCATATAGCCGAAATTAGTATGTTGACTTGAGTTGGTATGCTAATGAATCTGAAGAACTTCAAGACCTAAGGAAGGGAACGAGCCTAAGGAAGGAAACGCGCCTGTCCTAATTCCTGCTTGCTTGAAGCATGCGATAAAAATCAGACAGTCAACCAAATTTTTGTAAGACGGTAAACCAAGTTTCTATAAGACACTCAATCAAGTTCTTCATAACAAGATTGACCCTATATCGAAACACTCGAAGACCAATCTGAAACTTAAACAATTCTGAAACTAATTTCGAAATTCAGGTTCTACTGAAGTCAATCACCATAAGTGATAAAACAGGAATTTTGCACCAACTAATTACAACCGGTGGTGTTAATGATGAATGAACACATTCTTATGCCTTGTTGGAATAAAGAATTAATCGGAGACCCATATTTTTATTTATTTATTTATTTATTTATATATTGCTTATAATTTCGATTAAGAAGGAAAAGCGAATATGGAAACAACTTGTAAAAAAAATTATTATTTCCATTAGGCATAAAAACCTCTTAAATTTTTTACTACAAAAGGTCAACACCATGCAGGCACATCCCATTTTGAGTACAAACTCATTTACAATGGGATGAGTAGCAGGGATCAGACAATATATAAAAAAAATCTTAACTAACTTAAACTAATTATATTGTCATTCAGACACGCCATTCAAGAAACCTCGATTTAAACGTATCAGCAGATCTCAAACTCCTAATACTGTATGGAACAGAATTTCATGGAGGAATATCTCTAGCAAAAAAAGATGAATTTAAGGACCTAGAAGAATTTCTCGCAGGCAGCAATCGTAGATTGGCGTAATGCTAAATAATAATTGTTTGAATAAATAAGTTGGCTCTTTAGCTTTTAGTAGCTTCCTAGTTAATCTACAACCAAGAACAAGCCTAGTATATAGGGTGAAATATGGTCAAATTTCCTAATTCCGAAAATGAAACGAGGGCAAGCATAAAACATCTTTTTAGAATAGACTTATTTTCCTGAAACATACCAAATAAGATATGGCCATAAAGAAAATGCGGAAGGAGATAGGACATAAACCTTATCTTTTTAAACTGACTATCCGTAAACCCTACCACTTTATACAAACAACTAGGTAATCCAAATACCTTTCTACTAACTTTTATTAAATGATCACCTCATGTAAGAGTTTTGTTAAAAACTATCCCCAAATTCCTAACAGTAGTTGAAAACGGAATTAGTGACCCATTAAGATCAATACAAGGAAACGAAAACGTATCTAACGATTTTTTGTAAATAACAATAGATTGCGATTTACTAGCATTTAAGACAAGTCCATTGGAAGTAGACCAATTATATATTCTATCTAAATACTCGTTAGCAGGAGTACTGAACCTTGAGAAACACCTAACCTGAACCTTGAGAAACACCTGAAGTAACTGGAAGAAAATTAGAATAACAACTACCAAAAAAAACTGTCTGTTAACGGTCCGATAAATAATTTTTAACTAATCTAGCAGCTGAAAGGGACAATTTAAATTGTGCGATAAGCTTGTTATAGAGAATGTTGTGATTCAAAGAATCAAAGGCCTTTGAAAAATCTAACAAAGTGAGAGAAGTCAGTTCCCTGTTTTCCATACTGCGCCGAATATCATCGCTGATATTCAATAATGCAGTATTCGTGCCATGACACTTTCTAAAACCAGATTGAAAGACATTAAGTAAACTATTATCAATTATATGGGACTGAATTTGGTTTTTCACTACAATCTCAAAGGCTTTGGAAATGGAACTTAAAATACTGACAGGTCTTAATTGGGATAACTCAATAGGATTGCTAATTTTTGGAATTGGAATTATTTTACCGAGTTTGCATTGCTCAGGAAACGAAGAAGAGGTGGTTAAGATAAAATTAAAAATGTGTAATAAATATTTTGAGACTACAGGAAACATTCGATATTACTTTCCAAACAGCAGATTGTAACTCCTTAAAGGAAATATTAGAAAATGAAAAAGAGTTAGAACACTCTTCAGATTTAAGATCAACAACAGGACTAACCAAAGTTGGATTCGAGCTAAAATATCATTATTTCTACACCTGCCTATAGACCCAGATTTCGAACATTACGCCAAAAAGCCTTAGGAGGAAGAGATGGATCTTATTTATCCTGGAAAAAAGTATTTTTGGCTGCCTTAATTAATCTTAATACTCTATTGCGAGCTTGTTTGTAGACCAAAAATATATTACTATCTCCTAATCTTTTCCATAAGCGAAATTTATCTACCCTAGATCTGATTGCATCCATATAAATTCTCCAGACATCCATGGAGGAGATTTAGGTCTAATTACCACTGATCTAAGAGGGACGCAACTATCAAAAACTGAATTAATAAATTCATTGAAAAGCTGGATTGGACTAGTAGAGGAATCAAGAGAAAATATGTTATGCCAAGAATAGAGCTACAACCTAGTGCTAAATGAGAATCATCTATATTAGAAAAATCCCTAAAACTAAACCTTTTGGGCTCCAGGCGAGAGTAACAATTAGCTCTACTAATAGGTCATGATGAGATCCTAAACCGAGAGATAATTGATTAAAAAAAGAAATAGAGTTATCGGTGAACGACCGATATATAACGACCGATGAATATTGACATATTCAATGTCAACTACTTTATATTTTGACATGGAGCTACGCAACGTGACAATGATTTTCTTTAAAGCCGACCTGTCATCAATGAGAAAGGGTTAGTAGTGCCATGAGCCCCGTAATCGGTGAAATCTATAACTATATTAATCAATTAATAGCTACAAGAGGAGAATGAAGAAAGGTTGCAGAGAAACTCTCCAAAAATTAACAAGTCTTGCCAAATATTTCTACCAACACTATCCTTTTTTTTTCTCAATATAATTCTTTATTTATAGATTTTGAAGCAACTACCAAAGAAAGCAATCACTAAACTAACTGACTTGTTTAATGCTGTTATTAGATTAAGACATGTTCCTTCGGCCTGGAAAGTTGCGGAAGCTATTATGTTACCAAAACCAGGCAAACCGCCTTATGAAGCTAAATCGTATCGTCCGATATTACTGCTCCCTATCATTTCAAAGCTAATGGAGAGACTACTCTTGAAGAGAATGAAGCCAATAATAGAAAGTAGAGACCTAATACCGGGTCATCAATTTGGGTTAAGATGCAAACATTCTACAATTGATCAGGTTCACAGAATAACAGACATTAAAGAAAAGGCGTTAAAAGAAAAACAAATTTGTTCGACCTTATTTCTGGATGTGGCAGCAGCTTTCGATAAGGTATGGCACGAGAGTTTAATACATAAACTTAATGCTATGCTTCCGGGACCATATATTGATCTTTTGAGATCATATTTATCTTAAAGGCTTTTCAGAGTAAGACAAGAAGATGAGTATTCTGAACTGAGAGAGATAAGGGCAGGTGTTCCACAAGGCAGCGTTCTAGGTCCAGTCCTTTACCTACTATATACAAGTGATATACCACAGCCCGACCACGTAAGCATAGCAACGTTTGCTGACGACACCGCGATAATATCAACAGAGCAAACTGTGGAAGAAGCGGCGAATCAACTTCAATGTGCAAGTGATGAAATTCGCCAGTGGACCAAGCGATGGAAAATCAAACTTAATGAATTAAAATCTGCCCATGTCAACTTTACGAATAAATCATTGGTTAGTCCGCCGACAATCAGCTTAAACGATGTTATGGTGCCGATCGTTAACTCTGCTAAATACTTGGGAATGACTCTGGATGTTAAACTTAAATGGAAAGAGCATGTGAAGAAGAAAAGAAAAGAGCTTGATCTTAAATATAGACAATTGCACTGGCTAATTGGGCGAAGGTCAAAATTAAGCATATACAACAAAATACTGATTTACAATCAGGTTCTTAAGCCGATCTGGCTATATGGCATTCAGCTTTGGGGCTGTACTAAGAATAGTAACATGAAACTTATACAAAACTTCCAGAATAAGGTACTTCGGAGTATAGTCGATGCACCCTGGTACATTCGTAATAGTGATTTGGAGATTCCAGATATAAAACTCGAAATAAAACGATTTGCATCGAAGCATGAATCAAGACTAATATGGAACATGTCAATGCGGAAGCCTCTCGGCTACTGGATAATGAATGGTTCGGAGACTTAAAAGAACCAAACCCTTCGAGCTCGTTAGTATGTGAGCAGCTACCTACCAACGAACAGGCACTGTGCATCGCTGGATCAACAGTGACCACATTATATTTTAGTTTGTAAGAATTCAGATGTAAATTGATGGTTAGTCTGGAAAGACTAGTTTCAATAATATAATAAAAAAAAAATTAAAAAATGTGGTCTTCTGTTTACGTGATAAATTAGTGGTAGTTGATCATCATTTTGGATGTAACCTTTCTCATCTAAAAGTATAAAAGATTCTGGTCCTGGTATATTAGTTGGTTGTATGCTATGATATAAGTATGTAGGATCGGTGTAATATGGTCCCTTTATTAGAGAATTTGTATTTTTTGCTGTCGATCTTAATATGTGCTTGCGGATTAGGTGTATGATATGTGTATCGATTCGGTCAATTTTGAATTGTTTGTATAGCGTTTTGTTGGAAACATAATGTATATAATCTGTTTCTGGTTTACGAGATAGACCCGTGCATGGTCTTATACATTTCTTTTCAAAATTTCTGAGTTTTTCGAAATATTTTGGGTTGCTGTTGAACCAAATTGGACATCCGTAGGTTAGGATCGGTCGTATCATGGTCTGGTAACATATTATTTTGACATCCTTGTTAATATGTTTTGAGAAAAATATTTTGCTATTACTGAAGAGCGCTTTTTTTGCTTTTGTAATTAATTGTATATTGGTATGCTCATTTAAATAGCAGAATCGGTCTAAGTGTATCCCAAGATATTTTACTACTGCTTTATTTTCTATTCTCTCGTTGTTGATATTAATTGAGAATTGCTTCCAATTTTTTTTTGTATCGTTATGTGCGCTTGTAGTTGGTTTACGGAATAGAATGGATTCATATTTCTTCTCATTCAATTTAATGTGCCATGTGTGAAGGTAGTCAGTGGCGAAGTTGACTGCTGCTTGAAGTTTCTCCTGTATGGTGTTTATTTTTGCGTTTGCACAATAAATTATTATATCATCTGCGTACGCGATGTTTTGTATATCATCAGAGTTCAGATTTTTGTTCATTATTAGATCCGTGATGTATATATTGAACAATAGTGGAGCTGTTATCGATCCTTGTTGAAGTCCATTGTGTATCGTGAATATGCTAGTTGATGTTTCTGTTGTACCGTTCGTCGTTACAAATTTTCTGTTGTACAGCATTTCAAATAGTATTTGTAGTAGGTTTGATTCGATTTTCATTTTATTTAATTTGTACATTAGTCCATCCAACCATACGGATTCGAATGCCTTTTCCATATCTATTAGGGCTGCTCCGGTGGATATTTTTGCATTTATGTTGTAGCATATATCTGATACTAGTTTTGTGATTGCGTATGTAGTTGTATGTTCATGGCGGAAGCCAAATTTGTCTGGTATTAGGTTGCAGTTTGTTGTGTGTTCTTGCAGTTTGTTATAAATGACGATATCGTATATTTTGCCCAAATTGGAGAGTAGGCTGAGTGGGCGATAGTTGTTTGGATTTGCTGCATTTTCATTTTTCGTTTTAATTGGGTAAATTTTAGCGGTTTTCCAGCAATTTGGGAATGTACTATTGTTCAATAGATTATTTATTAGTGTTAATATTTCTCTTATCAGTTCGTCTGGTAGGTGTTTAAGCGCATAGATTTTTTATGGTTTCCATAGTTTAAAATTTCTTTCAGTTCTGGAAAGCTAAGAAAGTAATTTTGTTATATTTGCTGTTCTGGTGGTGATGCTTCATTAGTGCTGTTAAACTGTACTATAGTCTTATTGTTCATTTTCTTTTGTGTGTATTCGTTTTTAATTTGTCGAACCGTTTCCATTATTACTTTTTCGTGGCTCTTTTTACCCATACTCGCGATTGGGATTGTTCGTTTTTCAATATGATATCCTAATATGTTGAGGTTATGTTGAGCGTCATTGCTACTATATATATTACCTGTTTTGGGCATGGCTGTCCAGTCTATATTAAGCGATGTCATATTTTGAGCTTCCGCTTCTTCAATCTGTAAGTGGTGACTTTCTTTGCTGGCTTTCGAATGACTCAGTTTTTTGATATTGGTGAACATTTTTGCTTCTGGTTTTATTGCCTCTAGCTTCTGTTGCCAGTATTTATTGATTTCAATCTTAATGTTTTGTGTAAGTATAGCTCGTTTGTGCTTTTTATCTCAGTTTTTAGACTGTTAATTTGACTTGCGTGACTGTTACCGTCCCTTTTGAAAGTTTTAAGATTGGTTATTACTCGGATTTTATGTTTGTATAGGCTTTCTATTCTTTTGTTTGAGTAGCATTCCATGTTATTTTTTCTTTTGATTTTACGTGTATTCCTAGTTATATTGTTGTCTATCAGGTTTGTGATGATAGTGATGGCATTATCTAGTTCTGAGTCTGTGAGGTTTCTGTCTGTTGCTAATATGGTGCTCCGGCTGCATTCTTGTAAGTAACGTGTGTATTTTCTTTCTAAGTTCGTTTTTCCATCGTTCCCAGTTCATATGGCTGAGGTTTAGTGTGTGGTGGGGTTTGTTGGTAGTACCGATTTCACTGTGTTTAACGTCGGTGCATGTTATCTCGATGGCTTTGTGGTCACTTTCATATATGTGTGAGAATAGTTCTCCCAGGTTATTTGTTTTGATAGTGAGCCTACAGTCGATTACCGCTATGTCTAGAGTATTTCCAGATCGCAAGAATGTTGCATCATCCGGTTTATAAAGTTTTGATCTGTAGATGATATTGTTGTTTGTCATCCAATCTACCAACACTACACTCATAATAGAAACCCCTACCAGTTTATTCCCATACCAAACCATATTTAAGAAATTGTGCTGGCCAAAGTCTTTTTGAATCACTTTTAAAACGGTTTAAGCTGTGACAGTTAAAGCGGGAGGTACCGGGTTCGAATCCCAATAAGGAGCAGGATGCAAAAGAGATTTCTCATCAACTGATTACGATCGGTGGTGTGAATGAACACATCTATGACCCCCTATTGGAGTGCATAACTCATGGGCCAACCCATCTTCCATGTCAGTACTATAGGCTGGCATGGATCTATGCAATGCGCATATAGTTCTGCTCAAATCGGACCTATAACCGTACGTCCTCGATTTGGCTATTAAAGCGTAGAGTAGGATGCAAATAAGCGAACCGCAAAAGTGCAAATGTGTCATCGGTGGAAATTATATTTGGAAAACGCAAAGACAGAAAAGTCTGGAATTGGAATAATTCATCTTCTGAACAAATCATTTCGTACCCACGTCCAATTATGTAGTGAAATTGCTAGTAGCGTATAAGGAAAGAGGTGAGTTGAATTTTTTTAAAGGTACTTTGATTATTAGTTAAGGAACACCTTATTTACAAACCGCCAGCGAACAAAGAAATGAATTACTCTGTTTTGATGGCATCGGAGTGGTAAGACCAATTGTTTCTGGCCATTGATTTTTGGACATAACTTGTAATTGTTCCACCAGATAAGCGAAGTGATGATTTGGAACGTTCATCTAAACACTTCACGAAGCACTGCTTCTATATACGACCAACGGTAAAGGTCGCTATTTAGATTCAAAGCGTAAATTAGGTTACCAAAAATTATTCGTGTCGTCTACTTAACGCTGAAGTTTTGCTTAGTATAAAATGACAATTGGGCAATGTAATTCCAAAGTGAACGTGTAGTCTACGTTCACTTTTAGAATTAAAAAATCTTACAAATGCGAATAAGTAGATAGTTTGTGACAATTTTTAAGGGAAATCCACCTTATGGTAGGTGCTGTCGACAAAAACAGCTCCGTTGCGTAGAGATTTGGCATCTTTATATTTTTATTTGTGAGGGTCTGTGCAACTGAAAGACATGACCTGGAGGTCACACTTGATCTTTGTTTTGTGTCATTTTCTTAGGTCAAGGTGAAGTAAAGCAGACATCGTAGACTATACGGTGACTGCCAAAATGGGATATTCTGTCTCTGCTCTTGTTATGTCCTCAAAGTCCCAAATATAATGAAATTTACTGCCACGGTTATGCCAATGATATCGCCTTAATGTTATAGCCTATAAAAGTTTATGATTCAACCTTAGGAAAACTGAGAGAGCCATCTTTACGCTATAGACGCAGGATACTGAGAATCTTCAGTATTTCAAAAACTAGGGCTTATAATAACACGATCTCTTCAGAAGGTGAGTATCTGGTAAGATAGGAAGATTACATGACACAAATACGTTGAAGAGAAGTGAGGTTGGACAGGTGGGAATCCATCAGATGCTTGTAAAAAAAATGCTGCCAAAAACAAGAATAGTGAAAAAATCACTCGCTTACAAGGCAGAAACAATTAAGGCACTTCAAAATATGAAGAAAAAAGGGCCGGCACATAACTGCTCACATACTATCGAACACTTTGGTGTCGAAGCAAGATTTTCAGAAATTCTTTCGTGTTATTATTACAGAAAAGCACAAAGAGGTCTACAACAGCTCATCTTACAAATATACGGTGACGATATGGCCACCTAAATTCTGGAATCTCTAAACTCTGAAGTGAAAGTATGTTGCTTTTTGGTAGGTACGCTACTGTTTTTAGAACACAATTGTCGTTTTAAAAGTGACATTATCATCTCTTCGACCCAGTAAAAATGGGACCACCTTATCTGTTATCTTATTTCTTCACTAGAGTAATAAATCAGCAAAAAATCCGTTTCTTCTTGACGCACTTTGTTGATCTAGCTGGGCATTGTCACGGAGCATTGTTCCCTGAATAATGACACGAATGAAAATCGAAACAACGCAAAGTTTCGAAAGTGTAAGGAAAGAGTTCTTGTGCACAGCTTTGGGTCACGAATCCTATTTGTGGATCAACTGACGACCTTAGGATACCGAATATTTTGTACGATAGAGTGTTTATTTGGGAGGCGATAGGTACAATGTGGCAATCGAACCAGACTGACGGAAAAAAACAAACAAGCTGCTGGCACAAACGAACAAGATTAAACTCTTATCTAATAAAATAAAGAGAAATTTCCGTAGTTCAGGTAAGTAACTGGAATATGAAGAACTTAATAGATGCACATACTAATATATTCAAATTGAAGAACTATATAAGATGTTTTCTTAAACTTTTAAGTTTATTTATTGTTGCATGAAACTATATGGTAGTTGAAATACTGTATGCTGTTCATAAATATGTTAATATTTGCATAAATTATTTTGAAAATTGAAAAATGTTCATTCAACATATTAAACATTACATAAAATGTGTATTCTCTTGCGAACTGATACTGTACATGTGCATAAAATATTGAAATAGTTGTTGTTGTCAATATATGTTATTTATAGTTGTTGTT
Organism: Tipula lateralis; assembly: GCA_963932295.1. Classification (NCBI taxonomy): domain Eukaryota; kingdom Metazoa; phylum Arthropoda; class Insecta; order Diptera; family Tipulidae; genus Tipula; species Tipula lateralis. The sequence goes on along the minus strand of OZ010737.1, from coordinate 133,241,150 downwards.
GTCAAATACGGATGTAATTTTACAAAAAACTATGTTTTTTAATTATGAAATATGGGGACGCAGCTTTACATAATGTACAAGTGCACATATGCTCCAGCAAAAAAGTTTCTTATACACAAATGTATACAAAATGGGTAGAATCCCATAAAACATATTTTTTATTCATAACCATAAAAACGCTCCCGAACAACGAAATCGAAAAACCTCTGCATGGACAAACAATGAACAAACCTCCACCAGTTTCATTCGCTGTTTCCTCAAAATTAGATACACCTCGAGAAAAAGCTCGTCAGCTTAACATTAGCCATTTTCGTGTCTCACGACCTTATTGATATGGTTTACCAAAATTGGTACCTTCAATGAGCGACCACATCCCAGCCGAAAATGATCTACATCTGAGAGGGACGACCATCTGATAGGCACCATCTCACTGGTACCGACATCCAGCTGGATCTAAAACCAATCTAAATAAAGTTATTATAGTCACTGGGCAATAAGAAAAAACCAAACCTCACCCCAATACGGCCCACTAGGCACCCAAAACTGGCAACACACCACCACAAAGAGTGAAATCTTTTAGAGTCCGGGAGAACGATTTTCTCAGTGCTGGTTTGATGACAAGTGTCGAACGGCAGCGGTATGGCCTGGACAGATTTTTTTTCGTATAGCTGTTCGGCAGTTTGTGCATACGGTTGGACTGTTGAATTCGCAACTGTTTACAACAATTGAAGCAAAATCTAGAACCAATGGAAGCGAAGAAATAAATATTTTACTACGGTTACGCAGCAACTGAATGATCTGAAAACTTACGTGGTTCGGTCATACCATTTTTCTGTGTACGTATCCTGTTAACATCTAGTGAACGAGTTTGTTCAAAGGTTTAACTAAAAAGGACTATCATGATCCGTTGTAATTAGTTGTATTCTAAAACTTTTAATCGCATTGCTCCAATTATAGTTTGATCATTGGGTAGCAGCGGTGTGCTCTGGAAAGGAGTACGGTTAGGCAAACGAAAGATTCGATCGACGATGGTAAGGATATAAAAAAACATTACGATTCTGGTCTAACTATATTCACTTGTGTATGGTTGTATTCGAATCTTGACGATGAAAGGAAATGTGCTGGTTGTGAATTACCTTTGCACTTTACATTGTGATGTCGGCCATAATTACTCATCAGAAATAAGTATATGCTAGAGATGAATAGACTATGTAGTGCGCTGAAAACTTTTGCCTCTGTGATTGTGAAATTGAACTTATAATTATAAACATGGGCGATGATCTCCTGATGATGTTTCACGGTATTTATATCAAAACATATCATAACGTACAGGCATAGAATCCTCAACACGAGATGCGGGTTAACTATACAATCTCTTTCAATTCACCGCCAGACTTTTTATCCTTAATTCGTTTAGATTTTAACCGTTGACGTTTTTATCAACATGTTCATGCAATCATGACCATTTTTTCTGGATACATGGTCTTCAGAATGAAAAATGGCCAATTGTCATTTTGCAGTATGGCCGAGCGGTTACATCCTTTAAGTAGTTTCGAATATTCGATTTAGATTTTATAGACTTTCATGATTGGCTTATCGATCGCTGTCAAAGTAATAAATAAAATTTTCGAGAGTTTTTAAATCCAATAATCAACCCAGATTTTCGTCTTATGATAAACCTGCAGAACGTTTGTCATTGACCTACAAGCCTCTAATGGTTTTCGGTCACACATATTTTCTTAAAAATATTCCATAAATAAAATAGTTGTCTTGTAGATATTCCTCTGGTCGATATATTTAAATAGGGCTGCCCCGTGCCGGTACAATTTACTATGGTAGGATCCTCCGGTTTCAAGCAAATTATCAATGCGGTATTTTGCGGATGGATCCCCGTACAGTCGATCCCAATGACTTATCCCAAGGCACTTAATTTCTGTAATATGATAAAGGTTGTTTCGCTCGTCCGGCACAAGAACACTTGACTGTTGATCAATACAAAATAACAGCCGATGTCAACACAAATATCACTGATCAACGAACCGGAAACTCCAACAACAACCATCTTTTCGGTTGATATTCGTAGCCACACCATATGCGGTTGGGGTTTGGCTTGATTCCGAGGAAGTCGCGAATACTCTTGACATTGTGAGAAACATATAAAACAAATCGATTATTGGTCACAATAACAACACTTTACTTACTTGTATCACTAATTCGATGTGCCACTGTGAATTGCACTAACAAAGTAAAAATCACCAACTACACTGCGACGAGGTACACCATTATGGTTTTGTCATCAAAATAAAATTCATTTATTCAATCAGTTTTAATGACTGTTTAGTCGGATTTCAAAGCAACGGGAATAACTGGTTCTTGAAAGCTGTTTCAAGAACCATTTTCCAAAATACCTTATGTTACATATAAACATCATTTGTTAGGATAAATACGTAATCGTTTTGACAATGTGTAAAGATACGTCGATTTTTGAATTCTTTATCAACCACATAGAGTCTCATAAATACACTAAGTTCCGGCTAATAGGAAGTGGCATATCTATAGCAAGGGGTATTGATAATTTCTTCTTGGGCCTCTCGTAACGTCCGGCCCGGATTAAATTATACTAAATAATTTCACTAAATATATAAAATACTGGTTTATAAATCAAAGTGCTCGAGAGAATTAAATTATGAAACTCCATCACCTCCATTCATAGTGTGTCCAACACTGCTGGACGGATTATTAGTTTTCTGTTATCGAACGGCAGATGTCCCTCCATCGCGAATGACACTCTGGATGTAGTATGCATAGCCCCACAGTGTCTACATAAGTCGCCTTCCCAAGTGGATATAGCCAGACGCCTAAGTTCCCAACTTTAGCAAGGCACTGAGCCACTTAAAAAGTATGGCATTAAAATCATATTTTGCACATTGTTCAATTTGGAAATTTTACCTTCGTATAGGTCTACTTTGATACTAGTAACACTGTTCTCTTTGTAATAGTTCTTAAAACGACTGGAAGTGAAAGATGAATCACGGCCTAAGTATGATGGATTAATATTTTCTTTTCCGGATGAAATTTCAATCCGTCCATAAAAGAAAGTATAAATTTATAGTTTATAGCTGTGCTGGCCTGAAGTTGAGTAAAGTATGTAAAAATCTCTTATTTCTTGTCAAATGGTCGTGTGACCAATAGATTTGTAGCGGCTGCACAAAGATTGTACATTGCTACAATAACTTCAGTGCACCACAATAAATGTTATGCATCACCCAGTGTTTCATAATTATAAATCAATTCGCCGGAATGTAGATATATATTGAAACACAAAGAATTCGATCATTGGAATCGCGGGTTATCTAATACACCCTATATATATATATATATATATATATATATATATATATATATATATATATATATATATATATATATATATATCATATATATCTAACAGTGTGTTTATATTTTACAAGGTGGCAGCAGTATTTAGAGACAATACTGCATTAGTAAAATACATGCTCATTTAGCATATTTGTAACACTTGACTTCCGGCATTCCCAAAATAATTCGGGTGGTACCGAAGAGAGTATTTTGAATACCCGAGCTTCCCTTTCAAAATTACAGAAACGAACATAAGCAAATTGATTAAGTTCATGATCGGACGCGTGGTGGACTAAATATAAAAATTAAAAATTACTGGTGTGTGAAATATAAGAGAAATAAAATAATTATAATAAAGACAATAAATATAACTTAATAAAATAGAATATTTAATAGAACTAGAAAGTGTTTATATAGTGGCGTATCCAACAGATTAATATTGAAACACGATTAACTAGTGTTAAAGTGTTATTCTTGGTTGAAAAATTCTGGATTGGAACTTGATCCAACTACTTTTATATAAGTTGAGGTTTTACAATTTTTCTCTCAAATTTCTTTGATTTGACAACTCTAAGTGGCAAAAGATTTACAGTGCACCAGGCCGTATTCAAATTCCTATACGTAGTGCAATACGTTTTTTGACAAGATAGTCCTGGCGCAAATTTGAACCCTAACAGGTATACCTAAAGCTTCTTTATAATGTTGAGCTTATCATCAGTACGTATACAATATGACCTAAACCTCTCTTGGGCAAGTTTAGTATTCTTACTAAAAAAGTAAATAGGATGAAAATAATCATCGTCCTGCTTCTTCTGGAATAAAATAGCGTCTGTGTGCTCGGTTTGAGAATTGGTTTCAAAATAAGAAAGAATTGGATTTCTAACCAATAGCTTTTGTGAGTATTAAATATATTTTGTTGCCAGATCTTTCACTCTTCTTTAAAGGTTAAAATTCATCGCTTTTAGAGGTCCATCAGGGATCTTTCAACTAATCCAGGTATAATCCAGTTTGAATTTTCGGAAATAACACGTTAACTCGAAATAAAATTAGAACGAATTAATATGTGTGGAGCTAAAAAAATTCTGGGCATCCCAAGAAAATAATCTCTCGGCAGAGTATCTTACTTTTTTCCATTTGAATTTAAGTCCATTTACTTTTGCTGTCCCCGCATCACATTTTTTACTTCCTCAAAATTTTTGCTTTGAGTTTCTCCCTTTCACTATTTTTAATCTGAGATCGAGATTCTTTTCAAATAACTTATGGATAAATTCACTTTCAAAGCCGAGAGCTCAAAATATCTTCAATTGGTAAAGTTGGTATATTAGGGTTGCTTCTATAAAGGAAGAGGATGACGACCATATCACATATTTCGATCATATCACATATTATCACATATATCACTACAATACGTCGGGCATCTTTTAAAATTATCGAGTATCGCATAAAGTAGCGTCATTTTTATGAACAGCCTTTAGTCGGGCCAATCTTTTTTGGCAATTTAAATATTGAATGCCACCTTCTTAAAGTATAGCTAAAAAGCACTAAAGATGCCACTTATATTGCAATCCTCTCATGAGAACGCATATTTTAGCAGTAATACTGTAATCTTTGGAGGAAAAGGCGTATTTGCAGTGTCTCTGAATAAACGTAATCACATTTCCATTGTTGACCTTTTTTGGTTTCTTCAGCTCTTGAATAAAATAATAAATCGAAACTTACAAAACAGAATTATGAATGAGTTGGTTGAACCATAAGGACCATTTGGATCATATTTGCAGACACAACTTCAATCCGCTCTGGATCAAGTGCTGATTGCAGGACTTCAGGTTTATTCTAAACATATGCCAACTCAGCAGACAAACACTTATTTTCATAAATAATTAGACCCCCACGCCACCAATCGAATATTTGGAATGACCCTTGGAATTGATAAGTTTCACGTATGAATTTCAAGGTTATTACAATCATTCTCTAAGATTAGTGTGGCAGATATTATTATATCAACAGTTGTGTAGAAAATAAGGCAGTCAGAATGCTGTTTCAAAGTTGAGAACAGGCTATCGAATAAATTTTGCAGTTAATTCTGGTACTCGACAAAAGATGCGCTATCCTCGATACTTTTTATATACAATAATCCAATCAACTTTTGTCATATATGATATCTGTGTGATTAGATTAAATGGCAAGCGGGTGAAAGGGATCCATTAGAACAAAATTCAGCTTCCATTAATAATGAGTTTGAGGGACAGTTGATATTCGACTGTATCCAAGACACTCGAATATCAACCCTCATTACTAACGATAATAGTATAGGAGAGCATGGCAATGCCACTTCACCGATGGTAATCAAACTGTAATGTGAACGAATGTGAGCCTTGCATCTTGACGAATGAGTAATAGAAATGGCTAATTAGATTAAAAAAGAATCTTTCGTGTGATATATGACCCTAACCGCGAGTTCGATGCCACATAATTCCTGATATGGTGCATGACAACAAGTACATTGGTTCGAAAACGTTTTGCGGACTGATTTGAACCGAATGCGGCTCAGCAATCTTTAAAAAGAGCGCCACTTTTGGTTAGGTTTTGTGACTTAGCACACAAAAAGACTGAATCCCTCAAACAGTGTAAATTAGTTACACGACCCTTTGTCAATGTATACAACATATTTCCTCCACATTATTTCAACTATGCAAGAACCTGAACATGTGTGTACATGGTACACCTCCTTACAATACATGTGTGTGTATATGTTACATTACTGCTATAAAGCATAAGAGAGACAAAAAAAAACATTTCAAAGTAGAAAAGTTCCAAGAAGACACAAACTTTGTGGTTACAATCTTTAATTGAATGCAATAGCAAAAAATGTAAAGATCGTTTAAACCAGATTCTTTGTCATCCGGTTTCTGCTATGTTTTTTAAAGCACGAAACAAAGTTTCCAAACTTACAATCCAAATACGGACAAGAATATATACGAAAAGAACAACGTTTGTGGTTGTATTGCACAGTAGGTAGCATAAATCTTTTCTTCCCCATTCCATGCGACATCTTGCCTTTTGGTCTTCCCTAATTAATTTTTGTTTCTGTTAACTGCACATCTGCAACTAAAACAACATTCATTTGTGCTATAAATTTAATGTATCCTGTTTGTACATAAAGTCTAATTTGTCTCAAGAAAATAGATGACATATCTTATAGATGCTAATTAGTTCAACTCAACACACTAAAATGTATTTTGTAGCAAACACATTGTTGCATCATAAAATGTACCTATATGACCTCTTGTGCGAGACTAAGTCATAACCCAACCCATTTCTATTAGTCTACATAGATTCAAAGTTGGTTATCGTCACAGATAGGATGAGCTTTCGTTAGATTAGGTTAATATCGTTGCTTTGAAGGCCAAGTGAAGACATCCTGAGGGATAAGAGATGGACAAGTGCAAAACAATTGAATAGATTTATCAAATATTTAACTTCCCGTAACAACCCATCTGACTGCTCGTGTTGCAATATTGGTTCATTTACCATTCCTAAATCCGTTATAAATATTAAAGTTTTCCCAAAGTGCAAACCTATAGGATTTCATCAAAGTGATCCTAGAAAATTGGATCAGTTTGAACCCGAGTAGAAAAGACAGTAGATTTACAGGAATAATCCTAGAGTTGAATACAAGGGAACGTATTATGGCTTACCACGTTGGCTTTAGTTTCGACAGTGCAACGGTTTTCAATGTTTTTTTCACTATGTAAAGGAGCAGCTACGCCCAAAAATGATTGGTTTGATGAGGAGTGTCGTCTTGCTGTTGAGCAACGCAATATAGCCCACAATGAAGCGCAGACTCGGTTTACAATTGCAAGGAAAAACAAGGCAGTTCTTGCTAGGAGGACAGCTAAACGCATTTGTAGACAGAAGAAGCGCGAATGGTGGAAGGCCAAGGTCTTAAGAGTACAACAACTCAGCAATGAACACAACTCGCGTGGTTTCTTTAAAGGAATCACCGAATTGCACCATACCTTAAGATCTCGGTCAACTGCCATTCGGGACCAGGATGGAAACCTCTGTGTTAACGTCGATGCGGTACTCGATACATGGCGTGAACATTTTTCTGATCTACTTAATGTTCCACATGTATCACAAGCTGTATTTGAATACTCTCAAATACAGACCGCGGAGATGTTCATTGAGGATCCATCCTATGAGGAATTCACAATGGCCATGCAGAGATTAAAGAAAAATCGTTCACCAGGGGTTGATTGCATTAATTCAGAGCTCTTGATATTCGGAGGGCTAACTTTGTGGAACTGTCTTTTCGACCTTGTTCGATTGGTATGGCGAAATGAAGTTATGCCTGATGAATGGAAAGTGGCCGCGTTATGCCCAATATTCAAAAAGGGTGATCGCATGAAATGCGAGAACTATCGCGGTATAGCTCTCCTTTGCACAGCATACAAGTTACTGTCATACATTATCTTGGGAAGAATTACTCCTCTAGCGGAGGAAATTGTCGGTGACTACCAAGGAGGATTCCGTCCAAATCGGTCAGTCACTGATCAAGTTTTTTCGCTACGGATGATTCTTTCCAAGTACTACGAAACATCTCGCGATGTACACCAGGTATTCCTAGATTTCAAGCAAGCCTATGACTCGATCAATCGAGAGAGGCTATGGTATGCGCTTGAATATTTAGGAATACCAAAAAAATATGTACATCTGTGTAAAATGACAGTAACGCAGTCACAATGCTGTGTCAAAGTTGAGAACAGGCTATCGAGAACTTTTGCAATCAATTCCGGTGTTCGACAAGGAGATGCGCTGTCCCCGATACTTTTTAATCTCATGTTGGAATACATCCTTCGTAAAAGTGAAACACCTCAGGACAATATCTTATTCCGACAATCCAATCAACTTCTTGCTTATGCAGATGATATCTGTGTGATTGGATTAACTGGCAACGGAGTGAAAGAGATACTTGATCCACTGGAACAGTGTTCAGCTTCCGTTGGTCTCAAAATCAACGAGTCAAAAACCAAATATCTAATCTCGGGTTTTAGAGACCAAGACGCAATTGATTTCAGTAGTGGAAACCACACGTTTGAAGGAGTGATGAGATTCAAGTATCTTGGATCTCTCATCACTCACGATAATAGTGTGGGCGAGGATATCAAGGTCCGCCTTGCCGCTGGCAATCGGGCTTTGTATCCTCTACGTCCACTGCTGAAATCTAAATATCTTGCAAATACGGATAAGCTGAAACTGTACAGAGTGTTGATCAGACCCGTTGTCATGTATGGATGTGAGAGTTGGACCTTGACGGATGAGTACGAAAGATGGCTTCTAACATTCGAGAGAAGAATCATGCGTGTGATATATGGTCCAAAACGCGACGTCGATGGCACTTACCGAGTTCTTTTCAATCACGAGATCAGGAATTTAATGCAAATTCCTGATATCGTGCATGAAATCAAAGGACAGTGAATACGCTGGCTCGGTCACGTTCTGCGTGCTGATCCGAACCGAATGATACAGCGATCTTTAAAGGGAGAACCGCCTTTCGGTAGGCGAAGAGGTCGCTGTCGGCGACGATGGCTCCACGGCGTAGAGAGCGATCTGGCATCTTCCAACTGCTTGCAACAGTATGAAGATCTGGCTCGTGATCGAAACCGTTGGAGTCAGATTGTTGACACGGTACGGGCCAATAATGGCCTGTAAAAACCGCAAAAAAAAAAAAAAAAAAAAAAAAGGAGCAGCTTGTTTAAGGCTTAAGAAAAATGTAGGGCGAGTGAAAACCAGTTTTAGCCAAACTGTCTGTAACTTTGTTGCCGTCAATGTCACAATCCGCGGGAACCTTCATGAACTTTACCTTTTGTTAAAACCAAGGAGGTTCAGCAATTTCTTAAAATCCTCTACCGATTATTAGCTGATTCGGGGATTGTTCAGTGAGTTAAGGAAAGTTTTACCATCCGTACAAAATATAATCTATTTGTTGTTGGCAACGAGATTAAAAGCAGAAAGCACACAGTGAGTAATACGCGAACCGCGAACAAGTAGGGAGTGCCTTGAGCCCCAAAATAGATTAGAGATAAAAAGATTCAGAATTCTGTTTTAGCAAGCCTGTGGTGAGAACCACAAATCACTGGATGGAAACACCTCAAATGATCTGTGGAAATTCTAAACAGGCAGAAGCCTATCAATAACCATGTTGATTTCTGGCATAACTCGTTTAAATCCATTAGGATTTGATCTATGGCCTGAAGTAGTGCCGAAAGCAAAGCACGTCCCAGCTCAAGCGAAAGGTAGCCGAACAAGCTGAACCTAAAATGAAGGATTTTAACTGGGGTAGGGAGAGAATATGCTCTATCGCTATGCTATATAAGTGGGTGGAAGACATGACTCCAGTTCCAGCCCAACAAGCGATATTTTACAAATATTTTTTGAGTTTGCCAATCGATGTTTTTGGAGGATAAAATCCAAAAACCACCAAAAGCCTTACGGCATTGCCTAAAAATTGCAGTGGGTTTTTATAGTTTACAATCCAGAGGATACTGCAATGGTTTTACATCCTGGAAATGGGTAGTGAGAAATAGATCATCTACTTTTTTTTTAGAGGAAGAAAACTTACTATTAAGACGGAGTGAATAAAGTCTACACGACGCATAATTCCTACTCAGTGACTTGTTAAGTCTAACTACAGCCCGAAATCTATTAACATCTTCACAGAAGATTACCCAGGAGGATCTTTGTGATATATTTTTAATTCTTTTTTGGCACACCTTTTGTACAGCTAGGAAGCTATTCCAATCAGACTGAAGATTAGATCTTTTGGCCTTATTTTTAACATTCCTTAATCGTTTCAGAGCCGAACATCAGAAAGGTCTGATGCAAGTTAGTTGGTTAGAAATAAGTGGACACGAAATCACATACACAGTTTAGATAGTGCCGTACAGACGAACGAATCATCATAGGTGGTTCGAATAGGGAAACAAGCTCAAGAATGTTCCCAAGTTGGTAAGCTTCCTATTACGGTAAGGTTGAACAGTGTTTTTTTTAAGATTAATATTAAAGGAAATGCACCTGTGATCGGAGGTGAGAATTCATTAGTCACTCTCAAGTTAAATATTAATTTAGTAAAAGTCATATAAACTGATGTCAATTACCTGCCTGCAAGCAGAGTTAACATTAGTAGACTCACATCCAACATTGAGAATATCCAAGTCAGAAGAACTTAAATGGTTAAGCAGAGCAGTGCTTCCCCATAGTGAGTGATGTATACATTAGCATCACAACCCGCTACTAGAGCAATGTTTTTAAAATACCCTGAAGCTATAACAACTTCAGTTTGAGAGTTAAGAGTAATGCGAGCAATATCAGCCAAACTATATACACTCTCCAATGAGATGCTTCGAGATAAAGATATGTACGCTCTGGTTCTCGCGGTAGAAGTCTTGTATAGAATTCTGCCACCAGAGGTCTTTAATGAATATTTATCCCTTATAGGTTCCATTTGAAACAAAATCTTACATTAAAGCGAGCTACGATTTTTGGCTCTTGTTTATATAGGTAAGAGACCATTCTGGGCTGCCTCTCCAGAAGAAACTCCTTTTAACTAGGCTGGGTATGCTCTATCTTATAAATATTTATAAGTGGTATGATTGTGTTTTCTGCTATTGGTTTAAAATGGTAAAGTTGCAATCCTCTGTTACATATGTGGGAATGAACATTTACAGGTTTCTGTAAATGAAATGGAAATAGAAAATAACTTTCAAGGTATGTGTATATAGATTGTTGAGATACGAGATACCAACTGCCACTTTTTTGGTCGAGAATACGTCTTTTTGGACACATATGATCTTTGGCTAAGCAAGTTTCTTCATGTATTGAGGGTAAACTAAAATGCTCATCTATAGTCAATCTATCAGCATCATCGAAAATAATCGTTAGCATCTTTAACCACTCTACTGGAGGTTTATGGGTTATCCTAATAACTGCTTGAAATCCTCTAATTATATTATCAGGCACAAATTTTAATAGTTCAAAAGTGATCTCGCCGACGAAACAACGGGCTTTGATCGTCTAATTGGATGTGAATTTCTCAAGGACTCCAGAGCGAGTTCCAAATATTTTATCTAATTTCAGCAACGTTAAGAAGACAATAGTTTCATCAGGTAGCAGACAATTTACTAAATTGAGGATTTGTACGATGAAGCACGACTGTTGCAAAAACAAGACTATGAGACGAACTTTGTCCTATTTTCTTAAAGTGATATCTTAAGGCAGTAAGACTCGTTAGGAAGCCAGTGAAAAGCCTAGACTTACGGCTAAAAGCCTAGACTTACGGTCTACTTAGTTCTAAAAGCATCTTATACTTCTATCTAGAGACAAAATATTTTTGTAGAATGTTCTAGACCTAGAACATTACGTCAATATGTAGTCCAATTTGAAGCCACCCAGGTTTAGTTTACCACTCTTTGATGCCATCTTCCAGATGAAGTCAGGAATTGGAAAACAATAAATCCGTGAACTCTAGTCTAGTCGCTCTCGAGCTATGAAATCAAATTCCTTACATGTTTCGGCGATCTTATAAATTAGCTTTGGCTTCCGTTTGCCTATACATTATCTGGTAAGTCAGGGTCAGAATACACAGCCGTTTTATATGACGTTGGGCGATTGTTATAGCCATCTTGTCGCAACATGACTCGTGACAAAACCAGTAAATTATTTCAACTCGAGCTGCTGAGGTCCAAAATGTCTATACGGTTTTATCGAGTAAAAATCCTGTTTCTGAAATGTTTTAGATTTAGAACATTACGCTAACTATACTGTCCTTTTAGAAGCCAACACCGCCTTGTGACCTCACATAATGGAAACCAGTCGAAAAAAGTTGAGCCACTCCAGCAGAAGCCAGTTCATCATTTTCCTCAATTACAGCATGCCCCGGCACGTACAAAAGAGATATCTTGATCATGGTTGCTAGTTGCTTCATTGAATTTTGCGTCATTTGATGATGCAAATCCTGTGGGGTATTGAATTATTATCCTCGGTAAATAAGCAGAGGTTATTAAGACACTAGCGGACTTAAGAAGCCTCACAATTTAATCTCTGGAGATGAAGTCTGGAACATACTTACCATAAGTTTTCTGTCGCTCTCGCACTACTTCTATTGTAATCGTATAAATCAGTTTCAGTATACGCTTTGGCAATCATTAAATTAGATTGCTCAGTAACCCATGGCTCCTGTAGAAGAGTCTGATAAGTTATACGTAGTCTGATAAGTCAGTAAGCATTAAGGTGATGCTACCTAAACGTTGTTTAGGTTAACTTGTATATACAGATTAGCTGTGTTCAATATGACCAGGGTTTATGCCGACAATCAACGGAAGTTACAATCCACGGAAGTTACTCAGTCAAAATAACAACAGCTGATTATCAGCGATCCTTGGAGCCAACGAAAAACTGACGAGCCTACATAGACCTGTATTAAAACTAAGTCAAAACAATAACAGTTGATGAAAACCAACAAAAATAATTAAAAAAAAATCAAAATGGAAACTGAGAGCCATAAAAAGATAGCCGACATCCGTTCTATCAACAACATAAACATTGGGTTAGATCCAAATCTAAAAATCGTGAACTACAACAACTAATAAAATGACAAACCATTAGGATGAAAACTCTTTACAGAAAACTTAACGAAACCGGGAACCAGGTGGAAACCGGAACAAGAACGGCAATGAAAATATCATTAGCGGCCATAAAGAAGCTTATGGATCAAGTAGCCGTACTCCACGAGAAAATCTGTATGCTTGCTGCCAAGGATTGAAGAGTTAGAACTGATGTATTTCACGGAACAACATTTTGAAAAAATTTATACACAGTATCAATCTGCCATTCTGAAAATAACATCATAAGGTGGAAGAATGTAAACAATATAAAAACTAACTAATCAAATCACAGACATTCTACCAAGAATTCAAATTTCTTGGTAGAATGTCTGTGATTTGATGTGAGGAGTGTTATAGACCAACGAAAAGTATTATAAAATTTAGGGAAGTAGTTGATGCATTCAGCAAAACGCCATCAGGATTATCCTTGAATGAGATAATGATGAACGGATCCAACATTCAGAGTGATCCAATTGATACTATCATGAGGTGGCGAACGCAAAAGTTCATATTAACAGCCGACGTAGAAACGAGGTTTAGGCAAATCTGGACGCACTCGAGTCACCAAAACATACAACGAATATTGTGGCGAAAGAATACCTCACAACCAATAGGAGATTATAGGTTAAAAACTATCACATATGGAACAACATCGCAGCAATATATCTCGCGGTAAGAACTTTGATGCAATTGGCAATAGAGGAAAAGAATAACTATGCAATATCAGCAAGGATCATGGAACGACATTTTTACGTAGAAGATCTATTAACATGTGTTGACAGCATTGAAGAAGTCATGACATAATCTAACAACCGATATCAAGTCTAGCAGAAAATGGCGGATTTCCACTATACAAATGGCCGTCGAACTCAGCAAAGATTTTAACTAATGTTTGAGAGCATGTACGATCAAAGGGAATCATCAATTTATAAGTCAACAACATAATAAAAACCTTTGGCAACCTTTAAAGTTCTAAAGCAAACACTTTTGAAATTTGACATCAATATAGACTTAATCTTAAAAAATCGACAAAACACTTACTGTGGTCCCATTTATCAAGACTATTTGTTCCTGTTGGTTGACGCTCTCCATGAATTAATTGATAAAATCGCATGTATTTACAAACTAAAGTGTATTTTCGTATAGTATCAGAGGTTCATAAACTATCACGTTTATAAACAACGACAAAAATTAAAGGAAATAACAGGCCCAGAGCTGAAGCTAGCTGAACTTCAGATAGTGAGAATTGAACAACATAGTTATCTCGGTAAAGAACTTCAAGCATTAATGAATAAAATAACGTTGGATCTGAACACTAAGCTATCGGCATTGAACCCATTCATCGACAAGGTTGGGATATTAAGGTGGGCGTTTACAAAAGGACCAACTGTATTTAGTAAGCCAAAAGCTGCCAAAAACCCTACCAAAGGAAAGCAAACTAAGCAAGTGGATAGTTCAAGATATTCATGAGAGAACAACACTTCATGGAGGCCTACAAATAACATGGGCAAATCTTCGCAATAAGTTCTGGATAATTAATGATAACACTGGATAATAACACGACACATTATACAAAAATGTGTTGCATGTTTCAGATATAAACAAAAAACCGTATAAACTAACTAATGGGTGACTTACCTACTTGCAGAGTGACTCCTGCGTGGCCATTCAGCTAGGTGGGAATGGATTTTTCCGGACCAATTCCACATGTATGGCTACAAAAGCCATACATGTGGAAGTAGTAAACGGACTAACAACTGAAGCATTTATAGCAGCCTATCAGAGATTTACATCAAGAGAGGGGTTGTGCACAGACATATATTCCGACAACGCAACTAATTATTCTGCTGAGCGATTTTTAAAAAAACGTAGAGCAAAGATACCATATCTAGAACCAGAACTAGCTGGTTTGTTACAGCAGTATGGAACAACTTGGCACTTTATGCCTCCTGCTGCACCACAGTTTGGTGGTATATGGAAGGCAGGCGTAAAATCACTTGAAAAAGGTAAAAGGGAAGACAACATTAACGTTTGAGGAAGGATCAACCCTTGACCATTAACCGCTTTGTACAGCTTTGAAATGCTAACACCTGGGTATTTCTAATAGGTGGGCTAATAAAGATGGCTCTTGAGACCAACGAATCCGTACACTCCCTAAAAACCCGCTGGCATCTGGTACAAAAAATATTAAATGATTTCTGGAAAAGATGGTTCTGCGATTATCTGCGGCAGTTACAACAACGGACAACATGGAAGAAACCTCAACTAAAATTAACTGTGCGAGACGTCATGCTAATAAAGGAAGATAACCTGCCACCAGTACGTTGGAAAATGAATAGAGTGATGTAGGTTCAGCCATAGATTCAAATGGTTTAGTTCGGATTGTGTCAATACCAGAACATTTAAATAAATGCCCAATAACAAATTTATGCAAGCTACCGATTGAAGAAGAAAACTTTTTGGTATCACAAATAAAAATTCCAACTGCTGCTGAAAAAGTAAAACCTATAGTAGTATCAAATAACAAAACCTCAATCAGACGTCAACCAAGAAGTCAATAACACAGTGGCAGCAAATACCACTCGCTGCCTCGCAAGATGTCCAATATGAACCGGGTTTATTGTGACAATCCACGGAAGTTACAACAACATTATGAACTAGCTTATGATTAAATTTCAATTAAATTAAAATATATATTTTTTATATGCATATATACTATGACATAAAAAACATACTAACCGGGTAAAAAACTTATATAAGCAAATTTTAATTTCATATTAACCATGCTCAAATTTATTTCATTCTGGTATGTTCAATTATTCTGAGCTTACCCACCTGTGGTAAGCTCAGAATAATTGAAATAAAAATAGATATCAGCTGAGGCGATTTTAGATTGTTCTTCTACTATCCCGACCCTGTCTCTACGATTCCAAATGTTTTGCGGACATTTGACACCTACTCTTCACCACTCGGAGTATCCTTCAATGACTTTATTTCTTGAATGTCTCCTCTTAAGTATCTCGGTGGATACATAGTCAACCGAGGGTTTGCAAAACGATGCTGTACATTTTACCACACTTCGTTAAACACTTCCCGAAACCTTTGATTCTAACATTTGATACATTTAGAAAATCGATTCAAAATTGTTCGTTATTTTCAGGGAAGGTGAGAAACGTAATTTTTTGAATGATGAAAATTACTTGCCATGGAAGTCTTAAAAGTTGTGTTTATCTCTAGCGCACGACTTTTTTTAATCGAAAAACGGTCAAATCCACGTTTGTCGAAGTCTCTTAGTAGTTAAAACAACTGGAAAACCTTTACATCAAATTTGATCACTGAAATTTCAGAGAAACTTGAGTTGTATATTCCATCAGATGAAGTCAATGCACCAATATAAAATGAGCTTACTTTATGAGGCAGAAAATGACACGGGGTCTGAAATAAAAATAAAAATATTAAAATCACACATAAATGGGTAAAAACAAATCTACAGACCTGTTGTCCGGTTGGTCGGAGATTCCTTGGTCCCTGCATTTAATCCCGTCTGTTCCTTAGGCATTGACCTGTCCATGATGAAATGATCTCAAACTGAAATGACAAGGCGAAGGAAGTGCGGCATAAACCGCATCAAACAGATGAAACGAAATAGATAGAAAAGAGACTGGATACGAAACACTAGCGAACAAACACTCGTATCCGCAACAGGGAAGCCACATACATATAACATGAAACATGAACAGGAACATGAATAGGATCAAACACATGGCCGGCTGCCAACACACACGACACGTATTACAGTAAACATTCACAGAAACCAATAATCACAATGAACAGACACTTATTCTTAATAACATAAACACAAATTCACGGTAAACAAAAACTCAGATGACGAATTACAACACAAAACACCACAACACTTTTGACATGACACTGATATACGTCAGATCAATGTCAAATATATTGCCAAGTCAGTAACAGAATGATAATCAACCGTATCTGAATATTGTGCTGAAATATAGATGGCGGAAAGAGCAGAAGATAACTTACTGCCCGATGTATAGTGCGATACAGGAAAGTGATGTTTGTCGTGGAATGAGTCTTTTTTTTTTGGCTGGAGTGTTTGGTGTAAAATGAATCTGGAAGATCACACAAGTGTGAAAAAAAATGAGAAAGAGATTAAATTAACTCAAATAGGAGATTATAAATATAAATAATCTAAGACAAAAGAAAATCAAGAAAGTAAAACTGGGTTTTAGTGGCAACAAAGGAAAATAAATAAGGAGCACGACGTCCGAGTTGTTGACATAAAACAAGATAAGCAATGGAAGGGGCTCGCGCCAAGTCACGTGGATCAAACCGATTATCAAATGGAACCCGAGCGATCGCTGTGCATGATCGTCATCGACCTGTACACGTGGAAGAACAGCATAACTTCCCTATTGTTCCCAATCAAAATAAATTTGTCTGCTAATTGGGAAGATTTAGGAAGAGCAAGCGAAGAGGACGGCCCAAGAACAATTTACGTCGGTGTTGAAAGCTGATTTGTAATAGTTTCAAAAAAATTAATATAAATAATGTTATATAGATAAAAAAAATCTAAATCAACACGTTTTTCTATGACCTAAAAAAAGGAAAATAATTTCTCTCTCATCCCACAGACTCATTAAATTGAAGTCTAAAAACGTGGTGCGCGTCATCTTTTTCCTCTCGATTACTCTCTAACTGTCCTCTCTATGTCTCTTCTTCTCAGATTTATCGTTTATCGCTCTGTCTCTTTTCAAGCACACTTCTTTGTTTCGTTAACTGATTAATTATTTTGATCACATGAGATGTTGTTGTTGATGAAGGGTGATTCTGAAATTAATTCACTTTAGAGCCGAGGTAAATTCTTTGTTCTTGATGAAACGAATTAGGTGTTTCGATAAACTCGGTGCCATCTTTCTCTTTCACTACACTTCTTCTACACACTATGCTTTTATTCTGATGAGATTTTGTATGAATCAATGTAATTCTCAGGGCTTTACATTTTCATGACATCGTTGAATTGGTAATTGTATTTGGATGTCGCGCACCACGTTTTTAGACTTCAATTTAATGAGTCTGTGGGATGAGAGAGAAATTATTTTCCTCTTTTTAGGTCATATAAAAACGTGTTGATTTAGATTTTTTTTATCTATATAATATTATTTTCTCCTTTTTAGTTTTTGTCTGTTTGTTGTTGTCAGTAAATCTTGCAACTTTTCGATTAAATTTCCTGAAACAAAAGAGTTTTTAAGGCCGAATAAGAACACAAAGTTTGTTTTATCATTGTCGAAATTCAAATGCTGGGTCTTTTATTTACTTTACCAGGAAAAGCCTGGCAGATGCCGGCAGTAAAAAACTGGTAGAAATTTCTATGTGACAATGAAAGGGGAGAAATGCGAAAAGTAAGCTCGTAAATTACAAAACTGAAGGTCGTGTCTACCTGAATTTATCGTTTAAAAGCTTACTCTTGACATCGTGACAAAGCAGAGATTCAGGCTGTCATGTCCCGATGCAAGAGCAAGTGCAATGACGACCTTTCAGTTTCATAATGTACAAGTATGATCTCATCGCAATTGATGCTCTTTGGTTACACAATAAGCAAATATTGAGACAACCAAAAAGCATCAATTGCGATGAGATCAGATACTTTCCGCACCAACCTGCAGGCCTGCAACGAGATAGAGAAGAAGAAGAGGGTCCATGCATGAGAGTCCGTGAAGTAGAACTTGTCTTCATAGTGCATTAGTCCTAGCGACTTGGATCCGACAACTAGCACAGCTTGTGCTCTTCGAAGAGGAACTCAATTCCGTTCTTCAGTGTCTTTCCTACGCCATCACTGTTCTTTCTTGATCGAGAGATAGCCGTTCTCGTCAATAGGAAAGGCTCCGTCTCCTTGTGCCATTGTCTCTTGTTGGATCAGTGCATAGGGGCAATCACCCTCGACCATGTTTTGGTTGAGCACTGTGTTGTTCCAACGACTGGGTGGTAGCACGAGTGATGATTGCGACAACCATCGCGAAACATTGCTTGCCAGCAGACTCTTGATCGAAGATCAGCAAGTCACTCTGATGCCACGACGCTCGTATGATTGGAGACTTGTTTTCCTTTTCGTCAATGGATTTGTATGCACTCTGTGCTTCGGTCTCATTCTCAATTTCTGCCGCTGCCTGCTCTCGTGGGATCACCACACGGATCATGTCATGCTCCTCTAGACGTGCAAAGTGATTGATCGTGACGTCTTTGTAGAGTGGATTGTTTCTGATGAGCCAGCGGAGTGCGGCATAGAGTCTTCCGCGGTCAATCTTGTGCTCCTTCGAGATGTTCAAATTCTCGAGAGTCTCTGTGATCACGACCATTCCTGCGTCGTTTGACGATCGAGGCAGCATGTGCGGCAGTTTCTCCGTGACAGCAAACACGTCAAGAGCAAAGAGAATTGCCTGACCTTTGAATCCGTACAGTCCGAATCGCCCTGCGTACTTGACGACTTTCACATACGACTGAACTCGTGAGAGGAGCCTGAAGCGTCAGTCAATTCCTTGATGCAGTCTGGAATGACTCCCGGGTCAAGTTTGTTTCAGTACGCCTTGGAAGGTCACTCAGTCTTCTTCTTATCGCGCATGTGCATGTTGCAGCGATGGCATAGAATGAGTTCATCCTTGCGGGCCAGATCATCTGGCAGGAAACTCTTCGGAGTGTCGTTGTTGAACTTTGCGACTTGGTTCGGATAGCTGCACTTGAGGCAGATGTCGCATTTGTTATCAGGGAACGTATTGATCTCCTTGATAAACTCTGCTGCAGCTTTGTCTCTTCTTGGCGACGTTTCAGTCGTTCTGCACGCTCCTCATCAGTCTCATTCTGTCGTGCTTGGGATATCCCTAGCTTGGCGAGATGAACGCTCGGCGTCCGTTTCAATCGCTTTGTTCTGAGCTTGGCGCTCGCGTACTTTTTCGAGACGAGATGAACGCTCGGCGTCCGTTTTAATCGATCTCTGCGCTTCTGTGGCCTGCCGGTATTTTTCGAGACGAGATGAACGCTCAGCGTTCGTTTCAATCGATCTCTTCGCTTTTTTCATTTGCCGGTCTTTTTCGAGTTGAGATGAACGCTCGGCGTTCGTTTCAATCGCTCTGTTTTCAGTTTGGCGCATTCTTTCTGTTTCGAGACGAGATGAACGCATAGCGTTCGTTTCAATCGATTTCTGCGCTTCTTTTGTCTGCCGGTCTTTTTCGAGTCGAGATGAACGTTGAACGTTCGTTTCAATCGCTCTAAGTTTCGCCATTCTTTCTCGGGCTTGTGAGCGCTCAAGTTCTTTTTGCTCCTCAGTTTTATCGTCATTGAGCTTCCGACGTTTCGCCTTGTTCTTGCACTTACTTGCTTGCGTCATATTGTCCTCCATTTCTTGACGCTTTTTGCGCTCCTTAGAAAGGCGACGCTTGCGCTGTGTGGCGGACTCAGGCATGGTCCTTTTCGCTTTGTTTCTCTTTTAACACGTTTTTTCTATGTTTATTCACACTACCACTTTTCAATAGCGTCTCTTTCGCTTTTCAATTTTCCCACTACCACAAATTTTGTGTCACTATCACTGTCTTGTTTTGTTGTGTCACTATCACTATCTTGTTTTGTTGTGTCACTATCACTGTCTTGTTTCGTGTCACAGTCCTAGCTCCTTTGTGCTAGCAGAGGAAAATGATTTGCGCTCTATTTTATTTTAAAGAGTTTTCTTGGGTTTCTTCCTATCGAATGACCACAAGTTTTGCGAATAAACGCGAGCGAAGATTTTTTTTCGTATTTTTGTTATTGTTTTAATTTTGATCAAGCAACCCAACATGTTCTTCACCTGAAAATTTATTTGTCAGTAATGGCGACTCGTAGTAGCTCTAAAGTGCTAGAAACGGTCTTAGATTGCATTGTCATCGGGTTCTTAGCTACTCTCAAAGTTTCAGCCCGATAGATTGTCAGGAAGTGGTCGAAAATCGAGTTGCAAGATTTGCACCGAACAGACAAACAGACAGACAGACAAACTGCTACCAAAGCGAGCTAATAAAAACGTGTTAAATAAAAACGTGATAATAAATTGTTTAATTGCAAACGCGCACGTCACAAAAGAAGCAAGCCACAGCAAGGGTTTGATATGTAGTATTTGACGCTTCTTTGCGATAACAACAAAGAACAACAATAATTCCAATAGGATTAAAACAGAGCACAAGTGCCAGGATTTGGAGTTGCAAAGATTTTGCAACGCGTCCGAGCTATAGTTTGTTGTAAGATTTCGAAAGCAAGAAAAATCCTCCAGATAACACTGAGATAGTGATCAATAGCTAAAAGCCAAATCTCCCAAGATTAGAATCAAGTGTAGCTTTGTAACTAGTGAAGCGATTAAGACAAGTTTCCAAGGTCTAAATAGTTAAGAAATTCTTCGAATTGTAGATCCTTTCAAATACTGTATCTACAATATGGCGAATTATATCTGATGATAGGACCTTATAAATACCGTCTCACAAGATGATTAGAAGTTTAACATTTGCACAAAAATGCATTTTTTAATTCTTCAAAGCAAACCCGGTACAAAATAACATGATCGTCATTGCCACAAGTGCATCAGATTGAATGTTTCTCAAGCAAGGGTGACACCATCAAAAATAATTATCTGCCAACCATTTCTTGATATGGTTTTATCCATTTCATGAAAATCTACTCCCAAACTACAATTTTAACTAGGGGCAGCTAATCACAACATTTAACCAAATGGTAGCTAATGGGAACGATGAACCATGATTTTTGAAAATGATGGAGCAAACATTTATGTACAGAATATGGAGAAATAGTTGGTACGTTAAATCTGTAATATTCTAATACATACATGATAAGGCAGGTGAGTCGTCACTTCTTATGGATTCTGAGAGGCAAGACAGCTCGCTCGCGAAACACCTCATAGAATGTACTGTGATCATAAAAGTTTTGACGTTAAGTTCAAATCAGTGAATACACAGTATGACACTTAAATACACAGTTCAATCCTGTATGTGTTCGGCTCTTATCTAACGATTCAAAAGGTGAATTTTTCAGTGCTTGAAATGGACGAGATCCAAACCATTACGACCAATTATGGGGAAAATCACTTGGTAAACGTATGTTATCCAAAAAATTGAACACACCTGCAACCACACGCATTTCTTCTTTTCAGTGACGTTTTATCTAGTCACATAAAACAAGCAAAAAAATTAACTGTCTTACGAAGAAAAACAACAAAAATTGAATGTCAAGATGATCCAAAAATATTTTATTTAATCATTTTGTCGACTATCCAGTCATAAAAGTTAATAACATTTGTAAATAACACCAACTGCGTTACATCACATTGATTGCGATCGGGCAACGAAACACCAAGCGACACAATACCGCGAATGAACCATTGCCCACCAACTTCGAACACAAGTCCACCGCCCGAATCACCCGAACACACACTCGTCCCATTTTGATATCCAGCGCAAAAATTATTTTCGTTCAACAGCGTTTGAAATACATCCCGATTGCTGTCTCGACACTCGCTATTCGAGATAATTGGTAGCGAGCCTTTGGTCAATTGATTTTCGGGCGTATTAAATTCATTTTTCCCCCATCCCGCAACCACTCCGACTATCGATGAAAATATATCATTCGAGTCCGTTAAACAAATCGGTTGAATGTAGTTTGAATACGTCAGGTACGTTGTCAATTTCAAAATGGCGATATCGTTTTCGAGATAAATACGATTGTATTGTTCATGCGGAATAATACGATCGACACGACTTTCACGCGTATCAATTGTACTCGTTTCGATGTCGTATTTGCCCAACGATACAATAAGTAGTCTTGGCGATATAGTACCTATTTCGTTTGATACGCAATGGGCGGCTGTTAAAATGGTTAGCTCATTCAAAAGTGTTCCACCGCAGATATATTTTCGTGTGCCACGACCTTCCAATCGATATAGGGCGGCATGCCATGGAAATTCGCCGTGAAACGTGGGCATTGAAAATGTAACCAAAGGTCGGAAGTTAACTTGAATACGACCACAATTAGGATCGCCCGTCTCCCAGACATGCGCTTCGATCCAATCGAGTAGATGATACAGTTTAAGCACCAATGTTATTACAGGATCTTCGTCCCAATAGCCCCAGGCTACAATTCCTAGAATGTAATGGTTGTCTGGAAGATTTCGTGATGGACGATCGATTTGCACTGGCCCCGTGATTGTTGGCTGCAGACAAGATTAATATTGTTTGAGTTACGGATCGGTTTTTTAACACACGTTTACCTACAAAATATTTACTGTCTGACGATGGTGATGGTTTTAAACAGAAAACAGATCCATTATTTTTGTAATCGTGACGCACACATTCTTCGTCCGATATAATTTCCATTTGGGATACAGCTGAAAGGTATAGAGTCTAGTAACCAAAACGGTTAACGTAATATAAAATACTCACGATAGTCATCCGTCCAGTCACGATGATTCCATTTCAACACGTCAACCGAATTCGTTTCGAAATAGTTTTTCGTCCAAAGGCACGCCGGACGGTGGGCACCATCTAAACGAACTTTTCGCTCCAATTTAAGCAATGCTAAATTGTGATGTACACGCTCCTTCATAAAAAACGGATGGGTATGACGTTCAACGATCGTGTATCGTTCGTTCGGCGAAAAATACACTTGGCTCTCGTTGGGCACCAAATCGGGTACGGCCCAGGTGAGCACAAATTGCTCGCTGATCAAAATGGCAAGTTCGCCGATTACGTATTGACCTCGAGCAAAATTTCTCAACCATACCATATGCGGCTGGGGTTTATTGGGATTCCTAGCGATTTTAGAGTATTCATAACATTCTGAGAAGTAGAAAAAATCCCGATTAAGATCCAATTCGTAGAAATAAGATAAAAAAAACTTACTTATATCGCTAATACGTTGGGCGTCAATTAGTAGTCGGTACACAAAACTGCTTATTATAAGTGCTTGGATGATAAATCGATTGATGGTAAACATCATTATGTTGTTTGTAACCAAAGTAGAAAATGTAACTAACATCGTATTCAGGTTCGTCTTATGGTCGTTGTTATCGTCTTAAGGTCATAGTATCGTTGTGTTTTCTGATAAGGTCCAAAACGAGTTTTGTCATTTATGGTCATTCGTCAATTATTATATGTTGTCGATGGTCAGCTAATAAGATGACTCAACCACGGCTTTCCGAGTATAAAAACGATTCGTTTTGTAATCAATTTTATTAACTTGTATACATCTATAATTTATCAACTATCCAATCATGGAATTTAACAACATCAGTAAATAAAACTAATTGGGTTGTATCACATTGGCTGCGATCGGGCAACGAAATACCCAACGAAACGATACCACGAACATACCATTGTCGATCCCGTTCAAATACTAAACCACCGCCTGAGTCACCCGAGCATACGCTCGTTCCATTTTGATATCCAGCACAAAAATTCTTCCCATTCAACAACGCTGGGAACACGTCACGATTACTGTTGCGACACTCGTTGTCCGTTTTAATTGGTAACGACGCTTTAGTGAGCACATTTTCGGCTATATTAAACTCATTGCGTCCCCATCCCGTTGCCGTACCAATATCCGATTCGAAAATACCCGCATCGTGTGTTATACAAATTGGCTGTATAAAACTTGAAAACTCCAAGAATGTTTTTAATTTTAAAATAGCGATATCGTTTTCCAGATAATTTCGATTGAATCGTTCGTGCGGTATAACACGATCGACTCGACTCTCCCGACTATCAATTGTCGACGTATCCAAATCAAACTTCCCAACCGATACAATTAATAAGTTTGGCGACACAATACCCGTTTCGTGCGATACACAATGCGCTGCCGTTAATATTGTGTTCTCGTTGAGTAACGTACCGCCGCATATATAACGACGATTGCCACGTCCCTCCGATCGATAGATGGCCGCATGCCATGGGAATTCTCCATGAAATGTTGGCGTTCCAAATGTTATCAATGGTTTGAAATTGATTTGAATACGGCCACAGTTTTTATTGCCCACCTGTAAGGATATAAAAGAAAAACCGGACTGTCAACAAATAGAGATCTCGACACCGTTCTAAGTTGATAAACTAAAATTTTTATTTATATCATTAGATGGAAGAACAAAGAAATTATAAATATTTATAACAGGACCACAAGCGTTGGTCGAAGTATTCGTAAATGTTTTAGTTACCCCCCACACAATAGGCTCGATCCAATCTAGATGCACATACGTTTTGACTCCCATCGATACATGGGGATCGGTATTGTGATAGAAGAACGAGAATATCCCGTAAATGTAGTGATTGTCGGGTAAATACTCCTCAGGTCGATATATTTGTACGGGACTACCCGGTGCCGGTACATATTTATTATCCTCAGGATTCTCCGGTTTCAAACACATAAGCGATGCATTATTTTGCGGATGAATTCCGGTGCAATCCGTCCCTGTGACGATTTTCAGAGATTTCGTTTCTAAAACATAAAATCAGAATCAGTTCAAAATTGTAACCAAAATGTAACCGAACTCACTATAATCATCCGTCCATGTTTTATCACTCCACGTCATTAATTCGGCATTTGTCGATTCAAAAAAGTTCCGCGTCCATAGGCACGCGGGTCGATGAAAACTATCCAATTTGATTTTGGTTTCGAGTCGCAACAGTGCTATATCAAAATGAGCCTTGTGGTCGAAATACGGATGCGTAAATTTCTCGACAATATTGTATTGCTCGTCGGGCACAAAGTACACTTGGCTGTCGAATAAAATTAAATCGGACACAGCCGATGTTAACACAAATTTATCACTGATCAGTGTGCCCAAAACACCGACGACAATAATTTTTTCGGTTGCTATTCGCAACCACACCATATGCGGTTGGGGTTTGGCCGGATCCCGAGGTATTCGCGAATACTCTTGACATTCTGCAAAACGAATAAAACATATCGATTATTGATGTCAATCACAATGATGACACTTCACTTACTTGTATCACTAATTCGTTGTGCCACTGTAAATTGCACTAACAAAGTAATAATCACTAACGACACTGCGACGTGGTTCTGCATTATACACCAGTCTCAAACTAAAACAACTTGAGGCGATACGACAGTAAAATAGTAAATATTTTCAAAAGATTGTTTACAAAACAGAAACTTGAAATTCTTGATCTTATACGTATCTTGTGAATATTAAACCCATACAAAGAAAAGAGATAACGTGAGCTGACCTTCTCACTAACCCATACCAACCTCAATCTATTTCTAATCATCATGTTTGTAAATAATGGATTCGTATTGAAACGCGTATTTGGTTACGTCGTGGGTTATTTTTTATTAATATCGTTCCCCCACTATTTAACAACTTCTTTAATTGTAAGCGATGCTTGTTCTTAAAAACAGGTAAGAAACTGTTTATGTTAGTTACCTTTTGTGTATTACCAATTGATTTACAATGCGACTAAAGGTACAGGCAAATCGTTTACCTCATCGTCATAAAAGATGAAACATTCATGGGAAATCACAAACTAAATAATTGTCAGGGGATTTTAACCTTCTGTGTGCGTGTAAATTAAGGCCTTACAATAGTTTATGGATGGATCGAGGCTTGGTGGTAAAATGAGAGCAGGTGTAATTTTTTGATTTTTATCATTCAGTGAAATATTTAAAGATTAGTTAGCCACAATTAAGATATCAATCTTCTCCATTTTATCTGTAGCGAGAAAACTTGATCAGTGACTCACCGATTTGGCCGGAATGCTTCTTGATAGTCACCGATAATTTATTAATTCTTCCCAAGATAATGTATATGACAGTAACTTGCATGCTGAGCAAAAGAGAGCTATACCGTGATAATTCTCGCATTTCAAGCTATCAACCTCCTAGAAAATTGGGCATAACGCGGCCACTTCAAATGAATGATATTCAAAAATGATGAGGCATCAAGTCACTGGACTCAGTTTCACTCAAGCCTAAGGTAGCATTGAGGTGTAACTTTTCTCTTAACAATATGGGAGAGCAATGCAATAACCGGATTATCTGGACCGTAGATCAATACGGCGTGTTGTAAAACTGCAGGGTTGATGAGCTACCAAGGCCTGATTCAACCTTTCTATACTATTCTCAGAAAAGAGAGATTCAAGGTGGTCGATTACAGCGCTAATATCTATACTAAAAAGCTGTACAGCAGGCCAAGTGTGGTCAAACGGAGATGGTAGAAAGACTTACGGAGCACTGCATTTTTACAGAACTTTGGATTGGGTGTCCAATGATTTATGAAGAACTAAAGAGAAGTGAACCGGTCATTCCCTTTTGGCTCTTGCTCAGCACTATAAGATTTATGTATTTGGGCTAGTTCTTGTTAATTTTCCATGGTCTTTGAAGTATATGCACATAACCTGTCATTAACTGGTCTTGAATATTCTCATCTAAAATTATTTTATGCCACAAAACAACTTTGAGTTCCGGCCGGGGTTGACCGATGTGATCTTGTCATTAAAGTAAACTCGTATAATCCAAATTGAGCCGTAATTGCTGTTTTGACACCAGCTATTGGTACAAGGGAACGTTAGCAGGTTTTAGTTCTGTAAATATTAGGGTATACCAAGTCAAAATTTTCTAATCCACATCTCTAATACCAACACAAGCCCAACTACAGTATATCATGCATGCATCATCAGTTCACTTTCGGGAAAAAGGTGTAATCTGGTGTTCACAACCGAAATTTAATTACTCTTTCATAAATACCAAACAATGATCGTCACGCCAAAATAGAAATTAATGAATAAAAAATACAGAAGGCTGACACGAAGTCTTACCAACTTCAGACTGTCATTGCTGTCAACCCAGTTATGGCAGGGCACTCAAATTTACATTAATGATAGTTCATTCCATTGTTTACAAGCGAACAAAAGAAGTTTAGTGAGAAATATAAAGAAAAAAAGTTATCCGCAATGAATTCAAGCGTAAGGCCCGTTGTACATTTCAGCTAAGCTAAGCTAAGCGATATGAGCTATGTCGTAGCTCTTAATTGTAAATAAAGTGCTAAACTATGCGAGCTATGTTTTTCTGTTTTGAGCGATGCAAACTAACTTAGTTTGAGTTGTCTTTGGATTGCAAATGTCAGCTATATCGCTCACTCATACATTGATGTTATTTTTTTATAGACATCTTTTTTTTTATTTACATGTTAGTTTTTTTTTTTATTTCATTTAGATGTTATAGGCGAGCTAATCTAAGGTAAGGTCGCCGAATGTAGCTTAATGGTTAAGAGAGTTTCTCATCACGCCGCGGTCTCGAGTTCGATTCTTGCCGTTGACCAAAAAGTAACATGCAACCGAATGACATAAAAACCCGATTGTGTGTAAAAACATTCGTTGGGCTGACCACCTACAATGTGCACCAATCGTTAAAATGGTTCATTAGGTCTCAGTTGAGACGCGGTAAGGGCCGTTTACGGCCTCTAAGCCATAAATTTTTAATCTAAGGTAACGAGAACTAGTTACCTCGTTTAGCTTAGCTGAAATGTGCAACGGGCCTAATAGTGTGATTAATGTGAATAAAATGTTTGTGTATCGCACCATAAATCGCTGTAACGATACTGGCAGCATTGTAAAACGTCATGGTGGTGGACCGAAACGCACTTCAACATCACCAGATATCATTCGGAATGTGAAGGCCAAATTAATTCGGAATCCACGCCATAGCGGCAGAAAATGGCCCGTGAGGCAAACATTTCGCTCGAACGGATGCAGTACATATTGAAAAATCATCTTGGACTCAAGCCTTTGTAATTCCATAAAACACATGGTCGCATCGATTAAAGTCGATTAACTTATTGAGCAATATGTGAACAAGCAAAATGACCGACTTTATTTGTCTGGCCGTTCTACTAAATTTGAACCAACGGATTCCCACTCGAAAGCAAGTGCCACCAATGGTGATGGTTTGGGTCGTCTTAACGGCTGAAAAACGTTCACAACTCGTTTTTTTTAAATCATGGTATCCAGATAAATACTCAAATTTATCGGGATCACGTGTTGAAGCCTTGGGCACAAAAACACTGTGGCCGCAGAGCCTGGACATTTCAGCAAGACTCGTCGGTGAGTTATAAAGGGCGCGTCAGTAAAGATTGGCTGAGAAACAACGTCTCACGTTTCATTTCCACTGCCCAATGGCAACCAAATTCACTGAATGCAAATCCACTAGATTTCTCGGTTTGGGGTATTTTAAAGAGCTAGGTTGGGACAACAAATACCAAAGTTTAGTCGGCCGTTTGAAGGTTATAATCGCGGCTAAGGGTATAAACTGCTAATGCAATTCGAAAATTTAAATATTTGTGAACATATTTTATTTTGATTCCATAAATTCGGTTGTTTGTTTGTTTTTATCTCTACAATCTGTTTTGGGGCTCGAGGCACTTCCAACTCTTTCGCGGTTCGCTTATTTACGTCCTTACCTTACGTCATTACAGCCAAATTGAGGATATTTCATAGCTCCATGCCAGCCTATAGTATACTGACATGGAAGATGGGTTGGCCCTTGAATTCTGAACTCCAACAAGGGGTCATAGATGTGTTCATTCACACCACCGGTCGTAATGGTATGTTGAAAAATCCATTTAGCATCCTGCCCCTATCGATATTCGAACTCGGTACCTCCCGCTCAAACTGCCGCATCTTTAGCCACTGCACCATTTGGTCGGTTTTAATAAATTCATCAACAAATAAAAATTCTGTGGTATTTTGTTTTGGTAACATTTCGTGTCAATCACCCTGTACATGTGATGAAATCCGAACAGTTGCATTACGACTTGCAACGTATACAAATACAGTTCATTACATATCAGTCTAGTCACATATGCCTGATGAGATGACATAGACTTTTTCGGTGATTCATTTATTTAATAACAATTCAACCGCTGGTTGGTTCAGCACCTTAACTGTCAATTAATCCATCTGGAGTTGACGAAACAAATACCCTCTTTCATTACTGTCATCAACAGCACACCACCCCTACTTCATTAAAAATAAAACGGTTTCACTTATATCACCATGAACATCAAATTCAGAGTTGCTCAGTCTAAACCGCCCCATTGAACTTAGATGTGACATTCCGGCCCATTACCAAAGGCCAAATCATTTTGTCGTAGTACATATAATCTCTTTCTCCTCTGCCAACAAACTAGTGAAGTCGTAAATGATGTATTTGGAAATTTTCTCAATGTCAGTAAAAAAACATAACGATTTTATCCTAGATAAAATCTATGTTGGGTTGCTGAAGATCTCACTTCTAACGTGGATATCTTTTCTATAGCCTTCAGAAGAACCGAAGTAAAGATTTAGAATTAGATTTTTCACCAACAGACTCTGTTCTCTATAATAAGTTTATGGTTCACCTCATTAAACAACACTAAGTGTTCTGTTGAAACTAGGTTTAAGAAGTACCCTTATCGTATTTTCCCGGTTCTCGGTGTAGAGCATCCAAGACCTATTCCATAAGTGCAAGCCTTTAACATTTACTCTTAGTATTTACCATTAAAACCGTTGCTCTTTCAATATATTGTAAGCGAAGATCGAATTCATATAGCTGCGTCGAATCCCATACCTCCAAATCAAGAATTAAGGTATATAATAATATTTTATCGCTTGTTGACCGGTTCCCGCCAGAAAGGTGAGTTGGATAGTACAAACGTGTACAGATCGTTTCATTTTATATGTCACGCTCCATAATGTCTCCATAGTGATTTTGAACGTCTTAGATTAAGCTTAGCTATGATCTCTTTCGCAACTGTGCGCTTCTAATAAGAGTTTTTCCCCCTCTGAAATTAGATTTCAAAATTGAGTGAGAATGCTACCCCGTTTATATCCCTCGATGTTGTGTATTCGAATGAACCCAACATACCATATTATATCTATGCCTAAACAGGCACTTGATTTATGAACATTGTTGAACCGAAGTGTAAAAGTTTAACCGTACGACGACTCTCGTATAATTTATCAACATTGATCCATTACTAGACCACCACCTGTTTCGCCAGCGCACACGCTGGTCCCATTTTACACGTTTTTATTAGCTCGCTTTGGTAGCAGTTTGTCTGTCTGTTCGGTGCAAATCTTGCAACTGAATTTTCGACCACTTCCTGGCAAGCTATCGGGCTGAAACTTTGAGAGTAACTAAAAACCCGATGACAATGCAATCTAAGACCGTTTCTAGCACTTTAGAGCTACTACGAGTCGCCATTACTGACAAATCAATTTTCAGGTGAAGAAATTTCCGAAACACTCGACTACTACGATTTCAAGATTTTGTAACGGAATTTCAGAGAGAACATGTTGAGGTGGAAAACTGGCCGAATTCGCCGCCCTCTGACACAAACTGTACACGAAACGAGAGCCGACCGAAACCTCACGAAAGCTGTTCAAGGCAATGATGCGAATTATGAAGGAACGGCAAATCTCAGCGTCCGAATGTGCGATCCGTCTCTGTCACCTGCAACTCAGAGACAGCTCGCGAAAATGTGTCTTTCTCAACACGCGAAAGCCCGATCAGCGCTATCACGTGCTCAAATTCGATGGCGATCAGGCAGCAGGATTCTGCATGAACATGATTGAACGCTACGGATACCGCCCACGCACGCACAAGGACTTTGACTTTGAGAACATGACACTTCTCGAGTTCGCAATGAAGTTCGAGCCGCACTATGCGAAGAAGAACGAAATTGACGAGAATGTCGATGAAGATGCATACGATGCAGACGACGAGGGCCAAAATGCGAACAGAGTCAGAAACAGGCTGATCACTCTGACAGACCCAAAGAAAAGCAAGACGCTGATCAGGAAAATTCCTGCGGTCGTTCGTGTCCCGCACTTTATCATGCAAAACGATCCGGAGAACTTCTTCTACAGTCTCCTTCTCCAGTACAAGCCCTTCGACAAGGAAAGTGAGCTGCTGGGAGAGTTTGAGCACTCGAAGGATGCGTTCTTGGCATGCGAAGATGAACTGAAACAGCGCAGCAAGCACATGGAGACCTTCCGTGAGCGCGACAAACAGCTGGAACACGCATTTAATCAGGCTCATGCGTTCCACCTCTTCGATCAGCCAGAAGATGCCAATGTCGACTTTGAGTACGAAGAGGAAATTAACATTCTTGGCATGACTGACGACCAGTTCGAGTCTGCAAAGGCAGCCATGAACATGAAACAGCGAGAGTTCTACAATGTCCTCACGCGCAGCGCACTGGAACAAATGACTGGAAGTGACCAACGCGACTGGTACTTCCTCACTGGTGGCGCAGGAGTTGGCAAAACATTCACGTCAAGACCCTCGAGAACCAACTCAATCGCTGCTATGCCAAGAAGGTCGTGAAGGTGTGTGCACTAACTGGCGTCGCAGCACAACTCGTGGGCGGATCGACACTTCACAGCTCGCTAAAGCTGCCAATAGTTAAGGATGGAAATATGTCGTTTAACATGCCATTCCTGACTGGTAACTATCTGAAGATTATGCGACAACAGTGACGAGAGACCTAATACATCTTCATTGACGAAATCTCAATGGTGCCTTACGAGATGCTGTGCATGATTGACTCTCGCTTAAGGCAGCTGAAAAACAATGAAGACGAGCCTTTCGGCGATCTCAACATTATCGTCTTCGGAGACTTGATGCAACTCCCGCCAGTTAAACCGGGATCACCAGTCTAGAAGCAGGCAGCTCGCTTCCAACCCGCCACTCATCTCTGGCGTCTGCTCACACTGGTAGAACTGACTGAAAACATGCGACAAAAGGAAGACGACACATTCGCGAACTTGCTTAATGCATTGCGTGAAGGCAAAATGAACAGGGAATTATTCAACACGCTTCTGTCGAAGCAATAGACCGATGAAGTGGAAGATTTCGCGATCGACAAGGCCATTCGAATCTACCCCACTCGTGCACTTGTCGCAGAACACAACGCCAGAGTTCTTGCCGAATACCGGCTCAATCGAGGTGTGCACATCTACAAGATCAAAGCACAGGACACAGTTGTTGACGCCACTCGAAACATGGAAAATGTTCAAATCGAGAACATCGTGCTACAAGACATAAACAAGACTGGTGGTCTTCCATACGAAATCGAGATCTTTGTCGGAGCGAAAGTGATGCTATGCTCGAATGTGAATGTCGAAAAGGGACTCGTAAACGGTTCAATCGGAAACATCGCGGAAATAATCTGGCCTCACTTCCGCCGCACTCAGATGTACCCGACTGACATCCCAACACTTCGCATCGACTTAAGAAGGATCGGCATCCACCTGATTGATCCTCGTGCAGTTCAATTCCCTGCGAAACGAAACTACGGTACGATTGAGAGGAGAATGCTTCCAATCATTCTCTGCTGGGCATGCACGGTGCACAAGATGCAGGGATGTACCGTCGACCACGCGGTTGTTTACCTGGGTCCTGCGCTCTTCGAGAAAGGTCAAGCGTACGTTGCTTTGAGCCGAGTGAGATCACTAGATGGCTTGCGCATCGAAAGTCTAGACTGTGCCAAACTCACCGGAATGAAGCCCTGCAACGAGGAAGCTCACGAAGAAATGAAACGATTGCGAGGACTCCAGCCGCGTAGTAATTAAATATCTAATACTCATGACCCTCTTCTTCTTCTCTATCTCGTTGCAGGCCTGCAGGTTGGTGCGGAAAGTATTTGATCTCATCGCAATTGACTTGCTCTTGCATCGGGACATGACAGCCTGAATCTCTGCTTTGTCACGATGTCAAGAGTAAGCTTTTAAACGATAAATTCAGGTAGACACGACCTTCAGTTTTGTAATTTACGAGCTTACTTTTCGCATTTCTCCCCTATCATTGTCACATAGAAATTTCTACCAGTTTTTTACTGCCGGCATCTGCCAGGCTTTTCCTGGTAAAGTAAATAAAAGACCCAGCATTTGAATTTCGACAATGATAAAACAAACTTTGTGTTCTTATTCGGCTTTAAAAACTCTTTTGTTTCAGGAAATTTAATCGAAAAGTTGCAAGATTTACTGACAACAACAAACAGACAAAAACTAAAAATGAGAAAATAATATTATATAGATAAAAAAAATCTAAATCAACACGCTTTTATATGACCTAAAAAGAGGAAAATAATTTCTCTCTCATCCCACAGACTCATTAAATTGTAGTCTAAAAACGTGATGCGCGTCATCCAAATTACCAATTCAACGATGTCATGAAAATGTAAAGCCCTGAGAATTACATTGATCCATACAAAATCTCATCAGAATAAAAGCATAGTGGGTAGAAGAAGTGTAGTGAAAGAGAAAGATGGCACCGAGTTTATCGAAACACATAATTCGTTTAATCAAGAACATAGAATTTACCTCGGCTCTAAAGTGAATTAATTTCAGAATCACCCTTCATCAACAGCAACATCTCATGTGATCAAAATAATTACTCAGTTAACGAAACAAAGAAGTGTGCTTGAAGTGAGCGATAAACGATAAATATGAGAAGAAGAGACATAGAGAGGACAGTTAGAGAGTAATCGAGAGGAAAAGATGACGCGCACCACGTTTTTAGACTTCAATTTAATGAGTCTGTGGGATGAGAGAGAAATTATTTTCCTCTTTTTAGGTCATATAAAAACGTGTTGATTTAGATTTTTTTTATCTATATAATATTTTGATATCCAGCATAAACAATTTTCCCATTCAGCATATACTGGATCACCCCGTTGGTGTATATTGTGCAAGTCTCTGATGAGGCTTGTCTCGTTTCTTTTATCCGCAAAATGTAAAATTAAATTTTATTTAATTTCTCCCCATTCATTTTTAGTATTATACATTTCTACTTATCGGCATTTCCTATTATTTTATTCCGTATTGCACGGATGAGAATATTTCCATGTACGTTTTTGTCAAATGCCGGTCTTAAAATTGCTACTATATCGTCAACGTGTTTAATAAATTTATTTAAGTCTGTACGGTTTCCGTCATATGGAGGTATGTCTTTAATCGCGTCCGGTATTCTTAATAATTGGAGAGTTTTCTCCAGTCGTTTAATTTGTTCTTCGTCTTCCATATTTTTGTCGATTTCACTTATATTTCGATTTAAATTATATTTCATACAATAGTTTTTTAACTTATCAATTTTTATATCGTTTGGATAACCAGGAATTTTGGGAAAAGTAAAGGATTATTATTATCAACGTGTGTACTCACCACAAATTAATTGTTAGAATTGTCAAGAATATTTGATAAACCATCATTTATTGGTGACAACGTCGATATCTCTCCGATTTTTCCGAGTTGATTCCACTTAGATATTTTTACTTTTTTGTTAAAATATTTTTTTTTTCACCGTTTAGGTGCTGACGCCTAGTCGTCTTATTATATTTTAGTATTTATTATTTTCTAAATTGCTTTACAATTAGATATACAGGAAAATAATTTTTTTTTTTATTATTTTTAATATTTTAATTCACTTAATATTAAACGACTAATATTCACTTAGTCCTTTTTTTTTATTTCTTAAACTATGTTCAATATGCTTTTGAACAGTTAATTCTTTCGAATTAACTCGTGAATTATAAAAGTTATGTCGAAGCACTAGTTCCGATAAACCGTCAGAATTCTACACTGATTTGTAGACACTAAAACACTTTTAATTCACCATTATTGCAGTGTTGTGGTTGTAGGAACAGATTATAAAAATAATCCGCTACTAACTGCGCCAATTATGGTTTTCGCGACGAAAACTCTTTATTTTGTTATAGCTCTGGAATTTAATGAGTACACGAATAATAATGAATCTATTTAACAATTCAAAAGATATTTATATGTATGTTAGTTTTTTTGTTGAATGGTGTTGCATTGTAGACAGTTCTCGGAATTGTCATGTCGTGACAAATGTCTACTCAACTATTTCGATTGGAATGTTGTAAAACGACCAGTAACGTGACAAGCTAATTTCTTGTTCAACTAAATACTGATGTTGTTGCTGTTGTTACTGCTGATTCGTTACATTGTGGTGTTGATGCTGTTGTTGGTGTTAACTCGCTACATTGTGGGATATGTAACTCTCCACGC
Organism: Tipula lateralis; assembly: GCA_963932295.1. Taxonomy (NCBI): domain Eukaryota; kingdom Metazoa; phylum Arthropoda; class Insecta; order Diptera; family Tipulidae; genus Tipula; species Tipula lateralis. Next base: position 133,204,975 of record OZ010737.1, on the reverse strand, counting down.
AGCACCTGGGCAAAAATTTAGTCAAAACTTCGTTGTGATCCCAAATTATTGCTGAAATCCCTCTAGGGCTTCTTTTAAGGATATAACGCTCTCCAAGCATGCCGCACCAATAAATAATTGGCTCCGAAAAAATTCTCAATTCAAATGAGATGCTATCACGAGATCACAAGCATACCCGAGGAATTCATGACTTAAATTATCTGACGCCATGGTACAGCCTAACAATTTTAACTGACCAAGGCATCTGAGTATTTAATGCAAGTGCATATGTAAATTGCTAAGTTTCCAGTTATTGAATTCTCCTAGGTTTCCGTTCTTCGGGATCGTTATGGCTTAACAATCTTTCCATTTCTGTGGAATTTTCTAGTACTCCATACTTCTACTTATAGAAAACTTGGCAGCATTTAAGCTGGTATTTAAAACAAACTTTACAATTAATGTCTTAATCGACGGTTTTTATGGTCTGTTTTCACTTTGGAAAACGACAATTATCGGATACTCAGTTCACTTTCCTTAAGGTGATATAAAGGCGAATATCATCATCTTTGCTTTCAATCCAAAAGAATACTTTTAAGCTGTTGATCGATCTAGTAAGTGAAGGTGACTTTGTTATATATTTTGGTGATTCCAAGTCAGTTTTTGACCTTAAATAGCTCCTAGATATTTAACACCTGCTCTGCTGAACTGCAATAACACAGACAAACGTGTGCAAAAAAGGTATTGCGTTTTCTACCGACTATCCCAATCCATTCATTTCTTACGGAAGCTGTAAATTGATTGAGGTAGCATTATTATCTTTAACAGATATTCGGTTTATTAAAAATCGCCAGAGTGCAGTCATATACTTCCTAATGTGGAAAGCAGCTCAAAATCGTTCAGAATAACATTCAGATGATATGAGTGGTCCCAGAACATTTTAATGTGTGGTTACTGAGTGCTAACTGCTTTAACCAAGTAGAATGCAATAAACAATCCAAGCAATTGTATATCACTTAAAAGATATCAGGGGTCTTCTCACATGATTCCTGTCGTAGTTGAATAGGATGAAGCAATAGTATACCGTTTTTTTGAATCTCTCCTCACATGGCGCAAACAAAACTGAAATATATTGGAACGGTTCTCTTGAATAACCAGTCAGAGCTCAGCTCAAGGTTCGGTGAGTAAGGCAGAGAGTAATTTTACTGTGGTTGAACTGAGTGAACCAAAATAAAAACTTGAATCAACATTTAACGATTTTTATTTATTATTTTCGGTGATCCATTCATAAAATTTTGGAACATCAGTAAACAATACCATTTGGGTATCATCGCATCGATCCGAATTTGGTATTGCCACACCCAACGATACCACACCCCGAATATACCATCGCGATTCATGTTGAAAAATCATAGCTCCACCCGAATCGACAGAACAAACATTTGTTCCGTTTTGATAGCCAGCACAATAGTTGTTATCGTTTAAATAGTTGGAGAAAAATTCTCGATGACTATCCCGACACTCGGAACTACTCTGTATCGGAAGCGTTGCCCGTAGTAATACATTTGATTGTTGATTATGCTCATCTCGTCCCCATCCGGCAACCGTTCCCACTGCGATACTATTTAAATCCGGATTATCGCTGATACAGATTGGCTGAATATAATTGGAGTATTCAATCGGTGTGCTTACCCTCACCAGGGCTATATCGTTTTCTAAATATTGACGATTATACTCGTCATGTACTGTTATCAGGTCGACATTATAAATTCGGGCATCAATCGGATTTTCATTTAAATTGTAGTTACCCGCCACAATTTCCAATTGATTCACGTCCAGGTGACCAGTTTCATACGTGACACAATGGGCTGCTGTCAATATTGTACGATTGCCGATGATGGTGCCACCACAAATATATTTTCGGTTTTGTCTCGTGTCACCTGCCAACTTATACAGGCCTACGTGCCATGGTAATTCACCGTGGTAAATGGGAAAACTATCCATAAAAAGCGGTTTGAACCTTACTTTTCGTTCACCACATCCAACAGGAGATACTTCTTTCTTAACAATCTCGATCATGTGGGGATGCAGTGATTCAGGATAAGGACGCAACTGAGATGTTTCTTCATACTCTGAAACGGGTAATAGTTAATAGTTAATTAGTTTACAATCTTTGAGCTATAATGTACTTACTAGTTTCGCTTATTTGGTTGGCACTAGTTTGACTCCACACCAAAACCCAGCACAGCAAAAAGATGCACGTAAGATTCATTGTAAACGATTAACTCAAAAATCATCACTGTCCTGGTGTTTATATAGTGTGTCGAGATAAAGCTCCGCGGAAATAAGTGTGCGAATAACTTGAATGGGAATTACCAATCGATAACCCTAACGTAGTTTAAGCTGATAAGAAATGTATAACTCAAGAAATCGACATAACGACTAATTTTATTAATTAACCTTGAAGTTGATTTTCTTCTGCATCACCGCAAATTGTTTTAGAGCAAATCTTCACATATAGATCTATTAGGAGACTCACACTAGGAGCAAACTGTACTCTCATTGAGTTTAGTCTTTAGTTAGTTAGTTAATTAGCACTTAGGATAGTGTATTTATCCTTAATAAAGCCAAGGGAAATGCTCCACAATTCAGTTCAATCCACATTCGCGCACTCCGAACAAAAAACGAGTTCTGGAACCTATTGGTCCTGGCGAATTTAATTTCCAGATTATATCTGTGTAAAGGTCTTCTTAAGTTGCGCGTGGTCTTGATAAACAGCAGGTATAAGTTCTAAAAGTTCCGATGAGTAATGACCATGAAAGTATTTGTCGAACATACATAAAGCTCCCACATTCCGCCAGTGGGAAAGAGAATCGAGATTAGAAGATAAATTTACATCCGCGATCATTCGACATGCTCAGCCTTGGACTCGATCGTGTGCAGCCAGATGTGTTTTTGGTACTCCAGCCTAAATGTGAGAATTATACTTGCTGCCCTTTTTGGCACGGGATGTACATTAGCAATTTTCCAAATGGAAGGAAAAATTCCAGAAGACAGATCGGTGAAACAAACATGAAAGTGGCTTTGACAAGGATTTAAAACCATATTTGAGTACTGACGAGCTGACTTGCGAGATAACAGGTGGTGTTGAATTAGATTGAGCTAAGTTGGAGTTAGCAGCAAATTTTCGAGCGAAGAGATTGTTCAAAAATATTGTCTTCATCTTTGAGAGACGGTATAGACGATTTTCTACTTTCCAAAAAGTTTTCCTCGACTTTACTGACCAAACGTTCGATTGCTGTTGGTGGTATCTTAAATCTGCCCCAACTCTGCTCTAACCTTCTTTTATGTGTATTATAGTTTAGCTTTGGATATCGTTCGTGTTGTTATGGTTCTAACCACCTTAAATTCAGATAGATATTCAGCTGTCGGGTTTTGGAGATACTTGCGGTAACAGGCTTCTTCAGGGGCGGTTGTTTTCCTGCGGTCTGGATAGTGCCAAGTATTTTTAAACTTTTTTGGCTTACAGAAACTGGAAGGAATGAACTGTTCCATCCCTGTGAGAATGACAGTAGACACCAGAATGGCTGCCCGGTCAATATTACCGAAGGCAAAGCAAGGACGCCATTCGAACTCTTGAAAGAACTTGTTCATTCCTAACCAGTCAGCATTTTTAAAGTGTCACAATCGCCGTTCTTGATAAGTTCACGACGTTGGAAATCCGTTGGAAATTAGATGTTAAAAATAAATCCAGGAGATGACCTGTATCTGTATCGTTGACCCGATCTGGAATTCTGGTAGGTTGATCCAAAAGCTGTGTAAGATTGTTTAAAGCTGCAAACATTTCCGCCGCCTCACCAGCCGGTGTAACGGATTTCAAATATGGAAGCCAATTGTCATTGTGGACTTTGAACTCACCTGCCACAACGATTTCAGTATTTGGTGACTGAAGGGTGTGCTCAATGGAATCTGACAGAATATAAAATCCATAATGAGTTGCGCTGTTTGAAATATTTGGGCTTCGATAAGGGGCATACAGGAAGAGAGTGTGTTTCGAGATATGGATTTCAACCAAAATAAAGTTAAAATGACTATTGGCACTTTGGCCTAAAAAACTAGGCCCATTAGGGAATGGAATAAGGTATATGATTGCGAATATAAATGGCCAAACCTCTTTGGTGAATAAACCGATGGATTAAAGAGTAACCCTTTATACCGATGGCTGAAGACTCACCGTAGTCCAAAATTTTAGTCTCGGTAAGAAGCAGGACCGCTGGTTTTGTGGAGACAATATGGTGTTCTACGGCTGCGAAGTTTGTCTGCAGTCCACGAATGTTGCAGAACTAAAGAGAGAACATTCACTCCATAACGCAAAATTACAGATAATTAAACTTACAGAACGTAAGACCAGCGTTGAGTCCAATCAAAGACGTGCTCACTATAGCGCACCCAGGTCGTAGTATGTTAACCTTCTGACTGAGTTCACTAGATGGTAAACAAAGCACTGTTTGATCAACAACAACTGCCCCGCATATTTATTTATCCACTTCTACCAAACAAGTAGACTAAACGGAGTTTTAAATGAGAATTGTTTTGTGATAAAACGGGATGAGGAAAGTTGGATGAAGTTACTTCATGAATAATATATTGCAGGTTCAGTAAGGCCGTTTGAACTTTGTAACGCCCCTGTGACGATCGAACAGCTAATGGAACGTGAACTTCAAGGTCTCCAATGGAAAACTTGCCTATTGTATATTTGGATGACATCATCGTTATGGGAAAGGACTTCAATCAACATCTACAAAACCTGGAGGAAGTATTCGAAAGAATCCAATCAGCAGGATTGAAGTTCCGTGCAAAATTTACATGAACTTAGGAGTTTCATCGGACTATGCACATATGATCGACGATTTGTGTAAGGATTTACAAACAATGCAAGGAGTTTACATGATTTAACACAGAAGAACAAGCCATTCCATTGAAGTGGTGAATACGAGGAAGCGTTCAATGAACTGAAGCACCATTGCTTTCGTACCCACTTCCGAATAAACGTTATATTCTGGATACGGATGCAAGTAGTTATGCCTTGGGAGGTGTGTTGTCACAGAAATCGATGGACAGGAACATTCCATCGCATAGTATTCAAAGATATTATCGAAGCCAGAACGAAACTACTGTGTGACAAGAGGACAATTGTTGGTCATGGTGAAATGTGTGGAACATTTCCGCACATAACTCTATCGCCAATTGTTTCTGTTAAGAACAGATCATGGGGCCTTGATATGGCTACTTCAGTTTAATAATCCCGAAGGCCAACTAGCACGGTGGATTGAGCGATTGGGGTGTTTTTTCTACGAGATTCAACATTGGAAAGGAAGCGCTCATAGAAATGCGGACGCATTGTCAAGACGGCCATGTCGAGTGGATTGTATAAACATTGCGGACGGTAGAAAATGATCGTTGACATCAGACTCATGAAAAAACTGTTGCCAGTGGATGAATGAAAGGCTGTTATCTACAAAGAGCAACGGGAGGATTCAACAATAGTTAAATTCATCAAGGATGAACGTCGACCAACATGGAACGATATAGCGGATAAAGGCCCAAATATCAAAGTTTATTGGGCCCAATGGGATAGTTTGACAATGGAAAACGACTGCTTAAAGCGAATATGGGCGAGCTCCGATGGCAAAACAAAACAATCTCTGGTGGTGGTACCGAGAATCAGGATAGCAGAGATATTGGACGAATACCACGGAAGAACAAGCGGAAGTCACTTAGGGATCAACAAAACTTTAGCCAAGGTACGTGAAAGGTTCTACTAGATAGTATGAAGATAAGCAATGGCTGCATGGTGTCAAAAGTGTGACCAATGCATGGCAGTGAAAGGACTGGCAAAGAAGAGCCGTGGACCGATGCAACAGTACAATGTTAGGGCACTATTTGAAAGGATTGCCATAGATTTTGCAGGACCATTTTTAACCACTGAAAGCGGCAATAAATATGAATTGGTAGTAATGGACTACTTCAGTAAATGACCAGAGGTATACCCTAATCTAAATCAGGAAACAACCACAATCGCCAATGTAGTGAAATACAATTGGATAAACGTTATGGAGTACCCATATGGAACTGCATTCCGACCAAGGGCGGAATTTTGAATCGGTTGTTTTCCAGGAGATGTGATTACTATCAGTTTAATATGGACAAGCATATGCGGACAACTTGAAAGAGGAGATTAACAATATACACGGATCAGTCAGAGCGAAAAGTCAGATACGACGTACGAGCGAATAACAAAGGATTTGACGAAGTTCAATTGGTATGACTACACAACCCATAACGTTAGAAAGGGTTATTGCAGAAATTGGAGGGACCGTACAAGGTCATAACTAGAATTAACGACGTGATCTTTAGAATTCAAAGGGGAGTATGAAGAAAACCCAAGGTTGTACACCCGGTTCTATAGAGAAAGAGGTCTGGATCCTGTAGTCTTGTGACGAGTCACAGTGATGCCTGTTATAATTAAAAAAAAGTTACAAATTATAGCAGTAGTTTAGGGGTTACCCAGTTACCAAATGTAAAGTATCATGACCAGTGCAAAGCTTTGAATTTTCTTGATGATGTGTGTTACTTGACAGTTTTTACGCTGGCAATTAGTCAATTTATTATGTAACCAATTTTACAACTAATGATGTAGCCGATTGTTTTTTTTACTACTTTAGGCCAATAGTAAAGTCTCTGCTACAGATCTGTTTACCGATCTCTGCGACCGATCTGTTTTGAAAATGACAATTTTCGGATAGACTCAGCCCCATTTGCTTAAGGTGATCTCTTATGGTAAGTGACCCATGAGAAAGCGCACTTGGGTTTGCTGAGCACGAGAAGTTGGTTTTTTTAGAAAATTGAGCATATCATTCTCTTGTCACCTCAATTCTTGACTACCTTTTAAAGAGGGCATAATGATTGATCTGAACAATAGATCAATTGGATCGATTTATAACTACGGCCTTAAAGCTTTTGATCGATATGAAAAGTGCATGTGACTTTGTTATAAATTTTAGTGATTTGATGATTCCGAGCCAGTTCCTAGCCTATATACTGTTACTCCTACTTGACATCTTTACAATATTGGATCATTGTGCCATTCAAAACCAGAGCATTTAGCAACAGTCTTATCTCCTATAGATTAAATTCCAATCGTATGCCCAATTGTCACCCGGTGTCGATTGCTTCTTTCATTAGGTTCTCATAAGATTCACATTATTAACATAATTCTTGAAATCAAATCCATAGTTTCTCAGGCTAGAGCTTGAGCGGACATCACTTTTTGGGCTTGATGTTGACTAACTCATCTCTTATAGTATAGCTGGGATATACCATTGAGCATAGATCAAATCAATTTGCCGTATTGCATGTAACTTATGTAAGAGGTGTCATCAATAAGGACACAGATCGATTTATTTACCCATGATTAACCAGATTGGTATGCGAACTCGTTATTATGGAGTGAATTTTTAATCTTCATACCTTGATTCATTTTGTCCTATCGAACATTCTCCTCGTTCTCGCCCTAAATGTTATCAGTAATATTTTCACAGCCTGAGTGAATAATATTTTGCAACTGGTTGGAAATAAGATCCAATTCATCAGGTGACTCAAATTCCTTTCTGTCTCTCTCTCTCAATATCACTCTCTGTCTCTGTCTCTGTCTGTCTCTGTCTCTGTCTCTGTCTCTGTCTCTGTCTCTGTCTCTGTCTCTGTCTCTGTCTCTGTCTCTGTCTCTGTCTCTGTCTCTGTCTCTGTCTCTGTCTCTGTCTCTGTCTCTGTCTCTGTCTCTGTCTCTGTCTCTGTCTCTGTCTCTGTCTCTGTCTCTGTCTCTGTCTCTGTCTCTGTCTCTGTCTCTGTCTCTGTCTCTGTCTCTGTCTCTGTCTCTGTCTCTGTCTCTGTCTCCGTCTCTGTCTCTGTCTCTGTCTCTGTCTCTGTCTCTGTCTCTGGCTCTGTCCCTCTCTCTGTCTCTCTGTCTGTCTCTCTCTCTCTCTCTCTCTCTCTCTTTCTCTTTCTCTCTCTCTCTCCTCTCTCTGTCTATTTCTCTCTCATAATATGTTACAGATTCAGTTGGATGGTCGGGAGCTTTGATTTATTGAAGCTTCTTTTTATGACCATTAGCTCAAATCTGATATGTCCTTATACAATACATGCCATTTACTAATCAGGGGAACCATAGCTGGAGAAATTTGTGTTAAATTTAAGATCTCTTCAATAATTGTATGAACAAACGTTGCTTTACTTCCTGTGTTAGCCACTTGAAATTTTCTCCTCCCATCACATCTCTTAAAAAAAAGCTTAGTTATTTCTACTTACAATATACTCTAACCGTTTGATGCGTTCACTTTTATCTCACAGTTGAAACCCCTTCCATTACATCAAATATACCTTAGTTGAACAGAGTCGCTCTTGAATTATTATCGTAAATAAATTTCCCGTCCTGTTTTGGCAACCCTCTAATAAGCAACTAGTCGTTTACTTTATGGTCACTTTATGGTCTCAGCTCCATCTCCACCTCTTTTTATTCTTTAGGTAGTCCATCCTGTAGGTCTTTACTAGTTGGTTAACAGACCCCTAACGCTAGTCGGGTAAGGTAATAACTATAACAATAATTTCAAGCCTTTCTCACTGTCACATTTCAAATGGTGATAGACATCACCATACCGATAACTTTTATTAATTTTGTTCTAAATAATTCACAATCCAGTTATAAAATTTCGGGACATCCGTCAATAAAATCATTTGCAAGACATCACAACGATCGGAATTTGGTAGTGCCACGCCCAATGATACAATTCCACGAATATACCAACGTGACGAATATTCAAAAATCATTCCACCACCCGAATCACCGGAACAGACGTTCGTACCATTTTCGAAACCAGCACAATAGTTGTTATCGTTTAAGTAGGTAGGGAAAAAATTGCGATTACTATCGCGACACTCCGAATTTAAACGTATCGGAAGAGTAGCTTGTACCAAAACATCCGATTGTTGATTGTGTTCATCTCGTCCCCATCCAGCAATCGTTCCCATCTCAATACTGTAGTAGTCGGAATTGTCGGTGACACAAATTGGTTGAATATAATTTGAAAACTCGATCGTGGTCCTCAATTTGAGCAATGCAATATCATTTTCCAAATAATCTCGATTATATTCTTCGTGCACTGTTATCTTATCGACCCGATAAATACGTGCATCTTCCGAAAATAAATTCAATCGATATTTCCCCGCTACTATTTTTAACCGATTTGCCGGCAATACTCCCATTTCGTTTTGCACACAATGGGCTGCCGTCAATATTGTAAGCGAATTTATTATTGTGCCTCCACAAATATATTTTTCATTGTTGGCCATACCTTCTAGGCGAAACAGGGCTACGTGCCACGGGAATTCCCCGTGATACGACGGAAAGCCGTATGTAACAAGAGGTTTATGTTTTATACGGCGTTCTCCACATCCACTCGGTGATATCACGTTTTTGTACCGAGCCCACACTATCGATTCGATCCACTTGACAAATGGACTGGTTTTTGTGCCAACGATTAGACTAGCATTTTTGTAGCTCTCACTCACGATGCCAAATATGTAATTTCGAGGTCCAACTTTCGCATAAACCGGACTTCCATCGTAGCCCTACGAAATCGGAAAGAACTATGTGTTAAGAATTCCACAATACTACAGCCTAAAATAAATTATTCACCTCAAAATTGGGATCACTTGAATTGACACACATGTGAATATGCGTAATCCCGTTGATCGCCATGCCACACTCAGTATTGGTTATCAACGAAACACTTTTTACGTTTGAATTTTCTCCATAAACAGAATATTTATAGGCTGCACGTAATAAATTATTGGTCCATAAGCAGGCTGGCCGAAATATCGACCCATCGGTATGATAGCTATAAATAAAATCGAAACAACAAATATTTTAAAACCATTTGCACAATATTTGGTCACCTCAAATTTTACGGTATCGACTCGTTCAGATGCAACAGTCCAATGTCGTTGTAAATACTCGATTCGTCATAAAGCGGGTGAATAACATAACGATAAATTGTATAAACTTGATCGTTCGAATAGGATTCTCTCGATAGTTTTAATTTCCGAACTCTTAATCGACGCCAATTTTCTTTTCCGTACCCGGCACAGCTTCCACTTGTCAAAACATAATTGGCACTAACAAGGGTACCAATACACATCGATCTATAACCACCACCTGGATCATTTGTCATCACCACTTCAACCAAATGAGGCTGTTTCGATCCTCGATTTGTATTCAACTCAGAAAATTCCTCACATTCTGGACAAATGATTTTTGACATTAGATGATTCATTCGACAGTGAAAATAACTGTTTTGTGTACTTACTTATCTCACTAATTTGTTTGGCCTTCACAACGCTTGAAATGATTAAAATTACAAACAAACATTTAATGTGTGTGAAGTTCATCGTTTGGCAGACTGAGTATAACTGAGTACATTTCAACGATCACTTTGTCAAATAAAATTACTCTATATACAGGGTCACTGGTGTCAGATAACAAATTAAATTTAAATCATGCGGTTTTAAGGCCATAGTTGGTCCCTACGGTGTTATGGCTTAATCAGCTTGGATCACGATTTCCACATTCGTATTATAAACTTTCAGATGAACCGAAATCTTTTCCACTACACTATTCTGAGCCTTTCATTGAACATAGAACTCAGTATGTACCATCAACGTCGTGTTCAGTTGCATTTGTCAGATATTTATATTTTGGAGTGTGTATCTATCTCACAAAGATCCCACAAAGATTCATTATCATTAAAGAAGTAAAAGGTCATCTTGAAAAGGAAATGAGTACCCATAACCGATCAGTGCAACCAAACCTAACAACTTGCAGGTGCTTTCGGCTTCTCTAGAAATCATCTCTGGTGGCATCAATGACAACTTTAACAAGGAGCGATGATACCCCAGCTACTAACTTAGACACTAATGAACAGTTGTCGAGGGTGCAAGTGGTTAAAAGCTGTTTAATTAAGAATAAGGTCTCGGGTTACCAGCGACGGAAAAAATAAGCACTGACAAGTTTACTTGTTGATTCTGACGGCAAAACTCCTTTTTCCTTTGGGAGGAGAAACAGGTCGGAAACAACCACGCCCGGAAACAACCACGCCTCCAGGGAACAAGTCTAAAATACCGGAAAACCGGAAGAAGGGCCCACGGGCACCGTGTGCTTGTGAAAGGCAAGCTCATGGATCTTGATGAGGGACGGCGTTCATAATTTTTCGAGTAATTTGCTCTAAAAGGGATAAATACACCTTATGCTTCTGGAGATCCTTTGGCTTTTGAGCAGTGCGGAAATGATAAATTTCTTAAGTGGATCCTCGAAGCTGTACTGACTGTACATCCCTCGGAGGGAGCTGAGCTAGAGTGAATCCTGTTCTGTGACCTACACAGGTCTGTTAAGAGTACATGTTTTTTCCCGGGCCCGATCCAAGAACCTTTTGATATTCTGAAGGGGCTAGAAAATCAAAACCCGGAACTAAAGGCCATATTTGCCAAAAAAGAGGGAACCGAAAGGCACACTTCTACATCTTGGTCTAGATAAACCTTCTGTTCCAAAGCTGAAAGCACTTGGTTTAAAACCATTCTTTGCTCTAAATAGATTCACAATAAATGTGACGCAAAAGGAGATGAAAAGGGTCAAGGAAAAACTGTCCTCCACCATCCCAACTTGATTGAAACGTTTGGCGTACAGTTTATACAGATAAACTTGCAGCATTCAAAGGCGTCGTCCTCTCTCATAGAACGATGCATGAAAAACTGCAATACATTACTATCTAAATATTTCTTTTGAATCAGAAACCGTGGATTCACGAGAACAAAATCAAAGGACTCAATCCAGGGATCTCAGGTTCTCTCCTGGTTAGTGATACCAGCTCGGGACCTAGAGCCTGTGTTTTTTGTAATTATAACAGACTCCTAAATGAAATTTGTAGTAGTAACCTTACAGCAGTCGTCGGTGAATAGAGAATTCAACGTGCGAGGATCTAGTGATCTCCGCCTATTTCCCACATGATTCTTTACTTCGTCCTCCTACTCAGGAATTTATTACAGCAATATAGTACGCAAACCGTAATGATATACCAATCATTTCCGGGTGCGGTGCAAACTCACATCACGTATGCTGGGGCAGCACCGATATTAATCCTAGAAGGATTTCCTTCTTGGAATATCTATCCGCGTCTGTCATAGTCATCGAAAATGTGGGCAATAGACCTAATTTTTTGATTTCTTCAAGGCAAGTAGAAATTACCGCCCAGGTGGCGCAGTGGTTAAAGCTGTGGCAGTTGGAGCGGGAGGTACCGGGTTCGAATCCCGATAGGGGCAGGATGCAAAAGGGATTTTTCACCATCTGATTACGATCGGTGGTGCTAATGAACACATCTTTGACCCCCTGTTGGAGTGCAGAACTCATGGGCCGACCCATCTTCCATGTCAGTACTAGGCTGGTCAGGCTGGCGTGGAGCTATGCAATGCGCAGATGATTCTACGAAAATCGGACCTATAGCCGTACGTCCTCGATTTGGCCGTTAAGGCGTAAAGTAGGACGTAAATAAGCGAACCGCGAAAGAGCTGGGAGAGCCTTGAGCCCCAAAAAAGATAGCATAGAATAAAAAAAAAAAAAAAGTATAAATTGATATGACGCGTGCCTCACGGAGTCATAGTGGAAAAGTCGCATCTTGGATATTCTTAGATGGCGTTCCTCTCTCTGACCATTGCTTCATTTCGATCTCTATAACCAGCGATGAACCTGAGATTAAGGGATTTATAGGAACCCAAGAAACACTGATTGGAAACTTTATAGACTCCATCTCAACCAGTCACTTCTATCTTTAATAATGAAAATCAGAAAGTGCAGGGGAATAAAAAGGGATAAATTGCAGAAGTCGTCGTATCTGCGTCATGTCTGACAGCCAGGCTGTCTTAAAGACGATTGGTTCTAATACTGTTTCATTGGAACTTGTTTTGGAAACGATAAGTGCCTTTAATCGACTAGGAAGTTGGAATAAAGGTAAACTTCACTATGGAGACCCAGTCACATGGGTATCAAAGGGAATATTTTAGCCGAAAAATGGTCGTTTATCTAAAATCTTTGTTAGATCATTAAGCAATTATCACAGTCCTTTTTAAATTATAATAGGCACACTGTAAGGATCTTGCAGGACATTCTCACGTGGCACTGCTTTTAGAATAGTCATATGTTTCGAATGAAAATTCGAAACATCTCATACTGCGAACAGTGTGGGGATGAAGAAAAAGGAACTGTTGAGCACTTTATGTGCTCCTGTTCTTCATATACTTTTCCCATTGACTGTACTGTTTTGACTCACAACTCTTTTTTGAGGATCAATTAATAACAATACAATTTGTGACCTCAAGATGAATAGATACACATTGCTGGGCTTGGACACAACTGAAAAAGTTCTCTCACAATTTAGCGACAAGAACACAGGCCAGTCTGTGTGCTTAAAACAACGTATTTTCACTGGTTTCAGGTTACACTCCGACCGAGAAAATAAGGACTCAGACGGACAACCAGTTTTAAAAGCCAATACAAAGAAATTCGGAGCTATTCTAGGTTGTGATTTGACTGCGCATTACACCATAAACCAAAAAGTCCATATAGTGGGAAATCTATTGAACTCCTCATGGAAAAACTCATATTCTGGTAAGCTCAGGGTTGACATGAGCTGAACACCGGCCAAACAGACCACTCGGAGGACACGGAACTACTATTGATTTTGTGGGTGGTAAAAGGCCTTTTAAGCCAGTCGGCCTAGATCAGATCATACCAGCTGAACTACAGAGCAGCTCAGACATTAAACGCCCTTGGTTGGAAGTTATCTTCGAAGATCTTTGAAAGCTGCTGCATATTTCTATGGAATGGAAAGAGTTCAACGTAATGTTCATACCCTCGCTATGTTTCTTGCAGTGTACCATTGAGAAACCACATATAGAACTCGAACATAATTAGGTCGCTTAGTGAGAATCTCTTAACGACCAATAAGCCTTTTCGAGCTATTTACCTTCAGAGAACTTTGGAGGAATGGATCGGTATCGGAAACTGAACCAATACAATTTTTACTGTAGCTGGATGTTAAAATTGAACCGTTGGATTTAATGACAACCTCGAGGTGACCATGCCAGTTCTATCTGATCACTGTATCATGTACCAGACAGTCAGCCTGCCATCAAGATATAAATCGTAGCGTGCGTCAGGCTAATGATACAATAAAAAAAATGCTAAACTTCGAAATTTTTGTGAATTGCAAATCTTTGGAGAGATGGCCCCTATGGTACATCAAGATATCGATTTTCAGGCATCGGCTACGCAATTACGCTTCGTGGTCTTGGAGTACGAAACTTCAGGTGTAAAAGATGATATTACTTGGAAGGAGACCAGATCGTATTAAGTACTGCAAGACAACCTCTTCTGTACTAATACTCAATGTTGGAACAGAATAGATCGATGTCGTCTTGATTCAAGAAACTTGGGTTCCGACTCAGATCACTACTACCATCAGTTTGAAGTGGTAACTTTAAGCCTTTGATTATGCTGATACAAAGAGAAAGAGAAGAAATTCGTTAGGGGTACCTACAGAACTAACCTGTTTCAGCACAAGAGCTTGTATCTAGCAGAGCATTGCACAAGCTTCGCCTAACCTCATCATACATCTAGGTGAATGTTAGAAATTGTAATGAGTTTAAAGGCTACTAGGCGGTGAGTTGGAAAGACAGATAAAGCGACAACATCTTCATGGAAAAAGTCAAGCAACATTCTTTATGGTTAATGCAACTTTTTTAAAGAGATAGAACAAATCCTCCCCACAGTGTGCCAGTATGCCTTACCCAGCAGCCCTGGGAACTGACTAGGATTCAATGGACTAATCACCCTTTAATCTGAAATCAAAATGACTACATAAATGGAAAATAGTAACTAGTAGAAGCAATAATAACTGAAACCGGCAAACAACACAATCGACCCTTGGCAAAACACGGACAAAAAACGAAGCCTGAAATATACGAACTCTAAAACATCAAGCTTAGTGCAATTGGAGCAACAACAAGACACCCGGAACGGATTATTCAGACACGCTATATCCACAACAATGAAAACCGTAATGACTCTCCTAACCAACATATGGAACACGGTAAAATACCGCAATGGAAAGAAGGCCTGATTCCTAGATCTGACCATAATGATTCCTAACAAAAGCGACCTAAGAGGAACGTTAAAATTGGCGATGTATATTGCTTCTTAACACAATACTCAAGCGATTATCAATGATCATCCTCGATAGAATAAACACGAAACTTAAAAAAGAACCAGCTGGATTCAGACCAGGGCGAAATTGCACTGGCTTTATAAAGTTCGCATCATCATAGAGCAATCAAATGAATAGAACTCATCACTATACCTTATCTTCGTGGATTTCGAACGTGCCTTCAACATCATACACAGGAATGCAATATGGAAGACACTTTGTGAAAGAATTCGTATACCTCGGTTGCACTCTATCAATAACCGGCGGGACAGAAAAATAAGGCCAAAGCAACCTTCATGATGCTATACACGAAGTCTGGAACACTTCTGTATTCTCTCTAAACACCAAAATACGAATAAAGAGAACATTGAGACTGATATACGAAGGCGTAAATGGAGATGAATCGGTCACACAATAAGGAAATTACAAGACGATATAACTCGAACGGCACTGGAATGGAACCCACAAGGAAAAAGAAAAGTAGGAAGAACCGGCGACACGTGGAAGCGAACGATAATTGCGGAAGCCAAACACATTGGAAAATAATGGCCTGAAATAAAACCAGTGGCCTCAAACAGTGTTAGATGGAAAAGTCTAGTAGACGCCCTATGCTCTTGATGCTTCTGAAAATACAGGAAAAAAACTGCTGTCAGGTGGTAATATAGGTACTACAAGAGGAGTTCTGTGGGAAGCGCTCTTTACTGACAATGTGAAAACTCTTTAACCATTGAAATACTCCGTGGTCTACAAGCAGATCGATCAGTGGATTCACATTTCAAGTAAAGATGTTGGCCTTTCTTCTCTGGAACTATAAGTTCATTATATCGGGCCTTACATTTCCCTTTTGGTGTATTAGCCTTCTTATGAAACATTCGGCAAAGATGAAGACTGTCCATTTGTCCATACTTCATTAACTATGACTTATATCATTATATGGAGTCTCGGATAAGCTACTGTAAGCATCACGGTTAATTTGAACACCATAATAAAAGTTCACAGAACAGAATGCTTGTACATTAATGGAGTAATTAGAACCACATCTCTGGAAGTTGTCTTTTATTTAACTCGCTATATAAATGGCGAGCAATGCCCCCAGGCTCAAATCTCCTTCTCTGCTGAACTGCAATAACACAGAGCACCGTGTACAAAAAGGTATTGCGTGTAATACCGACTATGCCAATCCGTTACATATCTAAAGAATTTCTAATTTTTTCAGGCTGAACTTACGGAAGCTGTAAATTGGATTGCGATTCCTTTTTTATCTGTTTATGGTATTTGGATTATTATAAACCGTCAGGCTGCAATTTAGACACTCAAAATGGTCCAGAATAACATCCAGCTGATGTAAGTGGTACCGGAACATTTTAATGTGAGGTCACTAAGTATTGACTGCTTTATTTCACCAAGTAGTTAATAGCTATGCATATCTTGTCAAGGCTGGATATGTCTATCCAGACAATTGTTGTCACTTAAGTGATATCTGGGGTCTTCTCAAATGATTCTTGTCATGGCTGAGGAAGATGCAGTAACAGTAAAATTTTTTTTTTAATCTTTTTCACATGGCAAAGCACACTGAAATATTTCGGAAATGTTCTCTTGAATAACCTGTCAGAACTCAGCTTAAGATTTGATGAGTAAAGCTGAGAGTAATTTTACTGTGGTTGGGCTGGGTGAACTAAAGCAAAAACATGAATCAACATTTAACTAATTTCTATTTACTATTTTCAAAATATTCGGCGATCCAGTCGTAAAATTTGGGAACATCAGTAAACAATACCATTTGGGTAACATCGCACCGATCCGAATTTGGTATTGCCACACCCAACGATACCACGCCACGAATATACCATCGCGATTCATGTTGAAAAATCATAGCTCCACCCGAATCGCCAGAACAAACATTGGTTCCGTTTTGGTAGCCGGCACAATAGTTGTTATCGTTTAAATAGTTGGGAAAAAAATCTCGATGACTATCCCGACACTCGGAATTAATCCGTATTGGAAGCGTTGCCTGTAGCAAAACATTCGATTGTTGATTATGCTCATCTCGTCCCCATCCGGCAACCGTTCCTACAGCGATACTATTGTAATCGGAATTATCGCTGATACAGATTGGCTGAATATAATTGGAAAAATCAATTGGTGTGCTCAGCCTCACCAAGGCTATATCGTTTTCTAAATATTCACGATTATACTCGTCATGTACTGTTATCATGTCGACATTATAAATTCGGGCATCAATCGGGTTTTCATTTAAATTGTATTTACCCGCCACAATTTCCAGTCGATTCACATCCAGCTGACCACTTTCATCCTTGATACAATGGGCTGCCGTCAATATTGTACGATTACCGATGATGGTACCACCACAAATATATTTTCGATTTTGTTTCGTAGCACCCGTCAACTTATACAGTCCTACGTGCCATGGAAATTCACCATGGTAAGTGGGAAATCCGTACGTAATAAGCGGTTTGTGCCTTATTTTTCGTTCACCACATCGAACAGGAGATACGGCATTCGTGCTTTTCTGTTATGGACAATCAATCAACTAATTGATAAGCGAATTTATTTAAAATACTAATCAAACTCACCGGCCATACAATTGCTTGAATCCAAGCAATATAATTGTTTAGTTTAGTTCCCAAAGTCAATGTATAATCTTCGTTACGAAAGGAACGTGATATTATACCAAAAATATAGAATCGATTTCCAACCTTCGCCTGAATCGGTGTCCCCTTTTCACCCTGATTAAGTCATATATATTAGGATTGTGTTCACAAATGTATATAATTGAAGCTTACCAAAAACTCCGTATTTGGCACATCAACTGATGAATTTACACACATGTGCGAATGGATAACACCATCAGGAAGTGAACCTGAAGAGGCGTCAAACAAATCAGAACAATAGTTATTTGACAGAAGCACAGCTGGTTTGATCTTCAATCTAGAATCCCATGCACCGTCAGCTTTTTCGTATAGCTCGTCCCCAAAGAGAAAATACTTGTATGAGGCTTGAAGAAGACTATTCGTCCACAAACAGGCGGGTCGAAAAACTGATCCAACATTAAGATACAAAATTGGATCGGCCAATTGTACCAATCCTATATCATTATAAATCGCTAGCGTATCGTCATACAATTCATGTGGAATAAAACGTTTGATGCGATACAACTGACTGTTCGGTATATTTTCTTCGGGTGATTTTAATTTGCGAACCCTACAATCCCACAGTGTGTATAGAGCATATCGTGTACAATAAGCACTGGTCAGCACAAAATATTCACTAAGTAGTGTTCCATGACACAATGTTATTATTCCACCGTCTAATTCTTTCTTAACAATCTGGAGCATGTGAGGGTACAGGGATTCAGGGCTAGTGCGCAACTGAGATGTTACTTCACACTCTGAAATGTGTAATAGTTAGTTAATTTATAATCTTTGACTTATAATGTACTTACTAGTTTCGCTTATTTGTTTGGCACCAGTTTGACCCCACACCATAACCAAGCACAGCAAATAGATGTACGTAAGATTCATTCTAAACGATTAAATCAAAAATCATCACTGACCTGGTATTTATACAGTGTGTTGAGATAACGTTCCACGTAAATAAGTGTATCGTTATCAACAAAATGGATAGCGTGTGCGAGTAACTCAAATGGGAATCACCAATCCAATTTGATAACCCCAAAATAGTTTAAGCTGATAATGTATGTGTAATTCTGGTTTCATTCTCGCGTGTTGGCCTTGAAATCATAATTTTGGTTTATTATAGTCAAAACGATATGAATTATTCACTATTGTTCGGTACGCTGTTTGTTACGACATAACGACTAATCTTATTAATATGTAGATGCTAATCCATAGTCAAACCTATTCATTGTTTTGGAATCTACTGGAAATTTGCACTATAGTTGTGTGTTGGGCCCCTGTATTCCAAGAGATCACATCATTCGAGAGTAATTATTTCAACATGACGAACCTAAAATGACTCAAACTCTTCAGAGGGATGTGACCCCAGCAACAGAGAATCCAGTATTCGAACCGGGCCGTTATTGGTCGAAACGGCATAGTTCTCAGTTTTCAAAATTGGCTTGGGACCAGTAAGTAACAAATTTCTTCCTTACTGGTAATCGATGAACCCGTAACTAGGAAATTTCGGAAAAACTTCCAGTAGCGGCGTATAGAAAGCCTATTTCCGTCCACAATGATTGCGAAAGCCTCACGATCTTGTCAAAATATAGTCGTTTCGTGTCGATCAATGTTCTACCACTCGACGTGACAGAATGATTAGAAATTTTCAAACAATTCAACATTCGAAACAATTCAAAGTTCTCACTAACTTATAAGCAGTTTATAAGCAGCAGCAAATTTATAAGCAGCAGCGGGTGCAATGAATTCGCAAAGGTCGTCTTATCTGGTAGAAATTAATTAAGCCAATAGGAAGGCTTGAAGTTGACCTTTATCATATATGGTGATGGAGTCGATTTTGTTCTGCATCGGATGTAGGTGGAGGTCTAATATAATTCGCATTGTTTTTTTTATTATCTCTCTTATCTGTTTTGGAGCTCAAGGCACTCTCTGCTTGTTCGCTTATTTACGTCTATACTTTTACGCCATTACAGCCAATTCTAGGACATACGGCTATAAATCCGAATTTCCTAATCATCTGCCCATTGCATGACTCCGTGCCAGCCTATAGTGCTGCCATGGAAGATGGGTCGGCCCATGAGTTCTGCACTCCAACAGGGGTCATAGTTGTGTTAATTCACACCACCGATCGTAATCTCATGGTGAAAAATTTCTTTTACATCCTGCCCCTATCGGGATTTGAACCCGGTACTTCCCGCTGCAACTGCCGCAGCTTTAACCACTGTGCCACCTGGGTGGTGCGTTGTTAAATCAATAAATGAACAACTGATTTGGCATATGCCTTTTGTCGCGAATGCTACATTAGCCAACTCGTTAGGAGAATTCAATTCGTTTTTAGGGCAAATCAAAGTCAGATGAAGCAATAACGATGATATCATCGAATACTGGAAATTAACTTTGGAACCGATACACTAGGCGGTACAATAGTCCCTATCGTTTAAGCTTATAGAACTCTTCCTATACAGCCGCTCACATTGCATAAGGAATTTTTCGTGCTGGAATTTGAAGATCGAAAGGAGATCTACTGTCTATGTCACTCTATATGTACGGCTATAGGTCCGAGTTTTTGCGTATACCATCTGCGTATTGCATAGTTCCATGTCAGCCTATAGTACTGACATGGAAGTTGGGTCGGTTCATGGATTCTAAACACGACAGGGGATATATGTTCATTTTTCACACCGATCGCAACACTCAAACGATCGAAGGTGAAAACTTCATTTGCATCTCACCCCAAATCGGGATTTGAATCCGGTACCTCCCGCTCCAACTGCCGCAGCTTTAACCACTGCGCCACCTGGTCTACATATCCTAGAATGTGTCGGATTTGGTTCCGTTATGGATATCGACCAGCTTTGGGTCTGCTTTATTTAGAGTTGGTGAAGTCTCGACTCTAAGTCCAACTCGAGACTACACGTTGATAGAGAAGAAAGCACAACTGTTAACAGAAAAAAGTGTGATTTTCATTTTCCCGTGACGACGAGTTTCATGTTAATCTCCTGTTTGTTGTGGCTATTGTTCGTCTGCATGGTCGGCAATGCAGACATCACATCTCGTTACATGATGGCATCCTACTGAATACATCCTACGGAGAATATAAACTTAAAACTAGTAACATCCAATGTTACAGCCATGCCGAATCAATTCTGGATTGTGTGTCAAGGAAAAACTACTATTACGTCTGAGAGGTAGGATTGTTGTTGATGGACTTGCAGCTTCAATAATTCCGTCAATTCTTAATACTGAAGACAAGAAGTTTGATCTAACTTTAATTGGAGTCTTTTGAATGAGCGATCTTGACCACAGATCTTGACCTGCTGATCTGTTAGAAAACTCTCAGTGAGTGTATACCCTGTTCCATTCTAACTTTATTCTAATTTAGTTTACACTTGAAGCAATGACCCGACTTATTATAACTCAAATAAAACGTTTTAACCGCTGTCCCGGAGACTCATCTCTAAATATTTCCACAATAGAGGACTGAAATTGATGATAAACACCAAGAGATGTTTATATTGCCTCATGTAATCTATCGCATTCATCTGTCATGGTGCGTATTCTTTGGTTCTTATCCCATGGGTAGTCTGACATATCAGTCGAGAAGCTGAATATCTTTGAAGTTGTGAAGCTCTAAAGTGCAAGAACTATTGAATTACAATTTGTGGAATCACAAGTTAAACGTATTCTCCTTGCTTCAAGTCAGAATCAATATCAGACTCAGTTGCATCGGTTTGAATTGTAATTCCATTTTGGTAAAAGTTTATAGTTTACAAAAATCGACACAGAAACCAGACTTGATATCAGTAATGAAAATGTGTCTTTCCCGTCTATTAGAAACAGATCAATAGGTGCCGTAACCGTCTATATAGATACCATCCCGGTAGTTAAATCAGTTGTCCAAATTTGTTGATCGTTCGTCCGAAGAGTGGTTCCCTTAGACCGAAGTAATGTAGTCTTTATCATAAAATACCTAATTTGATTCTTTTAGGCATGATGACGACTTCTCAAACCGGACCCTGACAAATGCCATTATATGTCGCAAGTAAAGATTCAGTTGAATTTAGAGATCTCTCAGGGAACTATAGTTAAACAATTTGTGACAGTCAGGACGATACGGCAGAAGCTAGATTTCCTTAACAGTCACCGGATTACGTTTCCGTATGTTTAGACAAAAGTTATCGGTGAGAACCAGTTTGAGCTACTAACGTAGCGTAATAAGTTTTGCACCTTACAGTTTTCGAGATTAGAGTGGCAGACCATTAAGTACTTACCCAAATATTTATGTCTTTTGTGTGCCAAAACCATCTCTTGCTCCTCCTCATCCATACAGCTTTTGCAAAAGTCATTCAATTCTAGACCAAGCCTCCTTGCATGTTCTCCAAGAAGGCAGTGTCCTGTGAGTATCCCTATGATCATTTTAAGTTCACGTCTTCGTAGGAAGAAAGGTGTCTTTGAGCGTTTCAAATCCAGCTTTGGCCATACTTGCCTTGCAACTCTACATGAAAAGGCGTTCCTCCACCTATCGTTCGCTGAAGCAAGGGCATCCTTTTTAAGCACAATCTTGAGTGCGTTAATGGGCCACCGAACTTTGCCCTTGCCGGTAGCAGCTTGAGAGTTGTACCATGCCTCGCTAGTTTGTCCACCCTGCAGTTTCCCATTAGGTCTGAGTGGCCTCAGACTGCCTAAATCCTTTAAGCTCCCTTAAAATCATAAACAGTTTAAAGTTCATTCTCAGCCTCTATCAAATTCCATTTCAGAATCAGATCCGTTCGAAACTATGGTGCTATATAAGAGAAAGAGATATAGACAAAACATGTAATATTGTGAGGCAAACAGTCTACAGGTTAAATGGTTTTGTTGATTGATAACAATTTTAATCCTAGTCTTCTTAGCTCCAGGAGTAGTGCAATACGTAGAATCAAACAATCAGATAAATCTACGACTGTATTGGATGCCACAGCTGGGTTTCCCAAAACACTTGTCACAATACCAATAAAAGATCACATGAAGACATGAATGTGGCAAATAACTCTTTCGAAATCTATTTCCTCTGGTTCGTCTTTTCATGAACCAAACATCCATAGTTTGTTGGCAAGAACTTGTAATAAAATCTGAACTAAGCAAGCAAGTAGTTTAAATTTTTAAGAATCACTTTCGGTCTCAGGAATGCAGTACATTCGTTCCAGCACCTTAAGCATACAGAACTTCGCAGACTTGAATAATTCTTTGTATATAGACGGTGCTCGTTGCCTCGCAAAATTATAACCAACTACTCGAATACATCAAAATTGTCTTCTTTAAATTATCAGATTCTAGTTGACTAGTAACATTGTTCTCTGTTTACACCATATACGGTAACAAAGGTAGCTTTTTAGGATGTAACTTAACTTATTCACTCGTCACTATCAGCACCTCTGGACGATGGTGGATACTTTCGATACAACTGTTTTAGCAGTGGTTCAGCAGTTCATTTCAGATACTTAGCAACCACTCGATTTATTTTCAGTACGTCTAAATGACACGTAAAGGAATAGTTTGCTTATAATCGCGAATTTCTTTCGGTATATTCAAACCTTTCTGATATTTTCTCGAAGGTCTTGTGTTTAAATTTTCCACCGATCTTATAAAGAAAGCATTAAACGAACTTCTATTCCCGAAAGTATTGATCATGCTGCCAAATTCGTCATATGCCTCTCCCATTAAACGGAAGCAGATCAATCGGTGCCGGAACCATTGTAAAGTGCGGAATTAACCATATTTGTACAGCTCCGGTTGTTAAATGTCTCATAATATTTCATCTCGTAATTGAGGAGCCGCGAGTTAACGTTTAATTGCATATGGCAAAAGGCACCTCTTAGGTGGATTCTAGCTAAAAATTTAAGTTCCAATTATTCGTATCGGTATGCGGTTGATGTATGGCAGAAGGTTTGTGTCCTTAACCTATTCTTTCACATACTACCGGATGAGTCCTCTCGGTTATGGCTATCTTTGAACACGATTGCACGATATGAGAGCAGGAATTCTTTCCCATTGTAAGAAAAACTGATATCGACAACATATTTGCAGTCTCAAACCTATAAAACTATCGATGTAGATTGATTGATCTAAGTTCCAAACCTATTGTATATTGATCATTAAGATACCTCCAAGAAATGGTGCAGCACTGACCTATTTTGAAATATTTTGTTGTTGATAGTCAAATTGGATCTGTCGTCACTTAACCACGATTTATACAGATCCACTAGAAAAATGGAGTTGATACTTCCCTTTCTCTTCGGAAGTCAGAAGTATCTGGGAATCTGGTTAGATCGGAAGATATGGTTAGGTTGGGTTAGGTTTGGTGGCTGTTACAGCACACTTAGACCGGCGACGGTCCGTTGTGATACCAGATGATCTTACTTCCCTATTATACCTTTATAAGAACCAGTTTGAGTTACTTATACTCGTACGTAGCGTAATAAGTCTTACACCTTACAGTTTTCGAAATCAGAAACGAAGTCCATTAAGCTACTTACCCAAATATTCATGTCTTTTGTGTGCCAAAACCGTTCATGAGCATAGGAGGTAGACAACCGTCTCTTGCTCCTCCTCGTCCAAACAGCTTCTGCAAACGTCATTTGCTTCTAAACCTAGCTTCCTCGCATGTTCTCCAAGTAGGTAGTGATCTGTTAGTATCCCCATGATCGTGTTTAGTTCACGTCTTCGTAGGGAGATCACTTGCCTTGCTACCCTACATGAGTAGGTGTTCGTCCACCTTTCGTGGATGAACACTCTCTAGGGCGACTACTGCCTCCTTACTAAGCACAGGGTTTAGTTGTCGCTCTCGTGGCGGAGAAGGTAGCGTACTTGCTCTGTCATTCGGGGGTCTCGGGTTCGATTCCCGGGGTGGTGACGATTCATCATTCACGATTGGGTGTTTTTAATCTGTATGTGTATGTGGGTTGAACCGTGGGCCTCTAGTGGCATTGAGTTCTGGAATTATTTCCGCCTTCTTTAATTATTTTTATATAAGCACAGGGTTTAGTGCTTTAAATGGCCTCCCCAACTTTGATCTTTCCGATAGCCATGCCTCGCTAGTTCGTCCACCCTGCAGTTCCCCATGACGTCCAAGTGGCGGGAAACCCAGACTTTCTGAATGTGGAATGCTCACTTATCTCATTCAGAGACAAGTAGCAACCAAACGCCACTCTAGACGTCAGAGAAACAGAAACTTGCGACTTGATTGCCACCTGACTGTCCACATAGATTGCAATATCAGTCGAGGATACCACATTATGTCTCAACCAATTCAGGACCTCCTCGCAATCGCTATCACTTCTGCTTGGTAAACACTGCAGTGATCAGGGAGACAAACTGATGTGTAAACTATCAATTTATCACGGAAGACTACAGCTCTTAGTTTACTGTGTCTTGGAGCCATCTGTGAAGAACTACAGTGCTTCGGTGTCCGCAACCGACCTGCTCCGCCAAGATTCTCTTGAGGGACAAGAAGTTCGGAAACTTTTCTCGAAGCAAAACGACTCGTTGGTCGGTACTTTATCAAGAGCTGGCCACCACACGGTCACCTCATACATAAGTACAGGTCTTACAGCAGAAGTGTATAGCCAGTGTACCAGCTCCGGCTTCAGGCCCCATCTCTTTCCACGAGTACATGGCTACATAAGCCTTATTTATTCTTTCCAAAATGTTTGGCTTCCAACTTAGAAGAGAGGTAGATCTACTACCAGGATTTTATATTTTCTAGTAAATAGTACCAGTTCAGTTTTGAACGAGCTAATTTCCAGTCCACATCTGTCCTAGAATAATGTGTGGGGATGGAGGGAGATCTCTAAGTCGCCTTCAAAGACTTGTTTGTCTGAAAATTTTAGGAGCTATGTACACCACCGCCACTGCAACTCTTGAGATGTGTCTTTTGTCGCATGATTTTTGGGTCTAAACTGGTAGGAGCAGAGACAATCTACTTCTAGGTACGGTTAAATATGGAAGAAGGTGGGTCGAAATTGGTTTTGGAAACGATAAATGCCTTAAATCAACTAGGCAGGCTGAATTTAGTTCGACTTCACTGAATACTCAGTCACACTCACATGGGTATCAAAAAAATGTATTGGCTTATAAATTGGCCCGTTTGAGTGCAGCTTTCAATTTTGTGGAACTCGAATTAAGAATTAAGAGTCACTTTAGTGATCTGTCAGAAAACATGGGATAACCATGGGATAAGCATGGGATCTCTTATCGAGTATTCAAAAACATCTCTTGATCAATAAATCAGTGAAGATCTTTCTTGAATTATAATTAATGACATTGTTTCCTGAACAATCACATGTTCCGAATTCAAATTCGGAACATCGCAAACTCAAATTCCTATTTGAGGATCAACTGACGACCTTGAAGATACTAAATATCTAGGACTTCATTAGAAAAACAAACAGACTTCGTGACTGAGAGTGTACATCTGAGAAGGGATGTCACTCGAACCTGAGTGGCTGGGAAAAAAACCAAAGATTCTGATTGCCTTTGTTCCAAACTTTTTTATTCCTTACAGGTGGCATACAGGGCAATTCTAAAGCAACAACCCATACATATAAATTTACATAATTACCAGTATCTAAAAGTTATAACAAATCTTATTACCTCATCTCAATAAATTATAAAAGATTTAAAACCCAATTAAACTTTTTCTTTATACACATTGTAACTATGCATGGTGTTTGTATATGTTCCCCCATTGCATTTGTGAATTAAATTGGAATTAAAATTTCCACCCACCCACATATTTATGGCAATTAAATATTTAATTCAGTTTTATAATTATTATTCTAAACAATAACGAAAAGCAAAAGTAGCCAAGTTGGGTTGTCTAAGTCTTGTATGAAATGAAAATCTCATTTAAATTTATAGCAAAAGTTGTTCGACTCAATTAGTACGTTAATGCGACGGTTAGTGGAGCAAAATAAAGAAGGGTCTATCCTCCAATATAAGTCATATATTGTTGGCAGTTTGATCGTTCGGTTTCGACGTCGTTAATTATAATTTATAACATGCGTCCGTCTACCTTCATATATGTAGATTGTATCAATCATCTGCAAACTATTTTGTCTAATTAAAAGCTCTATACTCATCACACAGAAAATTATTTAACCTTGAAAGATTTTTAAATATTGCCGATATACGTACACAAACATACATCCATGCTGTACCATTATTCTGCTACTGTTGTTTGGTTTTCGGAAAAACTTTTTTTTTCTGCATGGAATTTAATTTACCAAAAATCTTCCTTTCAAAATCAATCAACAACATTCAGCTTTTTATACATTTTTCTCTGTTTTAACTTTAACCCTTGTCAAAAAGCTTTCGTATGAAAAAAAAGCTTTAAATATTGTGTATATACGAAATATCTTCCAAAATAGCATTGAAATAACATGTAAGAGGCGGAAGAGGAAATGAACAAAGTAAAACAATTTTTCATTATTCGAATTATTGGGACTCGTGGAATGCGTATCTCAATCGACGGCAGACTCGCGCTAACAAACAATCCGTAAATTTAAGACATCACGCACGTACTTATACCGGTAGAGTGAATTGGAAGTTTCCAAACATTCTTTCGTGCTTCGCATCATACAACTTATCAATAACTATATACAATGGGGCTTATTGTATTAATTTGAAAAGCAGTGTTGTGCAACCCAATAAGTACCTTGTCAGCGATAGATTTTTATCATTAGTAAACACTTGTTTCATTTTTGACACTAGTGTTGAAGAAGTTCTTTGTACCTTCTCCAGTTTATTCCTCAAAGTTACTTTGTGAATAACTGGAAGACACACTCCAACTGTGGAAGACATACTCCAACTGTTGAAGACACAAATTTCGTACATGATTATAGAGCTATGACAGTATAAAGCCAATGTACCAGTTTGTTTCCAAGCATTCCTGTCCAATTATATATAGAACTAACAAGATGATGGTTAAAAGTTTCGCCCTGTCAGTTAAAGGTAGGGCGAGCAAAGTTACATATAAACCGGACGGAAATTAGTATTTCTAAGAGAAAAGGACCATATATGTTTTGGATAGGTTTTCTCCGCAGCACACTCACCAGCATCATAATAATTGAAAACGCATTTTAGGAGGTGGTACCTTGATTATTTCTGTAGTGTTTACCTGAGATAGCTAACGATCGTTTACAAAAGCAACTTTTCCTCTCCTCTTCTTTTCCAGTTCCAAGATCAAATAAATTGGTAACTGTATTCCAAAGTAAAGGATACTTTATTTCAAAGCCACGTTGTCATGTTCTGCCAAACATTTTCTTCTTATGGTTCTACAGTATTAGAACGTATTAGAGCCAATCCCTACTTGATCTCATCTGGTTACTAAAGGTACCAACTATCTGGATATGCTCATTCGAATAGGGCCCGTGTTCACCTCGCTCAATTTAGAAAACAATGTTATATGTATTATCATTATGATTGGCCACATGAGCTCTCCCCTTTTAAAATAGAGATTGCTCTGACCACCCTCCATTTCCTAGAAATATTTAATAGCTTTAGGAAACCATCCTCGATAACCTCCAAGTATCAGCTGTTTGATAACTATAATATTTTCCATGCTTTCCGATTCGGATTGTTGTTGGGTGTTGGGTCTCCCGAGCAACTCCGAACTTTCCGAAAATCAGTTTCCATGAAAAGTTGAATGTATTCTCCACTTGATTAATTCAGGAGTATTAAATAGTTCCGGATGTGGTTGTTTTATGGTTCGGAACTGGTAACATACAAGAAAGTAAGAAGGAGGCCCTTCAATTAATCCAAGAGCACAGAAAATTAATGACTGGAATTCTGTGTTGATTCCAACATTTGGACTTGAAAGGACTTTTTATAATTTTGTTAAAGATCTCTAGTTCCAAGTACCACCACACTGGTTTAAATTTGACTCTTGGTTTAGTCACAGGACAACCACCATCCAGTGAGCTAGACCACGCCCTGATTAACCACGTCGTTGGCGTGCACGAGATATCCTTGGTAGAGAATTTTTAACACTTCTCTATAGCATTCCTAGTAAGTTATTATGTGATCATCCTCTTTCATTGATGTCGGTGCTACCCCATATCGATCTTCGTTGATTTGCTCAATGATATTCCAATTATTCGATTAAAGGTCTGAATTTCAATTCTTATCATTGTAACACTGTCTAGACACAACTTACACTTCTATCAAGACATCACCTACTGTTGTAATCGTTTGCATATACAAATCTCTTATCCGAACACGCTTCATCAACTTCATGAGTTCTTCGTATCAAATCGCATCTCTGCAGGTAAAAAGAGGCGTTGGTTTTTTTTGCTTCAATAGTTCCTCCCACACCAATCTCCTTTTATCAGGCCAGCATCCAGAATTGTATTTATGGGAGTAACTATACCTTAATTTACGCGCCTGATAAGTTACAACTCTCAATTAGTTCAGCACCTCCGACTCACTTTCTAATATAACCTGCCACAGGTTGGCTTAAACCGTTTTTCCAAACGGTTGATTGATGCTTGGTTTAATTCTGTTTTGCTAAGATGCCATCTTCATTTCTCAAATTGGAAAATCATACAAAACCGCACAGGTTGCGCAGTGGTTAAACAGCTGCGTCGTGGAGTGGGAGGTACCGTGTTCGAATCCTGACAGGTGCAGGAAGCGAAAAGGGATTTTCACCATCGATTTTTGGGCGGTGCGTTCAGTGGTAGCGAATGAACTCATCTGAGACCCAGTTGAGTTAAGAATCCGTGTGCCGTCCCATCTTCCATGTATACGTATTGGCTGGCATGGAGCTTTGCAATGTGCAGATGGTTTCTTCGTAAAATCAGACCTATAGCCAGAACACCAAGTAAAAAGTGGGATGTCACATTGGGCCAATTGAGCCTGAGTAACGGATAACTAAAAAAAAACACACCCAAGAGGATCTTATTGATGCGGCGAACCACACTCAGATATTTGGAAGGTCATCTAGCAAATCTCGCATTTCTGAACGTGACTCTAACCGCCTTTAAATCACGACCTTATGCTTTTTCGTCATTTGCATAGTCTTTGCAACGCCCATATATAATGCAACTCGATCATCGGATATCACTACCTGCTAATCCAGTAGTATGAATCGTAAAGTCCGTAGTGCTGTCAAGATTGGCTTTTAAAAGGTTTTTAGTAGGTTATCGGTGTTATAATAGTCAAAGTCAGGATAAAATGTCTCTACCACTCTGCCATCCCAACTAACCTTCGTATTTCCTAACAGTTCGTTAAGTTTTTTAGATAAGTGATAAGTATCCCATTGATTTTATCTGGATCGATCCTTAGACCAAACTTGTTCAATGGGTAATTTTTTAAAACTAACTTTTTAATTAGGAGAACGTTGTAGGTGAGTTATGCAATCCTGTTCCAGGAATAACAATTGTTTCGTTTGGTCGCAAGTCAATGTCTAAATGTAACTGCTTAAAAAGATGTCGCTTAAGTCATTGCTCGATAAAAATTTTGATCCATTAAGGCTTCCAAGTGTCTGGATAATATTGGACAGCTCAGCTTTCTGGATGTTTTTGCACATATACCTGCACTCTGTGAGCCCACGCATGTCTCTCCTATCACTCCCAACTTGATAATCGTAGCTGATATCGCAAAGACCAGATTTTTCAGCGCGCAATGGTGTGCTTCAAGCGTGGTTCTAATAGTAGTAGCTGTGGGTCTAAGCTCCAATACTATTTTCTCAATAATACTCAATTCTCAATGGTCTTCGAATGAAATGATAGAATGAATGTTGGCCTTGCGTCCAGTTGCTTTGCATATTCATGGTGATTTTTGGTAATTTCCTTGGACTTTCTTTTGCGATTAGTTCACCTCAGCACCAACAGAAAACCTTGGTTTATCAAAATCAAAATAGGAACCGTGTCGATCGCAGTTTCAACATGTCAATCCTCTACTCAATATCCGGTTTATCTGTGCATCGGATCTCTGTGTAGACGGACACATTTTTCTCCACCACTCGTGGGACTAACTATGGATTACAAACTTCATTAAGGGTAACCGAAAATCGCAACCAAGCCAAATAAATTTGGAGGTGCTTTCGGCTTCTCTAGAAAACATATCTCTGGTGGCATCAATGGAATTTTTAACAGGGAACAAAGATGCCCCGGCTACTAACATGGAAATTAACGCAAAACCGTTGGGGGTGCAAGATTTTAAAAGCTATTAAGAAGAAGATCTCGGGATGCTAGCAACGGAAAAGACAAGAACTAGTCTCACTTGTCGATTCTGACGGCAATCCTCCTACTTCCCTTGGGGAAAGAAACCAGCGAACGCCTTCACCAGGGAACCAGACCAAAAGACTGAGGGTATCTTCAAGTCACAGAGGAAGTGGAAGAAAAACCCAGGATACAAACAAATTTCAAAACTCAGTTTTAAAGAATTTGAACTAAACGGGCGCAGTGTGCTTGTCAAAGAGAAGCTCGTGGATCTTGTGGAGGGACGACATTTATCACTTTTCGAGGAAATTTCTCCAAAAGTGATAAACACACCTTGTGCTTCTGGAGTTTCTTTGACTATTGAGGGCTGTGAGTTGCACAACGGCGTGCTTGGCATGCAGTGCGCCACAGTTTTTGTCCCGATCCCGATCCAAGAACCTTCAGATATTCTGAAGGAGCTAGAAAATATAACCCGGGTCTAAGGATCAACAAATGGCCAATTACGTGACTTTGCCAAAAAGCGGGATTCGAAAGGCACACTTCTTCACCTTGGCCAAGATGAGCCAACTGTTTCAAAGCTCGAAGCACTTGGTTTTAAATCTTTCATTGCTTTAAGTAATCACCTTACAGCAGTCGTGGTTGAGGTAATATGACAGGGTATTCGACGTAAGCTTCTAGTGATCTTCGGCTAGGGTTTTGAACTTCATCCTCCTACTCAGGAAATAAATTGAAGCAATAGAGTACCCAAACATTAATGATATCCCAATCATTGCCGAATGCGATGCAACTTTACATCACGTATGCTGAACCAGTACCGATATTAATCCTAGGGGGATTTCTCTCTTGGAATACCTATCTGCGTCTGACTTTGTCATCTTGCATGTGAGCAAAAGACTTATATTTTTGACATCCTCAAGGCAAGTAGTAATTTACTATTGCCTCACAAGGAATCCAAGAAACACCGATTGGAAAATTTACAGACTCTATCTCAACCAGTCACTTCTATCTTTAAAAAGAATCAGAAAGTACGGGGAAATGGAAATGGCAGCTGACAAATTTGAAGAAATACTAATAAACACCTATGAGAAGAGCTGTTCTATAAGAACTAGTACCTGTCTTCTAAAAAAAGCCATGAAAACCGGTTTAACGGTAGATTGAGACTTTTACGAACCTATACGTATAAAGTTTTACGAAGAGAGTACAAAAAATGTATCCGAAGTGAAAATCATCGAAATGGAGAGAGCTTTCTGTGAGATAGCCTTATAGCAACCGCTTAACCCAAGAAAGTTCTCTGTGGGAACTCTAGAGAAACCTGATGAAACTCACACATGTACAAATCCGGCAGCTTTACATGTTTCAATGAAAACTCATTTTCCCGAAAGTGAGAATTCTAATGAAGTTGATGGAAATCAACTCCCACACCAACTACCAATTGTTTCAGAGATTTGAACTTGATGGCGAAGGTGGTAACAAAAGACAGAATCCGATGGAACTTCGGTTGTTTCTCAAAATTTAAAACACCAGATCCAGACGGGACATTGCCGGGTCTCCTACAGGAAGGACTAGAAATCATCCTAGATATGACCAGGCAACAAGTCTCGAGTTACATATCCCACAATGTAGCGAGTCAACAGCAACAACAACACAATGTAGCGACTCAGCACTAACAACAGCAACAACATCAATATTTTAGTTCAACAAGAAATCATATCACAACGATCAAATAACTTGTCACGTTGCTGGTCGGTTTACAACATTTTAGTTGAAATAGCTGAATATACATTTCTCACGACATTCAAGCTGATACAGCTAAACAGACAATTCCGAGAATTGTCCACAATGCAACATAACACCATTCAACTAACAGACTAACATGTAATTATCTTTTAAGTTGTTTAACATATTCATTATTATTCGTGTACTCATCGAACTAACATTATTTTGTAAATCTTTAAATAAATTTAAAATAATAAATAAATATTGCTCTGGATAAATTCCAGAGCTATAAAAAAATAAAGTGTTTTCGTCGTGAAAACCATAATTGGCGCAGTTGGTAGCGGATTATTTTTATAATCTGTTCCTACAACCACAACACTGCAATAAAAGTGAATTTAAAGTGTTTTAGTGTCTACAAATCAGTGTAGAATTCTGACGGTTTATCAGAACAAGTGCTACGACATAACTTTTATAATTCACGAGTTAATTCGAAAGAATTAACTGTTCAAAAGCATATTGAACATAGTTTAAGAGAAAAAAAAAAGGGACTAAGTGAATATTAGTCATTTAATATTAAGTGATATAAAATATTAAAAATAATAAACAATTTGTTTTTCCTGTATATCTAATTGCCCCCACCAGTGGTAAGCAATTCAGAAAATAATAAATACTAAAATATAATAAGACGACTAGGCGTCAGTACCTAAACAGTGAAAAAAAAATATTTTAACAAAAAAGCAAAAATATCTAAGTGGAATCAACTCGGAAAAATCGGAGAGGTATCGACATTGTCACCAATAAATGATGGTTTATCAAATATTCTTGACAATTCTAACAATTAATTTGTGGTGAGTACACACGTTGATAATAATAATCCTTTACTTTTCCCAAAATTCCTGGTTATCCAAACGATATAAAAATTGATAAGTTAAAAACTATTGTATGAAATATAATTTAAATCGAAATATAAGTGAAATTGACAAAAATATGGAAGACGAAGAACAAATTAAACGAATGGAGAAAACTCTCCAATTATTAAGAATACCGGACGCGATTAAAGACATACCTCCATATGACGGAAACCGTACAGACTTAAATAAATTTATTAAACACGTTGACGACATAGTAGCAATTTTAAGACCGACATTTGACAAAAACGTACATGGAAATATTCTCATCCGTGCAATACGGAATAAAATAATAGGAAATGCCGATAAGGCATTAGAAATGTATAATACCAAAAATGAATGGGGAGAAATTAAACAAAATTTAATTTTACATTTTGCGGATAAAAGAGACGAGACAAGCCTCATCAGAGACTTGCACAATATACACCAACGGGGTGATCCAGTAGAGATATACTTTTCTAGAATATTAGAAATTATTAATTCCCTCAAAAATTGGGCAGCTTTAAATACAATAGACAATAACGAAATAGGGTTTAAATCAAAATGGTACGACGAAATGGGATTGGCAGTGTTTGTTTCAAATTTAAGAGATCCACTTGGATCAATGGTCAGAGCCATGAAGCCAGCTGATCTACCAACAGCGAGAATCTATTGCCTAAAAGAGCAAAATACGGTTTACATGAGGAATAAAGTATTCGGTACAGGACAATCTCAAAACCAACAAAATACCACAAAACCAACATTACCACCTCGTGTACAAATTTATAAACCTAGTTATGATAAAAATATTCCTAAACATATACATAACAATCAATTTAATAATCCAAGCCATAATTTCTACCCACCGCGTAATAATAATCAATATTTTAATCATCGTCCCTTCACTAATAATAATCAATTCGCTAATTTTCGCGGTTTACCACCGAAACCCGACCAACGAAAATTTGAACCTATGGATGTAAGCTCGAATACTAATAAATACAAGCAACCAACATTCGGTCAACAAGCACACCAGAATAATAATCCACATCGATACAATTTCAATTCAAATGG
The DNA here is from genome assembly GCA_963932295.1 of Tipula lateralis. Lineage (NCBI taxonomy): Eukaryota > Metazoa > Arthropoda > Insecta > Diptera > Tipulidae > Tipula > Tipula lateralis. The sequence continues at coordinate 133,170,101 of OZ010737.1, read as the reverse complement.
TCCACCTAGATTCCAATCAAAGGAATTATATAATATTTGCACCAATCCATACGATCACGAAAGCGATCAATATTACGAAACATACGAGGAGAACGTGTACAACGAAAACTATCAGGAACCATACGATCAGTGCATAGGAAATACTCCCGAAGAGGAATCTCCCATAATCGAAGTCCAGGATGAGGATTTTCACCTAATCCCATCGGAGGATACGGATACTTAAGCCTACTAACTAATCAACACCAAAAGGGATTTCAACTACCATACGTTAATCTGACCTTCAACAAAACAACATACAAATTTTTAATAGACACAGGATCAACAAAATCCTTCATTAGCCCCGATATAGTCAATAAAAAATATATTCAAAATATCAAACCACTAACTATCGCAACATTATTCAATAGCACCACTGTTGACCAAATGGTAGTGCTCAACGGATTAAAAGAATTCGAAACCGATGAATCATTACAATTTATTCTATTTAAATTTCACGATTACTTCCAAGGTCTTATTGGAATGGAAATCATGCAAAAATTAAATGTGACGTTAGATTTAGGAAGTTCTAAAATAATCACTCCTACTACCGAAATTCCAATACAATACAAATTAAATTTTACCTCCGCAACATACAATATAGCACCAAGGAGTAAATTAGTAGCAAAAGTCCCTGTATCTATCGCCAACGGAGAAATATACATGAAACCGCAGGTGCTAAGAAATAACCTTATAATACCAGAAGGAGTATACAAAAGTACCAATAATTTCGCTTACGTAGAAGTAATAAACTATGGGCCTCAACAAAAACAATTCGCTATAGAACATCCTATAGAATGCGAACAATTAAATGCAAATCATATTGAAATCCATAATATTGAACCAATATCGACAAGAACCGATAGTGAGGATATAACTCAATTAATACGTACCAGTCACCTTAATCATGAAGAGAGAAGAAGTATAGAAAAACTATGTTCGAGATTTGAACATATTTTTCAACGAGAAAACGATCCATTAACCTTTACCAACGCTATAAAACACAACATTGATCTGAACGATAAAAAACCAATCTTTACTAAGAGTTACCGATATCCGTACGTGCATAAACAAGAAGTCGAATCTCAAATTAACAAGATGCTAGCTCAAGGAATCATTCGGCCAAGTTACTCACCGTGGTCATCACCTATATGGATCGTGCCCAAAAAGAAGGATGCGTCGGGTCAAACCAAATGGAGAATGGTGATCGATTACCGGAAACTCAACGAAAAAACCATAGAAGATAGATATCCACTCCCTAACATCACGGACATTTTGGACAAATTAGGTAAATGCATTTACTTTACCACATTGGATTTAGCATCTGGGTTCCACCAAATAGAGGTAAACCCAAAAGACAGCGAGAAAACAGCATTTTCAGTGGAATTTGGACACTACGAATATCTTCGTATGCCCTTTGGCTTGAAGAACGCCCCCAGTACGTTCCAAAGAGTAATGGATAACGTACTCGGTGAACTTCAAGGAAAAGTCTGTTTGTGCTACATGGACGACATTATCATCTTTTCTACGTCGCTCCAGGAGCATATGGAAAGCTTAAGTAAAGTGTTCACTAAACTACAAAACGCAAATCTTAAAGTCCAATTAGACAAGTCGGAATTTCTTCACAAAGAAATCGCCTTTTTGGGACACATTGTCACTTCAGATGGAGTAAAGCCTAACCCAGATAAGATTAGAGCGATACGAAATTTCCCTTTGCCTAAATCTGAGAGACAAATCAAGAGCTTTTTAGGACTCTTGGGTTATTATAGAAAATTTATAAATAATTTCGCCAAAATCACGAAACCAATGACGGAATGTTTAAGGAAAGATTCCGCTATAATAATCAACGATAAATACATCAAATGCTTCGAGGATTGTAAAGAACTGCTCTGCAATCAACCTATCCTACAATATCCAGATTTCTCGCGACCCTTCCTTGTCACCACAGACGCCAGCAATATAGCTATTGGAGCCATTCTATCACAAGGACAAATTGGACAAGATTTACCAATTTGCTATGCGTCCAGAACATTAACGAAAACAGAAGAAAACTATTCTACGATTGAGAAGGAGTTGTTAGCCATAGTATGGGCCACGAAATATTTTAGGCCTTATCTCTTCGGAAATAAGTTCACCATAATCACGGACCACAAGCCGTTAACATGGCTATTTTCTTTAAAAGAGCCTAACTCCAAATTAGTTAGGTGGCGGCTCAAATTAGAGGAATTTGACTACAACATCGTCTACAAAAAAGGAATACAAAATGCTAATGCAGATGCGCTTTCAAGAATTCAAATTAATAACATCGAAGTTAACAACACAGAGGATTCCTCATCAGTGGAAGACACAGCAAGTCTGCTCTCTACACCGGATGACTTAATTCCAACAACAAAGAATTCCGTTAACACATTCGACAAACAACTTATAATTCATCTCTCAGATACCTTAAAAAGTCCATTAATCAAAAATGAAACATATTTTGGAACGAAGAAAAGAATAACATTGCATCTACCCAGAAAACGTGGTATCAAAACTGCCATTAGTGAGGAGTTGAGAAAATTATTTGGAAGAACCAGAAACCTCACTTGCGTACACGCCACGGAAGAGTGTTTTCAGTATGTAACAAGCGCATACAAAACTATGATATCCGCGAAACCAAGAAGCACAAACCCAAAGGTAAACCTGGTGCGATCAAAAACGTTTTTGCAAGATGTACAAGAAAAAGAAAAACAGATGGAATTAATAGAGCATATACATCTAGAAAATGAACACAGAGGGATCGTCGAGAACTATGAAAAACTGAAACAAACATATTACTTTCCACATTCTAAAGAAATGATAAGAGAATATATAAATAAATGCGATATTTGTCAAAGGATAAAATATGATAGACAACCACCGCAGTTACAATTAACATTGAGTGAAACACCCAAGAAACCAATGGAAATCATTCACACTGATCTATTGCTATTGGATGGAAAAGTATTTCTCACGATAATTGATAAATTCAGCAAATTTTCTACAGCATATTCATCCACAGGGAAAACTAATAAAGCTATATCGGAAAACCTCATACATTTTTTCAGTCAACATGGCATACCGAAAAAACTAGTTGCCGACTCGGAAATTGGTACTGGAAAAGAAGTTATAAACTTAATGAAAAAACACAATATTGAACTACACGTTACAACGCCGTATAACTCGACCGGAAATTCTCCAGTTGAAAGACTACATTCGACACTTAAAGAAATATGCAGCATTATAAAACTGCAACGACCAGATGAACCTCTAGATAAAATTATGACATCAGCAATACTTGCGTACAATAATACAATACATTCCACTACGCAAATGACTCCATTCAATCTTTTAAAGGGACATTATGTAGATAAAGTAATCGATTCTAACAACGAATTAGATTATGCAGCCCAAAGAAAAGAATTATTTGAGCATCTATGTAACGACGTATATGAAAAATCTTTAAAAATAAAACAAAACATAATTCAACATCGAAATAAAAAACTAAGACCCATTATACCTATATCACCAAAACTTTTCATCTACGCTAAAAAGAAAAAGCGCGGTAAACTACGAGCTAACTATAAAAAATTAAAAATTCTTAAAGATAATGGAATAACCGTTAGTACAAATGAAGGAAAAGTACACAAAACTAAAATCAAAAAACTTTTCCAGGTATCCCATGACAAACACCCAAGAAATGAAGCTAACATTGTTAACCAACAATAAAGGGATCATACCTCTTAAAATGGGAGACGCGAAAATATATAGAAATTATAGGAAAATGATACACATAATACAACTTCAGCCCTACGAAGAGCTAATCAACGAAATCGAAAATCAAATGACCCAAATAACCAAAGAATCATTAACGGGCGAATATACAAACCTACTAAACAATAAAAAGATAATAATCCAATATAAACTCGACAATCTGAAAAGAACATATAAAGAACTAATACCTAAACGGACAAAAAGAGGACTTCTGAATGGATTAGGAACGCTTGTCAAAGACCTGACAGGAAATTTAGACAATCAAGATCTCTTAGATATACAAAAAGCTATTGACGAAGTGAATAGAAATGAGGATTTACTCAACAATCAAGTAAACAAACAAATATTTATAAACGATCAGTTGATTACAAGGATGCAAGATATCCAAGAATTCGTTAATATAACACTTACTCGACTTCAAATTGAAAACAGAAAAATAAACGACAAAATAAATAGCGTAGCATTACTACTAATATACGATCAACACTTTTACAAAATTAACCACATTATAGACGTTTTACACAAAAACATGGACGAAATTTTAGACATAATAACGTTTTCACAACAACAACTATTCTCGAAACACTTACTGACACAAAACGAAACCACATATATTCTAAATTTACTCAGACAAGACGGAATACAAATCCAGAACGAGAATTTCATCTATAGCCTGCTTGAACTTAAAGGTTTCTATGATAGCAATAAACAATTAATTTTTATTATCAGAATACCCATTTTCCGCAAAGAAAGTTTTGAAATGTACCAAATAAAAACTATACCATTTAACAACAAAATCTTAAATCCTAAACCTCCAAAATCTATTATCCTAAATAACCAGTATTATCAATCACATGCCACAAATTGTAAAAGAATATATAACACACATTATTGCAAAGAAACGAGAATGGAACAAGTAAAAGGATCATGTGCACCGGCGATTATTAAACAACAGCCAGCTAACTGTGAAAGCCAAAATATATCTCTCCAAGAAGAAATAGACTACTTCAGCTACGGAAAGTTATACATTCAACCCAAATCAACAACTATAGCTTACGATTCTAACTGTAAGCAAACAACGAATAGAATTACAGAACCAACATTGATCGAATTTTCAAATTGCACAGTAACGGTAAGAAATCAACAATTTTCAACAATAGAGAACGAGTTTCTAAACCAACTAGAAATCGAATTGCCATACAACGATGTATTCATCAATCATACATCACCCGAAATAAATCTACTCATACTACATAATAAAACCATTGAAAATATGGAACAAATAAATCTTTTACATGAACGAGCCAAACTACACACATCAGGGCCTGTCTCATTAATATTCATATTAATGATTATTTCACTCGCAGTCATACTTTGTATTAATATATACAAAAAATGCTTTACAACCACTTCAGGACCACTATCGCAGCCTGCCGTTATTCTTAGGGGGGAGGAGTTACATATCCCACAATGTAGCGAGTCAACAGCAACAACAACACAATGTAGCGACTCAGCACTAACAACAGCAACAACATCAATATTTTAGTTCAACAAGAAATCATATCACAACGATCAAATAACTTGTCACGTTGCTGGTCGGTTTACAACATTTTAGTTGAAATAGCTGAATATACATTTCTCACGACATTCAAGCTGATACAGCTAAACAGACAATTCCGAGAATTGTCCACAATGCAACATAACACCATTCAACTAACAGACTAACATGTAATTATCTTTTAAGTTGTTTAACATATTCATTATTATTCGTGTACTCATCGAACTAACATTATTTTGTAAATCTTTAAATAAATTTAAAATAATAAATAAATATTGCTCTGGATAAATTCCAGAGCTATAAAAAAATAAAGTGTTTTCGTCGTGAAAACCATAATTCTCGGCCTATCAGCCTGTCCTCATTTCTACTTAAATGCTTAAAGCGATTGGTTGACAGGCATTGAGGAGATAATGCACTATTAGTAAAACCCATACACTCCAAACACCACGCGAAACAGCACTCTATGAAATTGAAAGATCACTGAAAAACAAAGAATTTTCCTTGAGAGCGTTTCTGGTCATTGAAAGTGCGATTGACAATGCATCCTTCAATGCAATGATCTCTGTAGCTGAAAGACATGGCAGGGAGACTACACTTGTTCGGTGGTTTAGCACCATGAGTTCTGTCTCTGGTCTTGAGGTGTCTTGCGGTCAACTCACTCCTAGTCCAACTAAACGAAAAGTGATTTTTCTGGCAGGGTTATGATGATGACATTGTCATAATACTGGTAGGTTAATATACGGTTGTAATATGTGATCGCATGCAAACTGCGGCTAACATATAGTTAAAGCCTGGTGTAGTGACCAGAATCTGTCAGTCAACCCTAGAAAAACTGAGATGGTCCACCTTCGGATACTTATTTGTCTGGGTATTTTAGGAGCTATGCACACAACACCTACTGCAGCTCTCGAAATGGCTGTGGGGCTACTGCCGCTTGATCTTTGGATCAGAAGGTGTGCAGTGCTGACAACCACTTGCCTAAAAGACAAATTGCGCTTCTGAGCACTGTTGATTATGAAAGAAGGTGGGCCGGCACACAACTGCCCCCATTCCTTCGGACCCTATGGTGACGAAGCACATCTTCGGAATATTATTTTATGTAAAAAGATATTACCGAAAATCACATATGAGACTATAACAGCATCCACTTTTGTACGGAAATGCGCGTTTGATCTATGCGAAAAACCACAGTTGAATTTAAAGAACTTAAAGCTGGTTTTAAACGTTATAATTATCTTTTTATTTTTAAACAGTTGATAATAATTTCACGATAGCTGATGTTTTCTTCCTTGCGGGCGAAATGAAAGTGAACGAGAAAAATATTTATTTTTATTTAGATGACGGGTCGTCTGCACAGATCTGAAAAATCTCGCGGACAAATGTGCTGAATCATTTGCTATTAATGGTCTTGAACTAGTCAAGTATAGATGGCAATAATTTACATTATTGATAATTAATTTATGTCGATAATGCACTTTTTGTACTAATAAAATAAACAAAAATATCATCAGCTGTCATGAAGAAATGGGTAAGATTGTGGTTTGACAAAAATAAATTATATAATCTAATTTACAATAAATGGATTCGTATAGGAATTTAAAGTTAATATGCTATACAAGTATATATTCCTATTGGATGCCGATATAAGATAAGTATAATAATTGAATTTATTATTTACTTAATCAAATAACTTTCATTGTAGTTTCTGATCCTGAACATCCCGCGCCCGATGAATCAACCGATTCAGAAGGTAATACACAAATTTTGGTTATTGGCCGCTTTATCTCTCCCATTTTAGTTTTGATTACGACCACACGAACTAATCCATCTTGACCTGGAATTGCTTGAATTATACGCCCCATGAGCCATTTGCTAGGTGGAACATCTTTATCCATTACTACCACAAGATTTCCAGGTTTTGGATTAGTAGAAACCGTCTTCCATTTGCTGCGTTGTTGTAAGGTTACCAGATACTCGGTATGCCAACGTTTCCAAAAATGCTGCACCATCCGCTGTGTATGCTGCCACCGCGACAACCGGTTTTCGTTGATGCTTAATAGATTTGGTTCAGGCATCAATGTAATTGCATGGCCAATCAGGAAATGACCCGGTGTTAACGGATCCATGTCCTCTGAGGAGATTTCACTCAATGGTCGAGAATTAAGTAAGGATTCAATCTGGGTAAGTAAGGTGGTCAGCTCTTCAAACGTAAGCAACGATTCTCCCAGTACGCGCTTAAGATGGTATTTGGTAGACTTAATACCCGCCTCCCATAAACCTCCAAAATTGGGAGCACCTGGTGGTATGAAATGCCATTCGATATTGTAAGATGTTATATACCTTATTAGAGCTGAGTCCTTCTGCATCATCATAATGCATCTTTGCAATTCCCGTTCTGCACCAACAAAATTGGATCCATTGTCGCTATAAATGTGGCCGCAAATGCCACGCCGAGCATGGAATCGTCGTAACGCTGCCAAAAACGCCTCGGTTGTCATATCGCTCACCAACTCTAAATGGACTGCCTTTGTAGACATACAAACGAACAAGGCGAGATATGCCTTAACAGTTTTAGCGCCACGCAGTCGTGAAGTTTTGATCAATAATGGCCCAGCATAATCCACCCCTGTGGTGAAGAATGGTCGATGATAAGATACCCTAGGTTGTGGTAATTGACCCATGAGTTGCTGCTGTTGCTGCGCCTTTAACCGTACGCACTTGATACACTGCCCAAGTACCCTATGTACTTCATTCTTACATCTTAATATATGGTAAGTTTGGTTAAGTATTGATATCAGCAACGTGGGACCTGCATGTAGTTGTTTAAGATGTTCATCTCTTATTATCATGGTTGTCACTCGATGTCGTGCTGGTAATATGACTGGATGCTTAACATTATATGGAACATCCGAATTAAACAACCTTCCACCAACTCGTAAAAGACCAATCTTATCTAAGAACGGAAAAAAGATGTTAATTTTGAATCGCGATTTATTGGTTTATTATTCGTGAGAGCATTTATTTCCAATGCAAAGATTGCTTGTTGAACTCTACGAATTACTATATTGAACGCATCTCTTTTGGCATCGTTATATATTCGTGTGCATTCTAATCCTTTGATTAGTCCACTTGATGACTTTCTGCGAAATAGCAGCAGAATTCTAGCAATCACAAAAACGATCTTTGAAAATTTTGAACACCGTTCTATGAGTCCAGATAAACACTCATTGACGTCTTCTACGTTCAACAACACCACTGAAGTACTCTTTTCTTCTCTCAAGGCTGCTTCTCGAGGTTTCAAACTGAGTTCTTGGAGTTTTATATGATTTGGCCAGTTAGTTTCTGCGTCCTTTAACCATTTTGGTCCACCCCACCATAATGGGTGGCTTACTAATTCCTCAGGGAGTAAACCACGCGATGCGCAATCAGCTGGATTTTCGGACGATGGTATGTGCTTCCATTGACTGCGATTGGTAGATTGCAAAATAAATGACACCCGATTCGCGACATAGGTCTGCCATCTTCTGGGGCATGACGATATCCAATCAAGTACAATCATTGAATCGGTCCATAGTTGATAATTGATAGTTAATTTTCCTTTTAATGTTTCCAAAACCGATGTCATTAACTTAGTAAGCAATACTGCAGCACATAATTCCAAACGTGGAATGCTGATTGTTTTAATCGGTGCCACCTTCGTCTTTGCCGTAACCAGATTTATTTTGTACCCATTGGCTGTTCGTACTCTACTATAAATCACAGCTGCATAGGCTAGTTCGGAGGCATCTGCAAAGCCATGCAGTTCTAATACGTCATCCTCAATGTAAAGCCATCTGTCTATTCGAATGTCTTCCAGCTTACTCAGAGTGTCTCTTATTGCTATGTACTGTTGGTTAATTGAAATTGGTAACTTTTCATCCCAGTCAACACCTAGTAACCATAATTGTTGGAACAAAATTTTTATTTTTACTATGGTTGGTGACAACCATCCCATTGGATCAAATAATTTAGCTGCTTCTGATAACATGCTGCGTTTGGTAAAATTCTGATTAATCAAATTCACCTTGAATTGAAAAGTGTCACATGTAGGTGAATACCTAACTCCAAGTACCGAAACGGCTTGAGTATCATCTTCGAAGTTTAGAAGTGAAGTTTCTTTACTGATTTCAGGGATGGTGCTCATAAGCACAGGACTATTGGACGCCCACTTCCGTAAATTGAAACCTCCTTTTCCTAGTAGACATATAAGATCCTGGACAATCCGTTGCGCATCCCTGACATTATTGGTTCCTGACATTAGATCATCTACGTAGAAGTCTCGTTTAAATACTTCTGACGCTTCGGGAAATTCACTTTTGTAGTCTGATCCCAGTTGATTCAGAGTTTGGGTGGCTAAAAATGGGGCAGATGTTGTGCCATATGTGACAGTTAATAATTTATAGATCCGCAAATCTTCTTCGGGTTCGTTCCTCCATACTATTTTTTGATAATCAGTGTCCTTTTGATTAACCCAAATTTGCCGGAACATTTTTTCAATATCAGCCGTGAAAATGATTTTATGAGTTCTGAATCTGATAAGTAATTGAACCAAAGTGGATTGTACAACTGGTCCCACTGCCAATTGATCATTCAAAGAGTTGCCGTGCGTTGTCTTGGCGGAGCCATCAAATACCACCCTGAGCTTGGTGGTTGTACTGCTCTCCTTTAAAACACCATGGTGGGGCAAGTAGTACTGTTCAAAAGCATTGTCATTGGCTAGTGCCATGTGACCTAGCTCTTCATATTCGTTGAGAAACTCAGTATATCTTTGTTTAAATACAGCATCATGACGGAATCGCTTTTCCAAATTGGTCATCCTTTTTATAGCTACTGTTTTGGAATTACCTAATTTCTGTAGACCATTTTTGAATGGTAAACTAACTATATATTTCCCATCTTCTGCTCTGCAAACCGTATTTTCGAAGTGCTCCAGACAAAATTTCTCTTCTTCACTGTAGTGGACAACATTTTTGATTTCCTCAACCTCCCAAAATTTCCTGAGAGTTAAATCAAGATCAAGATGTAGATTAATTGGAACTTGTTCTTTGCCACCTTCATCATGAATTGGCGTTCCTGCAATCACCCATCCTAACTTAGTGTTATGAGCTACAAGCTTTGTCCTTGGAATGTAGTTTTTTCCATGGCTTATTATATCGAAGAACAGATCACTTCCAAGCAGCACATCAATTTTTCCTTCCACGTGGTAATGGGGATCTGCTAACCGAATCTTGTTTATACCCCGTAATCGATTTAGTCCCTTGAATACAGGCTTATACGATGATATTTTTGGAACAATCAGCACCTTCGTAGTCACCTCGTAAGCTTCTTCGTTGAATCGAGATTTGATACGAATAGTTGTGGCTCCTTTCGATACTCCTGAATTAGTATCGTTAAGGCCTTGAATCAATATACGACCGTTTGTCTTCTTAATACCTAGCTGTTGAAAACATTCCTCCGTGATAAAAGATGTTTGGGAACCAGTATCAAGTAAGGCTCTACAATATTGCCAGTCACCGTTCTGATGTTCAACTCTTATCTGTGCAGTTGGAAGAATTGAATTTTCTACCGAACAGGCATGATCACAAGTCGACAATGTATGTGTATGGCCACAAACAGTTTTTTGCTCGAGTGCCTGATTAGATCCTTCAGAATTACTTGCAGGTGTATCTAAATGGAGAACCACATTATGTTTTTTCTGACACATAGCACATTTATGCTTTGATTTGCACTGATAAACCTGATGTGTATCACTTAAACAATTGAAACATCTAGAATGCTTCCTAACATACTCTCTACGCTGATGAATTTCTAAAGCAAGAAATTTTGCGCATTCGTATAATTTGTGATATTTTCCACATAATGCACAAACCACTGCTGGGGCAGTATGCATAGACCTTGACTTCTGAACAGATTCCTTCGAAAACTGACGTTTTACGTTTTCGAGTTTAATGCCTTGCAAGGCATCCATTCGCTTATTTAAAACGGCTAGTAATTTTTCGAACGTTGGAAATTCCACATCACAAGTTTCGAATTTCCACAATTGTCTTGTTTCTGCATCCATTTTTTGTGTGGCGATGTAAATAAGCCAAGGATCTCGACTCTCCGCTTGTTCTCCGAGCGCCTTAAGTCCGCGCACTACTTCGTCACACGTGTCGTGTAAACGTGCGATGGCTTGTGATGATGGTTGGGTTATTGTTGGTTGGTCGAAAAATGTTTGCACAAATGAGTCCACAATATATCGCTTTTTGTCGTACCTCTTGCATAGCTTTTGATAAGCTTCTATGTAGTTCGCGTCATTTATTTGGAAATGCCGAACAAGAGCCAATGCTTCGCCTCTTAATAGTCCCTTTAGGTATTGGAACTTTTGCGCTGGTGAAAGCGTTGCGTTTTCATGAACTGTGGATCCAAATAGGTCATAGAATGATTGCCATTCCTTAAAGTTCCCATCGAAGGGAGGAATGGTAATACGTGGTAAACGAAAATCACTGGAAGCAGTTTGGGACGTATTCATCGTGTGATCTAAATTCACCGTAGCTTGTGCGTGATTTGTATTAGATATTTTCCGTATAGCACCTTGCAGTTTTGGAACGATTGAATAATATTGAGAATCAATCGCCTCAATATCTGTTGTTGAATCTTCCGATATTTCCAGCATCTGAAACTCAACTTCCACGAAATCCTTGTATAGTTGGTGGATTCGCTCCAATCTCGTGGTTAAATCATCTAAGGTAGTTTCGTTTTTAATAACCTTAACAAAATTTTCTATTCTTGTGATTTGGCCTTTGATATAGGCTCTTTTCGCTTTTAGACCATCCATTTTAACCAGAGGAGCAAAATAAACACAAGTTGGAGATTGAGAATAAGAAACAACGTGTTAAACCCGTTTATGGGCAAATAAATGAAGCACTTTTAAGTATTAATAGTCTATTTCAATTGATTTATGAATTCACTGTTTTCACTAAGTATCATATACACTTCTTCTTGCCGCGTTAATAACACCAACACAAATGTGAGCATACAGTTTATGCGTTATTGATTAACGTTATTAATAATAATTAGATAAAAGAATTAGATAAAAGTCTATTTTATTTTAATTAGATGTTTAATAATCTTCAAGTAAAATGAAAAAAAAATTCTACTTAAAGTTTTACGGCTTTTCTATGTTCCAGGTTTTCTCGATCTAGCTATGCGTCTTATTCCTCACACCAAATACCAAATCTATTCGATAACGAATAGATCCGGCTCGAAGGACCAAAAAATGTACGGAAATGCGCGTTTGATCTATGCGAAAAACCACAGTTGAATTTAAAGAACTTAAAGCTGGTTTTAAACGTTATAATTATCTTTTTATTTTTAAACAGTTGATAATAATTTCACGATAGCTGATGTTTTCTTCCTTGCGGGCGAAATGAAAGTGAACGAGAAAAATATTTATTTTTATTTAGATGACGGGTCGTCTGCACAGATCTGAAAAATCTCGCGGACAAATGTGCTGAATCATTTGCTATTAATGGTCTTGAACTAGTCAAGTATAGATGGCAATAATTTACATTATTGATAATTAATTTATGTCGATAATGCACTTTTTGTACTAATAAAATAAACAAAAATATCATCAGCTGTCATGAAGAAATGGGTAAGATTGTGGTTTGACAAAAATAAATTATATAATCTAATTTACAATAAATGGATTCGTATAGGAATTTAAAGTTAATATGCTATACAAGTATATATTCCTATTGGATGCCGATATAAGATAAGTATAATAATTGAATTTATTATTTACTTAATCAAATAACTTTCATTGTAGTTTCTGATCCTGAACAACTTTTGTGAGAATTGAGACCGCTTTAAGAGTGACGTCACTAATTCTTAACCCAGAAATTGATTATCTGGAGATCAGCACCAGTCTTCTACCCAAAATCTTTGTTGGATCAATAAACCAGAAAAGACCTCAGTTCTTTTATTATGATAGACGCACTCTAATGATCTTGCTGGGCATTCTCACAGGGCCACTACTATCCCTGAACAGTCATATATTCCGACTGAAAATTCGAAACATTTAATACTGCGAATAGTGTGGGGACGGAGAAAAATAAACTGTTGAGCACTTTTAGTGCTCCTGTTCTTCATATTCTTGCCATAGACTGCACTGTTTTAGCTTACAATTCTTATTTGAGGGCCAATTTACGACTGTGAGGGAACAAGATACCTTGGACTTCATTAGCAGAACAAATAGATTTCGAGACTGAGAGTGTGTGTCTGGCAAGGGATGTCACAATGGGCCAATTGAGCCTGAGTGACTGAGGAAAAAAATATCTGGTTGGTTGGTATAATCACGATTCTGGTTAAACCGCATGAACGTATCTCTAGCGATTTATAGGCTGGGTAGATGTGCTCCACTGGTCAATAAAATTATGAGTTGTTCACAATGACCTGATTAAATATTATTTTGATACAAGTGCCAAAGATCTGACCAGTTCAAATACAACAGCTGATAACAAAAAAATATATGTTGATTTGTTAACACGATTTAAGATTAATCGAATCAGTTAGAAGTAGACGAGCAGTTGAAATTAATGAAATGAATTTGACAATAATAATTTTCATTTTCTTATCGCTTTCTTTTAAGTCAAGTGCTGCGCAACGCAGAATAAGTGAAACAAGTGTGTAGAAGGAAAGACTAGTATAGTGGACTGTTGCATATAACGAAGAAATTGTATTTTTATAGAATGCCGTGAATACTCTGAGATTCCAACAGATGGTTCAAAGCTACACCCACATTTGGTGTGGCTTCGAATTGCAACCAAAGATGTAATTGTTGTTGGTGTGATAGGCACACTTATTAGTAAAAACTTTGTTTTAACTTCAGCCGTAAAAGACTTAATTGTACACCAGAGCCAAGTTTATTTTAAGCCTGACGAATACTACAACATTGTTGAACGGTATTCACATCCTTTTTTTGGTGGAACAGCCCATTACGATATTGCATTGTTGAGATTAGAACGGGCGATCGAATTAAATGGTTTGCATAGGCCTGCCTGTCTATGGACGAGTGAAAATTATGAATCGGCAACAATTGAACTAATTAAATGGAATTCGGGAACATGGACCGATAATTATGGTAAATTTATAAATCCAAATTAAGTTTTTGTGTAAAACATATGTTCAAAATTTTATTACAGAGGTCAAAACGTTAAATATTATAACTGGTTCGGGATGCACTGATTTACACTCCCAACAGAATGAATCACTTATATGTGCTAAACCTATAGCAACGGAAGATCATAATTATGTAGTACGTATTCGTATTGCTAAATCTAAAACACATATTAACGTTTATTATTTTAGGCAACACCAGGATCACCTTTCCAAATATTCAAACCAGATCCACATTTGTCTAATAACTATTATGTTTACGGGATATTTTCATTTTTTTACCATAACGTCGATCCATATATACAAGTGGGTAGTAAAACCTATTTTCATCTTAATTGGATTGAGGAACATGTTTGGCCAGCGCCTACCCATCAAGATAGCTCATGTGGTTATGTTAACGACAATTTTCGCTCAACAAATCATTTAACAACACTTCATGGAGAATTTCCTTGGCACACCGCTCTTTATGAGCTAGTTGCGCTGGGCGAACGAAATTATAAATGTGATGGAACACTTTTGAACGAATTTACTTTGTTGACGGTAGCAAACTGTGTTGCAACACCATCAATTCTCAGATCACCCAGTGTATTAGTCGCCATAACAGGAGTATATGACTTAGAAATGATGACGGATAGAAGGCAAGAGATACGAGTCGCTCGTATAATTGTACAAAACAATCCTGACAATAGTTTGGCTCTAATCAAACTACGATCACATGTCACATTATCGAATTATGTACAACCGATATGCTTATCATCGAACGAATTCGTACGTGAAAATCGTGTTGGTTTGGTACCAGGGTGGGGTCAAATGGATTTCGATATGAATAACAGTAAACTATCGAAAAGTTTCTTGTCAATTCGTTCTGTATCAGATCGAGCTTTTAGTGCTGTTCATCAAAATGAAACGGGTGGATGTTCGGGTTCTTTGGGCGGTGGTTTTGTAATTGAGTATAATAACCGTTGGTATTTACTCGGAATTATGAATATTGGGTTTTCATCGGAACGACTGACGTGTGACCAATCAAATTTGGTATCATTTACGGATGTTGTAAAATCATATCAGTGGATTCAAGAAAATTTGTAAAATTATTTCTGTCTGTTTAAAATAAACTACTGAATTTATAAATGCTGTAACTTGTACTTTTTCTTAAGTTTGATAGAAAAGCTTAACATGAATGAACATCAAAAATTACTTTTTAAAGTTTTTACTTCCGCAAACGATGGATAAATAAAGTATTGAATCCATCAATAAAGTTTTTACGTGATATGTATATTATAGTATGTTAATGCTCACATCAATAAACTCCATATTATAATTTATTAGATTTATTAAAGTTCGGTGATTTATATTATCAGACAAATTCTAGTGAATCCATAATTTCTATCTTTATTACGATGTAAATTAATTATTGAATTAAAACCAACTATTATTCATTATGTTTAACTATATATATTTTTTATGTACAATATTCACTATTTATAATTAATTATTTAATATTTTGTCATATTTTAAAATCGAAGTTAATCGAATAATGGAATAGAAAAAACTCTTTTTTAAATTGAATGAAAAACTAATGAATACTGTTTTTGAAAGTTAACTTAAATAATACAAAAATCTATTTTATATGAGTTGTATACTCAACTATCTATTAAAGGTGCCAGTTTAAAAATTTAGATAATTATTCACAAATAAATTTAAGAGCGAGGTGTGAAGAAGCACCAAAATACCATGCGACACCAAAAATACTCCCCTCCCAGAGAGATCGAAGATCTATCGACCAAGTATCAATCTGGTAGGAGCCCTGGATACACGACTTGACCTTGTAGTATTTGTCGTTTTCTGTGACAAGTCGAATCGAACCCGTTTGCGAACTTTCGGCTCTTCATTAGAAAATTTAGGTCCGTCAGCTGAAATAATATGTTCTGGCTCGTGAGTCGGTACAAGAAGGCCGGTCTGTACAGTTGAAGTGTCCGTATTCTGTGATTGATTGTCAGAGTAGCATGGTTTAAGTCTGTCAATGGAAATTTTCGTATGCCGTCCGTTTAAGTCTAAAGTGTAAAATTTATCTGTACGGTCGATAACTAAAAACGGTCCAGTGTATGGTGGTTGTAAGGATTTGCGTACCGCATTCGTTCGTAAAAAACGTACGAGCTAGTCAGAAGATCTTTACTGATGAAAATTTTATCCGTAGTATGTCGAGAAGCTGGTACAGGTCGAATTTCATCAAAGTGTCGTCTTAAATTAGTAATAAAGTCAGATTGTAAAATTTGATCGTTCGTAACGTCTAAAAAAGTTCCAGGAACTCGAGTCGTACATCCGTAAACCAGTTCAGCTGGAGTAGCTTTTAGTTCGTCACTGTAAGTCGTTCGTAATCCTAGCAAAATTGAGGGAAGAACACTAGTCCAATCAGATCGGTTGTAGCACATAATGGCAGATTTGATGACACGATGCCATCTTTCAATCATGCCGTTACATTTAGGATTGTAACTAGTTGTTCTCCTTCGTTCAAAACCGAGTAAGTTAGCCAGTTCGTGAAATAGTTGTGATTCGAATTGCATGCCTTGGTCCGTAACAATGGACTCTGGCACACCAAAGCGAGCTATCCAATGCGAATAGACCGCAAGAGCAACAGTTGCAGCAGTTATATCAGGCACTGGAATCGGCTCAGGCCAGCGTGTGTATCTATCAATCAATGTAACGCAATACCGCTGATTATCAGAAACAGGCAACGGATCAATGATATCAAGGTGAATAATCGAAAAGCGTTGAGAAGTTAATTTGTAAGTACCAAGCGGAGATTTTGTATGACGAGAAATTTTGGCAAGCTACACAACTTTGAGTCATCTTCTGCACGTCTTTTTTAATTGATGGCCAGATTACATTCTGAGTCAAAAGTTTAATGGAAGCTTTGACGCCAGGATGAGACAGATTATGAAAAGCATCGAATTCCGAAAACTTGTTTTCCGAAATTTAAGGGTATGAATGGCCTAGGTGTGTTACAAGAAGTATCGCAATAAATTAATTGTTTCGAATTGAAGGAAACGGGAAATTTCTCAAATTTGATAACAGAGTTACTCCTTAAAAGTTCTTGAAGTTCCTCATCATTGGTTTGAGCATCTGCCATGATAGAATAATCAGTGCTTACATTACAGAGATAGACATTTGATTAATGCGTGAAAGTCTATCTGCGACTACGTTGTCCAGACCAGAAATGTGTTGAATATCGATCGTGAATTGACCAATGAAATCTAAGTGTCGAAATTGACGAGGAGATGCTTTTTCCAGTTTCTGATTAAAAGCGTAGATAAGTGATTTATGATCGGTATAGAGCGTAAAAATACGACTTTCAAGAAGATGTCGAAAATGTTTTATACCCGAATAAGCCGCGAGAAGTTCACGATCATAAGCACTATATCTTTTTTGCGTATCATTGAGACGTACCGAAAAGAAACCGAGTGGTTTCCAAGTATCCGAAACAAGCTGCTGAACCACTGCTCCGATCGCAGTATCGGAAGCGTCAACCATGATGGCCAGAGGAGCTGATTATGATGAATGACAGAGTAAAGTCGTTTAGTTTTACAATTTTCAAATACTTCAGTAGCCGCAACTGACCATTTAATTGGAACTTGACTGTTCTTAGTATACCCTTTCAGGTAGTCATTCAATAATTCCTGGTCAGCAGCAGCACCAGAAATGAATCGGCGATAAAAGTTTATCATGCCTAAAAATCGTTACAGTTGTTTAACAGTCTGTGGTCGTTCGAAATCTTTGATGACTTGAACCCGTTCATGTGACGGTAATAAACCTTGTCCAGTTACCAAATGGCCTAAAAAGATAATTTCCGTTTTTGCAAAAACACATTTGTCAACATTAATAATTAGTCCGTATTCCTCTAATTTATTAAAAGTCAATTTAATATGTTCGAGATGTTCGTCATAATTTCGAGAGGCAATGAGCACATCGTCCAAATAAACAAAGCAGAAATCCAGACCGCGTAGTGCTGCATGCATAAGTCTTTGGAACGACTGTGCTGCATTCCTCAGGCCGAAAGTCATTCTGCAAAATTCAAAAAGTCCAAAAGGTGTCGAAATTGCTGTCTTCGGAATGTCTGCCGGTTCAATGGGAATTTGATGGTAGGCCTGGACAAGACTATTGTTGTAAATATAGTGCAACCCTCGAGTCGTTGCGTAAAATCTTGAATGTGTGGAATTGGGTACCTGTCTGGAATTGTGACTTTATTTAGCGCACGAAAGTCTCCACAAGGTCTCCACTCTCCATTCTTTTTAGGGACCATATGCAATGCACTTGACCAAGGGCTGCTACTAGGTCGACAAATCCCGAGCTTCATCATTTTTTCGAATTCTGTCTTCGCGATAATGAATTTGTCTGGTGCTAGTCGTCGTGGTCTGCATGCAACCGGTGGTCCGTTCGTTTCTATTTTATGATTCACGTCATGTTCTAAAGAATCAATGTTTATGTTACCATGAATGACTGTTGAAAATTTTAAAACAACGTTGAAAACTCCTGGATCCATTGCTGATCTGTCGATCCTAGATACAGTAGTTTGGTCATAGCTGGAAGTAGTACCGGTTGTATACAACGAGGTTAGCGGATCAAAAAGTCTTTGCTTCTGTATATCAACCAATAGACCAGTTTTACACAAAAAAATCCGCGCCGATAATAGGCATCGACACGTCAGCAACAATAAACTCCCAGGTGAATTCGCAACGCAGTCCAATGTCTAGTCTTAAAAATTTTGTACCGTAAGCGTCAACTGAAGAACCGTTCGCTGCAAACAATTTGAAGGATGGATCGACCCTTGGGTTCCGAACAAAACGGGCTGGCAATACAAACATCTGCACCTGTGTCTATTAAAAAATGTGTCTGAAGAAACATTTCGAAAATTAAAAGGCGGTTAGTTTTAGTAATGTCATTACACCCCGCCACTTGTGAATGACAATTTGGTTTTTTGGAACATTGCTATCAGATAATTTGTTTGAAATAAATTTACAATTTGGTTTGCATTTTAAAGCTTTTGTGCCGAAATGATGATGGTAGTAGCAAATTTAATTATTTTCGGCTGAAGGATTGCCATAAAATGAATTTCTATGATTTGGTGAATTGTTCCGAGAGTAGTTATTTTTTGAATTCGACCAAGAATGATTAGGACTTCTTGAATTTGAAACAGACCGAGATCTATAATTTTGATTTACAATTTGCCGCAATTTTCAATAGCAATGTTCTTTTAAATTCCGAAAGCTTTTGGTCAATGGTAAAATTTGAATTCGGAGTAGAACTGCAGGAAGCAGAAGTCTCTATAGCATCAACTCGCGAGTGATTCATTGTTTCATGCACATTGTCAGCCCGTTCTGCAAGGACCAACAATGAGACGTCATTTTCAAATGGTGTGAGCACCATTTGAACGGTCTGGGGTAACCTCTTCATCCAAAGTTGACGAATATTTGTGGTGTTGCCTGGTATTTTGGCGCTACTTCACAGAATACAACTAATGTAAATAGTTTTTGTATTATTCTAGTTAACTTTGAAAAACAATTGTTTTTTGTATTATTCAAGTTAACTTTGAAAAATAAATTTTATTAGTTTTTCTGATAGAATAAAAAGTCGTTTCTGTTCCTTCGTTCGCATAACTTGTATTTTTAAAATGTAGAAAGATTAAAAAGTAATAATAAATAGAGATTATTGTAATTAAATAAATAGTTTATTTTAATTTCAATAAATAATTTATATCGCAATAAAGATCAAAAATATGGAGTCACCTTTTATCGAAATTATGGAGTCACGTGAATTATCGGATAATATAAATTCATCATACCTAAATAAATATTAAATACGAAATATACATATCCTCGTAAAAAAGTCTTTATAAATTTTTTATTGTATTTGTATTTGTATTTGTATTTGTATTTGTATTTGTATTTGTATTTGTATTTGTATTTGTATTTGTATTTGTATTTGTATTTGTATTTGTATTTGTATTTGTATTTGTATTTGTATTTGTATTTGTATTTGTATTTGTATTTGTATTTGTATTTGTATTTGTATTTGTATTTGTATTTGTATTTGTATTTGTATTTGTATTTGTATTTGTATTTGTATTTGTATTTGTATTTGTATTTGTATTTGTATTTGTATTTGTATTTGTATTTGTATTTGTATTTGTATTTGTATTTGTATTTGTATTTGTATTTGTATTTGTATTTGTATTTGTATTTGTATTTGTATTTGTATTTGTATTTGTATTTGTATTTGTATTTGTATTTGTATTTGTATTTGTATTTGTATTTGTATTTGTATTTGTATTTGTATTTGTATTTGTATTTGTATTTGTATTTGTATTTGTATTTGTATTTGTATTTGTATTTGTATTTGTATTTGTATTTGTATTTGTATTTGTATTTGTATTTGTATTTGTATTTGTATTTGTATTTGTATTTGTATTTGTATTTGTATTTGTATTTGTATTTGTATTTGTATTTGTATTTGTATTTGTATTTGTATTTGTATTTGTATTTGTATTTGTATTTGTATTTGTATTTGTATTTGTATTTGTATTTGTATTTGTATTTGTATTTGTATTTGTATTTGTATTTGTATTTGTATTTGTATTTGTATTTGTATTTGTATTTGTATTTGTATTTGTATTTGTATTTGTATTTGTATTTGTATTTGTATTTGTATTTGTATTTGTATTTGTATTTGTATTTGTATTTGTATTTGTATTTGTATTTGTATTTGTATTTGTATTTGTATTTGTATTTGTATTTGTATTTGTATTTGTATTTGTATTTGTATTTGTATTTGTATTTGTATTTGTATTTGTATTTGTATTTGCATTTGTATTGGTATTTTTGTTTCAAAGTTCAGTCCCCCCTGTTATTTATGAAAAATGATTTCATTCAATTGTGAGGTGCAACTGGCCTTGACATACTCCATTCCGTCAGTCCAATTTTTGAGCACATTTTTTATTGTATGCGTATTTATTTCGGTAATTGTTGCTTTAATATTGGCTTTAAAATTCTCAATTGTTTTTGGTTTTTCCATATAACGCTTGTCTTTCGTGGCACCCTACAACTCATTGTCGTCCAATTCACGTCACCATGTCGACTAATAATGTGGCTATTGAACTTTTGACGCAGTTTCCACTCTGAAAACGCTCAATGTGTGGCATTGCGCACCATCTTGCTGGAGCCATAGGTCATCTAAAACAATATATTCAAGAAATTATGCGATACTAAACAGTCACTAACAATGGATATATTGGCTAATCCACATATCCTTGTGAATTTTCCAATCCTCATATGCGACCATTTAGTTTGTATATACGAATCCACTGGGATGAAACGCGCCTATTCCTATTCCTATTCCTATTCCTATTCCTATTCCTATTCCTATTCCTATTCCTATTCCTATTCCTATTCCTATTCCTATTCCTATTCCTATTCCTATTCCTATTCCTATTCCTATTCCTATTCCTATTCCTATTCCTATTCCTATTCCTATTCCTATTCCTATTCCTATTCCTATTCCTATTCCTATTCCTATTCCTATTCCTATTCCTATTCCTATTCCTATTCCTATTCCTATTCCTATTCCTATTCCTATTCCTATTCCTATTCCTATTCCTATTCCTATTCCTATTCCTATTCCTACGTCTATACTTATGTGATTATTTGTGTTGTTCGTTGATATGGACTAAAAAATAGCCATATGTCAGAAGAAATAGCCTATGTCATCAGTGTAGTTACTAAGCCTTACTTCGTAGATTAAATCACTCAATAATTCTCGAAGAAGCTTGTATATTGCTCAGTAATTGTTTTGCTGTTGAACCTATTGACATTAAGACAACATTTAAGATGAGATCATTCTATATTCAAGATTTACGAAATTCGAAGAATTTTTTAGACGCAATTATTATTGTGCGCAACAAATCTTCGGTATCCATGGCCACTATACAAGACTATATCCAAGAGGTATGATATAGCTATTATAAGAATGAAAAGACTAATAACCGTATAATGAATCAGGAGGAGATATGATGATGATTATTACTTGAACCTACATACATACACGTTGGTAGATACAATGTGAGTGTACAGCGTAGTAATACCGGATCATCGAAAAATATCGTATTATGAAGATTTTTTACTTAGATTCAACTTTAAGATTATATATCTCTATATCGTGTTTTCCTTTCATTTAAGACAACAGTAAGAATGAAATGATTTATGTTTATCCACCCACACATACACACACATATGGGTTTTTGTATACCGAGAAAATATCGAAATAAAAGAAAATTAATTTAAAGATTTTCATCGAAATCGCAAAACTCAGCTTTGCCAATACCACGAAATGGTATACTTGCCTAACACAGTCAATTAAGAAATTCATTTGTTAAATACCACTTTATATTTTAAGAAACTCCGCCACTGGGCCACAATCAGCATTGGCGTGAAATGTGTGATAATATACTCATGCTGCGATGTATAAGGTTTAATTGTTCGTTGCTGTATCAGTAAATTATTACATATAATTCTCTCACGCATTTAGTGTAAATTATTGACGAAATTTCATTTGGTTATGAAAACAGAATATGGGATTTAGCTTAAGCCCTTGGTTTAAATATCTATATAGCTTCCATACTGTCATTTACAAAGCTAAATGTTATTTTCAAATGGAAGGTCAAGGTCACACATGCCCGAACTAAGCAAGCACTACCACGTCTGGAATTTCACCAAGCGTTTCACAAGATAAACGTCACTAAAATCGAGGATGGCAACTCATAGCGTCACAGTACTAACAATACATTGGAAAAATAGTGGCTCGAAACCCGTCATGGGTTAATACACCTGTAACAACCGTAAATATGGATAAGTTTAAACGAGTATTGATCTAAAAATAACAAAACCACAATCAGGACATTTATCGACCGTCAACTCGATTATTATTCAAACTACTCACCATAAGAACAGTGTTTTCTTTACATACAAATATGAGGGATCAACAATCACTTAAGAAAAGATTTTGAAAATATCCATTCAGAATAGTCGAGAAGGTGTAATCTTCAGGTTAAACTATATCTTCTCTACTAGATATGTCAGTTAGAAGGTGGCTTTTATCAAATGGACGACATGTAGAAATTCAGGTCGTCTATTTGATAAAAGCCACCTTCTTACTGACATATCTGAATCATTGAAGCATATCTCAACTTACGGCCTCTGTATCCCGCGCTAACAATAGATATCATATGGACTTGTAAACATTTTCTATTTGGTAAATTTTAAATCCTATCTGGTTAGGATTTATAAGTAGATTAAATGCACCGAGCAGTGGTGCAAGAAATGGAACGAAGAATGTTTCTCAGTTTTAATATCGGACCATTGGAAGACTACTACAAACCACTAGACAATCACTAACTAATAGAAACTTAGATCGCACCAGCCCTAGGTCACCAAAGCAAGAGGAGGTCATGGATCTGATAATAGTTAGAATATTCCAAATATTATGTTCTTTGGGAAATTTGTTCATTGTGTCATTCTAACCGGGAGTTAATTGTCGATCACCAGATACCAAAGTTAAGGCGACAAAACGCCCTTATGCCCTTATCAATTCAAGGTTTTATTGGTGATCGAGTCATCTCTTAATTTAGTTGTGTTTTGATTGGTCTTATGAATGGACCGACTTCATTTCTTCGTAATGCAATGACTCTTTTTACACCGGTCGAGTCACAAGAGGTGTTCGAATGCTCCTATACAATGTGATTAATGATATACGGTTTTTGCTTAAACTCGTCGTAAGCAAATTGCTTGTTATATGAAGTGAATTTCTTTCTCTCCACTCATTCTAATGTGTTGATGAATAATACAATTGAAGAAATTAAATGAGTTTATTGCTCATCTGAAGGTTTTACAAATTTGTGTCAACTGTGAAATCATCGATATTATGAAATTCAGATTATACCTAAATAAATTAGTCACTGCAGTCTGGCTGAATCTATATCACTAAAGAACTTGGAAAGTGGCGCTGAAATATTGCAATAGTTTCGTCGATTCTCCGTGTGGCTCTCTTAGATCGTCTTAATTAGAAATAATATTCCGTGATAAACTCTTTATGATCACTCTTGAAAATTGAAAATTCTCCTCATATTCTTCCCAAGCATCTCCAAATAACTTGGGAATTTTTTTGATAGATCCCCTTTGTATAACACAGCAACTGCGATCTCATAAGCTAGGTCAATAATACAATGCAACTAATTGGAAACAGTAGGTCTAGGCCCCAGTTCTTTGAACTGTGAGTTTTGATTTGATCCCTTACTAACCCCGTGTTAGATCTTAATTCTCTTCTAAAATCTGAAATGGGTTAGCCTGTTTTTACGCATGGCAGACCCGGTTTCAACAAATTGCCCTAGAGGCAATTTTTGAATTTTTGAATTTGAGTTGTGAAATCTCATGCGGCATAGATTCCCGCAGCTCAAATTGGTAGAGGAAGTGGTTGGGGTTATTGAGATCTGACTCTAGAGACCTAGAGTACCGCGATAATGGAAGGGGGTTTAAATGTAAGTACTACATCTGCCTGAATAAGTTATATGAAAGTTTAAAAAAAAATCTTAGATCGTAGGTATACACACGGATTGGGGTGTCATTCCCCGTAGTTAGATGGTGTGATTAGGGCTGCACCATCTTTAAGAAAAATAAACAGAGAAAATAAACCCAATTGTTAGTAAGGGGGGTAAGATGGTACCACGTTACCAACATAAGGGAAGACGGAACAGTTGTGCTCAACTGTCATCCCGCCTCTTGCGAGACTGTTGGTAGACCCGGTATCACCGGTGCCAGAGTGTTAGTCGATGCGTAGATAATCACTTACCATTTTCTGCCGCTTGGTTATTCTTTTTCCGTAGTCCAAAACAAAACAAAAAAACAAAACAAATATTCTTCTTTTAAGTACTGGTTTTAGCTTTATTCCTAATGCTTGTTGTCCACTAAGTAACCAAAAAATCCCACTTCTCACTAATTCCTCAAACCAAAAAAGACCATCTTGAAATCCAATTCTTCGCGGTATTTATACCAAATTATCAAGTTGAGCGAAAGGGGAAATTAATCGAAGAAAACATGGGAAATCTCTTCGCTCACTTAATTGATGCAAATTTTGGATAAACACCGCCCATTGGAGTGTTTTGATAAAATTTTCTTCTCATCCCATAGCAAACTCTACCATGAGCTAGTTAGTAAAATCGCTCTTTTGTAAATTAATTTATTCGTCTAGCTCGGTAACCTTCTAATTTAGCTGCCAGTTACCCATAGCCATAGCTTAGATCCTTTTGTGATCATGCGCCCCGAGGCACCTTACTTACTTACGCCAGATGAAGACATTTTTTCCCTGCGTTTTGAGGGGAGTTTTAAATGGTGTGCGGATGTGTAATGATTCCAAATAAAATTTATAAAAAAAACTAACAAAACTACTGTGTTTAAAGTCTTATATTCTTGATATTTATTCACAAAAATTCTTATTTTAATTCACAAAAAAATGATTGAAATTTTTGATTTGGCTGCTCTGCGGTCAAAAAGTAAGTGGATGAGAAAAATAAAGTTCAATAAAAATGTAACAGTTGAGCTTATCAGCAGTTGAAAGGGCGGTAATATAAATTCAAATAAATATGCTTAGTACTTGGTTTACCAATTATTAGTTACACTCTGCAAACATAGAGCATTACTTAAAAGATCAACTATCGATAAAACAATTTTCAACATTATCATGAGTATAGATGACAATTATAAATGTTAAGGTTTGCAGAACAGCTGACTGCATTCAACATTTAAGACAAGTGATTGATTTACATTGATTCATAAATAACTTCATAATAACTAATTAATAACTTTAAATCTTACAGATAAATATAAGAAGTAAATTAGACTTAATTTCCACGAATGTCAGACAATAATTGCCCGATTCAACTAAATATGAGATAAGTTAATTTAAATTCATTTTGTTTACTAGTACATGTAAGGTAACTATTTAATTATTATTTTTCAGCTTCTGATCCTGAACAAATGGTTTGACTCCAAAACCCACTGGAGTACTGCTAAAGCGAAATACATTAATTTGTTCGGTCTTTAGTGGCAATAATAAAATACCTGTCCTTGTCGAGCCTATAGTAGAGCTGGATACGCTTAAATGATCACATGAAGTTTAATTTTTATGATTTCCTTACACAGACTATTAAGGAACATGGTACAAGACAAAAATATAAACAGACTGTCAATCCTTTGTCAAAATGATAAACCGAACCTAACATAATGGTTAACTTCATCATTATGTACGGTTGATGAAATTTTCGAATGCTGTCAATATAAAGGATCTCCACTTGAACTGTGTATAAAGAAAAAACAAGATAACCGCATATAACGTCAACGACAATCGAAACAAGTGTCAAAATAAACAAGAGTGTCGAAAATTTATCAAATTATAAGAAGGTCGACGTGAATTGAATTGGGTGTAGATATATATAAGAAAGAATATAACACGTTGCTGCGGTGACCTCCATGACCAGCGTATGCACTGTGTTTGTTGAATGGAAATTAAATAAAAATATGTTTTTTTTTACTTTAAATAATTAAATTTTAATTTAAATTAGAAATTAAATTAAAAAAATACAACGAACGCAATAAACAAAAATTCCCACCATGGATCGTACACCGAACAATATAAAACACAAGATTTATACTTTAGAAAACGAGACGGTGTGCGATGATGAAAGAAAATCAGGAAAATCGTTTTTTTTCCTTATTTTGATAATTTTATTATCTTCTACATCCTTCGCTTTCGTCTTAAATTTCGTCTTTGTTTCTGTGCTGTATGTTTTATATATTCGTCATCTTATCACAAGCAAAGAAAATCCTAAAAACCAAAAGTAAATAATACAAGAGAAGGAAAAATAAAAATTTAAATTAAATTTTCTTCCTTTTTTTTTTTTGATAATCCTGCCAACAACAACATACTCTATACTATATACAACACAACAATAATAATAGAAGCAACAAAGAATGGAAAATGTCTTAATAATGGAATAAGACGAGGAAAAACAATTTACAAGGATAATAAACATGAACAATTGAATGAATAGAATTTTTTTTTCGTTATGAACAATTTTTTACGCTCATACATAATGTACATATACACAGTGTTTTTCATCGCTTGTACCAATCCGAAGTAAAGTAAGACATACTATAGGATGTACATGTAATATGTTATACATAAGAAAGACAGTACATAGTGGAAAGGAAAATTGTTGTAAAGGTATATTATACATCAATTTCGGTTGTAGATTGAAAGGTCTGGCCAGAGGTCTAATTTATGGTCGAATGCGAATCAGAATCTGAAACAGAAAAACAAATTATAAGCTATAAATTGCTACACAGTGAAGACGACCTCACTGTATTGGTCTTTCAAGCTGTTGATAATCGATTGTAAAAGCTCAGATTGCTTCTGAATTGTGGGTGAACACGTGAGTTTCTATACCTGACTACGTTGGTGCTAATATCGTTGCAGAAAGGAGAATAATAGTGGATGGCTATAAAGAGGTCACCGAATGACTTACTAATGTTCTATATGTGTCACAAACTGTATTGGAATATCCTTAAAATTTCAACCTTATTCGATTAGTGAGGCGAAGTAAAGTTATGCCCAACAAAGGGAAAATCCCACTCCCGGATCAAGATTTATTTTGCTATATGGATGATTAAATAAAAATAAAATAGAAAGTGCAAAGAAGCATATAGCCTTATCAAAAAATTAAATATATTATTAATATTAATAATAAATAATTAAATCAATTTCAAATTTATAATATTATATAATTTATAAATCAAAATAATAGTTATAAAAACAAAAAATAAGTTATATTACAAAAATCAAGTGCCAAAAAAATAAAAAGAAAATGCCGTATGTGTCTCAACAAGTACGAGCAAAAAACCGCGCTGTCATTCAGTGTTCACAGTGTGTGAAGGAAGTTAGTGAGGCCCAAGGTTACTTTCAGTGTGATAAGTGCCTTAAATGTTTCCATGCTAAATGCAAAAATATTCTTGGTCAGAACATTACTAGGCTGGCACAATGTGCAACTTGGATGTGCTCGGATGCCTGCTCACAACAACCTCTAGCCGATGATGGCGTCGCCATTGATGATGGTCATCTAACATCTGGCAGTAATACAGATGCTGGTTTTGATATGATTGATGCATCTGATAAAGTCGGTTTCCCTGAAATTATGCGGCAACTGAAACAAATGGAGAAAAAATTAAATACACTTGAGGAGCTTTATGGTGTCGTCTTTGACCTCAAAACAGAAAACGATCTGTTAAAAAAAAGAATGCGAAGTCTTGAGATACATTGGAATCGAACAACGATAAATTGCATTTATTCGAGGCTGCTCTTGATAAGCCGAACCAATCACTGAATGCGGCAAATATTACAATCAGTGGCTTGCCTATAAAACATGAAAATATTCGTGGCCTTGTTTTGAACACAGTAAGTAAAATTCTTAGCTCAATTCAAGCTGATGACATACTATCGAAAGTGTCGGTATCACGATCCAACAAATCAACAACAATAAATAAAACCAACCATAGTACGCTTCTAAATGATTTCTTTATTGTAAAGTTAAAGTCAATTGATTTAAAAAATAGTTTATTGACGCAAATGCGCGTAAAAAAACACTACACACCACTGAATTGGATATTCCATTACCTTCGAATCACCCGAAGCAGCAAATAAATGTTATTCATCAGTTCACCAGGTTCCAGTCTCAACTATATAAGGAGGCCAAAATTATTAAAGTTAAATTGGGTTACAATACCTATGGTGCAAAGCAGGACAAATATACTTACGCAAATCAGAAGGATCTGATGTTTATCGAATCCATTCTCTAAATGATATTTTTCGGATTAAAAATACGACCCATCCAGATAAGGAAAATGGTGCAAAAAAAATTGTTATCTAAAATGCTGAAATTATATAATATTATGATAAGTACAAAAGTTCGTTTACCTTGTCAAATTACCTTGACACTGTACAAGTTTGTTATTGTTTATGTTGATTTGACAGCTCTTAATTTTTTCTTTATTCATATTTTTTTCAAACATATGTTAATGCATTCCTCGTTTTGTAATTTTTGGTTTTATAGCATAATATTATTTCTTTTATTTTTTTGTTTTTATATGTACAGAGTTTTATTTTTCTATTTTCATGGAATGGACATTTGGGTTTGCTTTTGTTTTTCAATTTTAGGTGTATATGCACAGTTTTTTATTTGCCTAATTTATATTTTTTACAATTCACAGTTTTTTATTTATTTACTCATATATTTTATTTTCTTGTTTTTATTTTTCACATGTAAAGTACAGACATCTATTTTGGATGTTTTTATATTATACAGTTTCCATAACCTATTCATTCACAGTTATTACGCGTAAACAATTTAGTATATTGCATCAAAATATTCGCATATACATTGCCTCAATAAATCCCCAACCTGGTTTGATTTTTATGTCCGAAATTTGGATCTACTCTCATGAAAGTGACGACTTTCATCTACCAAACTATAACTTCAATGCATGTTGTAATGATAGCTATCGCTCTGGTGGTGTGGGTGTTCTCATAAATAGAAATTATGCAAATTTCTCTATCCAACTGTACAACTGGACTTCAGCGGATCTCCTTACTGTTAATATTCTCATTGATAATCAAGCTTGGACATTTGTGTGTATTTATCGCTTCCATAACAAAGATATTAGTACATTCTGTAATGAATTGGAGAATTTGCTGCGTTCACTTAACAATAACAAGATTGTTATCCTGGGTGATATTAATGTTAACATTCTCAACTACTCTGAGGCCTTCAACTACTTATCGATGCTGACTTCTAATGGGTTCCTTAGTCTGCTAAATGAACCAACTAGGGATCGAGCTTGTCTCAACCATGTGTTTGCAAAAACTGATACTGCTCATGAATTTACTGTAGATAATTTACCGTTGTATTTTTCTGATCATAATTTGATTTCGTTGCGCATCTTGCTTCCAGATATTCGCAAAACGGTGACGCCTCCGACGCCCACATTTACAAAAATAAATTATGATAAACTTAGGAATTATCTACAAATGGAAAACTGGGAAACAGTTTTTAGTGATTCTGATTGTAATATGGCATTTTGCAGTTTTATCAATGTTTTAAAATCCCATATCGATTCATCTAAGGAAAAAATTGTTATTGGACAGAGAAAAGCATCAAAACCATGGATGAATTCTAATCTCTTGCGCAAAATGTCTAAATTAAAAAAATTCTCTAAAAAATTGCGACGATATCCAGGAAATGTTAGATTGAAAAATTACACTAAAAATCTTTCGCGTTCTGTTAAATTAAAAGTTAAAAGTGTTAAATGTTAATTATTACCGAAGTAAGTTTGAGCAAATAGGTACTGATCCCAAGATTGCGTGGAAAATCATAGATAATGTTTTAGGTAGAAACCATCACAGATACCAAATTTGGCTATATCAAATGAATTTAATAAATTTTTTACTAACATTTTATCCGTCATCTAACTATTCTAACTTAGTTCTGGATGAAAGAAATCGTTTTATTCTTGGTACTCCAAAAAATTTTAGCAGCTCTTGCTTTTTTGAACCAATTAGTGCACTCGAAATTGTGTATGCGATTAAGAATTTAAAAAACAAATCATCCAAGGGAAATGATGAAGTTGACAGTTTTACTATCAAAAACTGCTCCTGGTTTTTGGTAGACGTTCTGAAATACCTTTTCAACTTGAGCTTGGAGAGTGGCGAATTATCAGATGCTTTGAAGATTGCTGTTCTTCTACCGGTTTATAAAAAAGGTGATGTGCTTAAATTAAATAACTACAGGCCAATTTCATTGCTAAGTACATTTTCAAAAATATTTGAGAAATTGATCAAACGCAGAGTTGGTTGCTATCTTGACCACATTAAATTTTTAAATAATAAGCAGTTCGGGTTCAGGGATATGAAATCTACGGAAGATGCTCTTCTAAATTTTCTGAGTCACATATTTCTCACATTAAATAAGTCTCTGAAACCTTCAGCACTTTTTGTTGACATTTCGAAGGCATTTGACACTGTTGACCACAGCATTCTTTTGGCTAAATTATCAAACATAGGCTCTCGAGGTAAGATTTTGGGATGGTTTGGCAGCTTCCTTCGGCAGCTTACTTTTTTGGGATGGTTTGGCAGCTGAAATCGTCGGCAAGTTGTTAAAATAAATGGTGTGGTTAGTGAGCCTGGAAATTTGAGCTGCGGTGTACCTCAAGGTTCTGTACTGGGACCACTATTGTTCTTAATATATTTTAATTCTTTATTTGAAATTAATCTCCTCGGCCATGCTACTGCGTTTGCTGATGACCTCGCTTTAATATATTCCCCAACAAACACGAATTACAATGTTCAACAATTACTTACTGAGGATTTGACAGAACTCAGTAAATGGTTTTATTACAACAGACTCACTATTAGCAACAAATCCAGATTCATGCGTTTTGGATCTTCCACCACTACGGTGGCCCCAGATTCTATCAGGTATCATAAATACTTGTGCGATAAGAAAAACTGTGCTTCTCACTGCTTTGAACTAGAGGCTGTCAATAAGTTTAAATATTTGGGTATTGTTATTGACTCGCAGCTAAACTGGAAATCCCTTCTTGATAATAGAAGAAAACATGTTATCACAGCAGTGTATAAATTCTACAACATACGTAAATTTTGCCCAACACCCATGCTGAGGAAACTATATCATGCTCTTGTCGAAACTATTATTATGTATGGTATCTCCTCTTGGGGTGGGACCTATTTTTCAAACATTGAAGATCTTTACATTGCACAGAAACGGATTGTTGAGCTAATCTATAACTGTCCTCGAACCACTGCCACAGTACCCCTTTTTCGCAAGTTAAACATTCTTCCATTAAGGTATCTTTCCGTTTATTAAGTCTTAAAACTGTTCTTTGTCCGTAGTACCAGCCACCATAATCGGATAACCCATACTTATAACTTACGTAACCCCAACAGTTTTGCTTGTATTCTTTGTAATTATGAAAAGTGTAGACGATTTTATTTATATATGGCTCCGTATTGGTTTAATATGATACCTAAACATCTTAAAAACATCTTAAAAAAAAATTAAATATATGTATTAGCAAATCTAGATTACTTGTACCCCGCAAATCAAGTCTGTCCATACCATGTAAATTCTATAAAGCCTATCATTTTAATGCTGAAAGTATTGTCATGATTTAAATTGTGCAATAAATATGTAAAATAAAATGTTAAGTGTGTTATCGATTTTTGTATGATTGTTTAAGTTTGTTTAATTTATTTTAAGTTTATCTATGCTTCACTACAGACTAGATCTAACGGAGCTTTACTTTATTTCTATCTTATGTATATATGTTTAAATTTAGTATAAATTGTATTATATGAAATAATTGTAGGACCATGAAATAAAGAAAGTTAATAATAATAATAATTCTTTCCAAGTACAATAAAACAGTTTGTAATGTAGATGAGATATTCCTATTTAGATTACAAGGAAGTCTATACTCGATCAATCGATAGAGACTTTGAATATTTAGAAATACCAAACAAATACGCGCATATGTCAAACGTAACAAATTGGTGATAAGGCTTTTGAGACCTTTTTCTGTACAATGACAGTTTTGTGTGATCTTACGATTTCAAAGTCAACCTTGACGCTGCTAATATGGCATTATATTCTTCACATCCAGTTCTGAACTTAAACATCTTGAAAATATAGATAAGCAGAAATTGTACAGAGTGTCGATCAGACCAGTTGCCACGCATGGATATGTCAGTTGGTCCTTGATGCACGAGACGAGACATTGATAGTATAGATCGAGTTCATTTCAATCGTTGGATCAGGAATTTAATTTTCTGCGTGCATTTCTGCAGCGCTCTCTGCAGCGCAGATATCTTAATTTTCGAACGTATTTATTGAACAAAGAGCAAACGGATTATACGTTTATACCTACCTAGCTGGGCTAAATATATCCAAATCAATGTCTATCGAAATATCGCTCGTTAACAAAAGACCTACACCGAAGTTGTACTTAGATTAAAGGCAGTAGGTAAGGACGTTGAAAGTATGAGATCCTGGTTTTATTTTCATAGCTCTATAAAATATGAACAAAGACTGGAAACAAAAGCGTTACCATATATCGATTCTCTACAAGGATTGAAAATAAAAGCTAACCGCTCAATATCAAATAATCGATAAAGACTTAAGCGGTGATTTGTTTAACTATACTCCATTGGCGGCAGCTAACAACAGCTGTTAATCCGACTGCTTTCATCTTAACCACAATGAACCTTGATCATACTTTGTCTAGTGGTAACAAGTAGGCCTCTTTGATCTATACGAACTTTCCTTTGCTAATATTTCACTGACATTTGCATAACTTTTCAGCAGTATAAGGTATTCTATATGTGCAATCTTCGCCAAAATTTGCTGGTCATATTATGTAACGTATTTTGTTGTAATTTAGTGGAGTTCCAGTTAAAAAATCTGGAACGGCCTTGAATGTCAATTCCCTCGATTTGTATTAGAAGGGTTTACAGTTGTTTACAAACATTAGAGTCTCCAAAATGTGGTAAGACTGTTGAACTAGTATGCCATTGTATTTGATATGGGAACACAAGGATGATGATAATTGAACGCTATGAAGCTTTGATAGACGAATTATGAATAACTCATCAAATTTAGCATCTACAAAGTTAGTGGCATTGTCGCTGTGTATAACTCTAGCAAATCCTCATTTGCGTGAATCACTGCAGTATATCAAGGAATTAATCGATTGATAGCACATACAACCTCTAATTGAATTGCTTTAATTGACCATGCACACAAAGAAACAGCATTAGGAGGTCCCTGTCTCTTTTCGAACTAGTCAAGAATGATCCAACAGAGTCTATTTCAGTTTTGAAATACTCTAGATAGTTACTCTTGGAGGAAGTATTTTAGCCATAAGCTGGTTTGCTGTCTTCTGACGATTTTTTAACCTATGTTCCCATTATATATTTGTGTAATTACATCTTAAGCTTACATAATCCAATATTTGGTTCATGATATGAACTGTAATGTTGATGAATTTGGATGCAAGTGCTTGATTAATGTAAATGCTTCACAGCTTTATTAATAGTGATTAGGTTTAGAATAGTAGGATGTTTAAATGTGTCAAAGTGTTCTTGGAATGTCTGAAAACCATTAAAATGATGTTCGAGCCTATCGCCGTGTCTAATAAATTCGTTCGAAGACAATTGAGGCAAAAGCACAGTACTTGAGTAATTGAGACAAAAGCGCAGCACCGCAGAATTCCAAAACGAAGGATGGATGATTGTTTTACAAGAGCATGAATTGTAGCATTACGGAGTGCAAACTCATTCACCACGCAGAATCGATTGGTGACACTTGATGTCACTTGATAACAATCCGCCTGCTAAATCTTACCTTACCCAAATACGAAGCTCACTTGTATAACAGCTAAAACTACAAATAGAACCTTACAAATGTTGTCGATTGTCATTTGGTCAATTTGTTATTTATTTGTTTCATGTGACATATGCTGCAAGAGACCACGAGAGGTGCCTATAGCAGAGAAAGGAATCAATTGTCACGATTAGAGCGGAGTCGTTCAACTATAGTGAAGGCTAGATGGCGGAGGTGATTTGCGAAACAAACTTTCTTTTTTTCTGTTGCTCCTGGTCGCCAACCAGGAGCAACAGAAAGAAAAGAAAGAATAAAACGAGTAAAGTGACGACGCAAAAAAATGGGAGAACGTTTTGGATCTTCAAAGGTGATGGAGTTATAAGACAACTGGATGACGGTGGAAAATATTTGTGACCGCGTCCAGGCTCACTTGGTGTTAAAATACAAAAAAAATAAAATTAACAGTGAATCAAAACATAAAAACAACGTTGTGTGGTGTCAAGGTTTATTGGTAATTACCAATTGGTGCGGGTGTTGTATATACCCAATAAAACAAAAAAAAACTCTAAAAACAAAAACCAGAAACATTTATGTTTATTGGGTTGGGGGACAATAAAACGGTCGATTCATCGGGAAATGCATCAATTTGCGAATGGTAAAAATTGTCATTGGAGACACAGGCGCATAGCGGTTACTTGGCTCCATCGGACACTTCCCGCTTTTCTCTTTCTTTTTCCCTTTTTTCCGACCTTACACTTTCCCTTCATTCCAAGGCATCGGATTGATTTAGTTCGTGTTGCGTTGTTGTTTTTTTGTGGTATCCGTTGGTACTCAGCCCGAGTCCACTTGCTCATATACAGAGCGAAGCCGGACACACGTGCTGGTAGACTGGCGCCCAACGAAAATAATCATTTTTTTGTGTTGTCTACCGCGACACATGAGAGCACGTTACAGAATGAAACCAAGTCTGATTTACAACGTCTGGATATTGGTTATGCCAGATTGATTGAAAACAACTTTAAAGTTGTTGGGTAGTGGTGAAATCCATTTTAATGGATAGTTTATTTAAGTTTACCACACTGATAATCCACTTTGATAGTATAATCTTGTCGTGGGAGAACTTTGATATATTCAAAGTAAATACCAGGGATAGCAAGATAAGCAAAACCTAAGTTATCCTCTATTAAGTCTCTTTAAAGATGGCACAAAGTACCGAAGTGAAATATTTCCCAAATAAAAAAAAAATGAACATGTATGTGTGTTTATCAAATTGCATTCATTTAGGCGAAAAATTGTACCATAAAAGTTGCATAGAATTAAATAAAATATAAATTACTAAAGAAAATTAAAAACAAGATTAATAATTTGAAACAGATTGATAAAACTTTATAAAATAATTTATAAAGGTCAATCCCAGGTGTCCATAGTATAGAAAACTGACGTCATATCTGTGGCATGTTGCACCAAATTATAATGAACAAGATGGTTCAACGAAAACCAAAAAGTAATTATGCGAGTAGGTTTTCTAGATTACTTATTGTATGAACTTTGTAAAATAATTGCCAAAAGGTCGATCCCAGGTGTCCACAGTATAGAAAACTGACGTCATATCTGTGGCATGTTGCACCAAATTATAATGAACAAGTTGGTTCAACGAAAATCAAAAAGTAATTATGCGAGTAGGTTTTCTAGATTGCTTATTGTATGAACTTTGTAAAACAATTGCCAAAAGATCAATCCCAGGTGTCCACAGTATAGAAAACTGACGTCATATCTGTGGCATGTTGCACCAAATTATAATGAACAAGTTGGTTCAACGAAAATCAAAAAGTAATTATGCGAGTAGGTATTATAGACTGCTTATTGTATGAACTTTGTAAAATAATTGCCAAAAGGTCAATCCCAGGTGTCCACAGTATAGAAAACTGACGTCATATCTGTAGCATGTTGCACCAAATTATAATGAACAAGTTGGTTCAACGAAAATCAAAAAGTAATTATGCGAGTAGATTTTCTAGATTGCTTATTGTATGAACTTTGTAAAATAATTGCCAAAAGGCCAATCTCAGGTGTCCACAATATAGAAAACTGACGTCATATCTGTGGCATGTTGCACCAAATTATAATGAACAAGTTGGTTCAACGAAAATCAAAAAGTAATTATGCGAGTAGGTTTTCTAGATTGCTTATTGTATGAACTTTGAAAAATAATTGCCAAAAGGTCAATCCCAGGTGTCCACAGTATAGAAAACTGACGTCATATCTGTGGCATGTTGCACCAAATTATAATGAACAAGATGGTTCAACGAAAACCAAAAAGTAATTATGCGAGTAGGTTTTCTAGATTACTTATTGTATGAACTTTGTAAAATAATTGCCAAAAGGTCGATCCCAGGTGTCCACAGTATAGAAAACTGACGTCATATCTGTGGCATGTTGCACCAAATTATAATGAACAAGTTGGTTCAACGAAAATCAAAAAGTAATTATGCGAGTAGGTTTTCTAGATTGCTTATTGTATGAAATTTGTAAAACAATTGCCAAAAGATCAATCCCAGGTGTCCACAATATAGAAAACTGACGTCATATCTGTGGCATGTTGCACCAAATTATAATGAACAAGTTGGTTCAACGAAAACCAAAAAGTAATTATGCGAGTAGGTATTATAGACTGCTTATTGTATGAACTTTGTAAAATAATTGCCAAAAGGTCAATCCCAGGTGTCCACAGTATAGAAAACTGACGTCATATCTGCGACATGTTGCACCAAATTATAATGAACAAGTTGGTTCAACGAAAATCAAAAAGTAATTACGCAAGTAGGTTTTCTAGACTGCTTATTGTATGAACTTTGTAAAATAATTGCCAAAAGGCCAATTCCAGGTGTCCATAGTATAGAAAACTGACGTCATATCTGTGGCATGTTGCACCAAATTATAATGAACAAGTTGGTTCAACGAAAATCAAAAAGTAATTATGCGAGTAGGTTTTCTAGATTGCTTATTGTATGAACTTTGTAAAATAATTGCCAAAAAGTCAATCCCAGGTGTCCACAGTATAGAAAACTGACGTCATATCTGTGGCATGTTGCACCAAATTATAATGAACAAGTTGGTTCAACGAAAACCAAAAAGTAATTATGCGAGTAGGTTTTCTAGATTGCTTATTGTATGAACTTTGTAAAACAATTGCCAAAAGATCAATCCCAGGTGTCCACAGTATAGAAAACTGACGTCATATCTGTGGCATGTTGCACCAAATTATAATGAACAAGTTGGTTCAACGAAAACCAAAAAGTAATTATGCGAGTAGGTATTATAGACTGCTTATTGTATGAACTTTGTAAAATAATTGCCAAAAGGTCAATCCCAGGTGTCCACAGTATAGAAAACTGACGTCATATCTGCGACATGTTGCACCAAATTATAATGAACAAGTTGGTTCAACGAAAATCAAAAAGTAATTACGCAAGTAGGTTTTCTAGACTGCTTATTGTATGAACTTTGTAAAATAATTGCCAAAAGGCCAATCCCAGGTGTCCATAGTATAGAAAACTGACGTCATATCTGTGGCATGTTGCACCAAATTATAATGAACAAGTTGGTTCAACGAAAATCAAAAAGTAATTATGCGAGTAGGTTTTCTAGATTGCTTATTGTATGAACTTTGTAAAATAATTGCCAAAAAGTCAATCCCAGGTGTCCACAGTATAGAAAACTGACGTCATATCTGTGGCATGTTGCACCAAATTATAATGAACAAGTTGGTTCAACGAAAACCAAAAAGTAATTATGCGAGTAGGTTTTCTAGATTGCTTATTGTATGAACTTTGTAAAACAATTGCCAAAAGATCAATCCCAGGTGTCCACAGTATAGAAAACTGACGTCATATCTGTGGCATGTTGCACCAAATTATAATGAACAAGTTGGTTCAACGAAAATCAAAAAGTAATTATGCGAGTAGGTATTCTAGACTGCTTATTGTATGAACTTTGTAATAGTATAGAAAACTGACGTCATATCTGTGGCATGTTGCATCAAATTATAATGAACAAGATGGTTCAACGAAAACCAAAAAGTAATTATGCGAGTAGGTTTTCTAGATTACTTATTGTATGAACTTTGTAAAATAATTGCCAAAAGGTCGACCCCAGGTGTCCACAGTATAGAAAACTGACGTCATATCTGTGGCATGTTGCACCAAATTATAATCAACAAATCTGTTCAACGAAAATCAAAAAGTAATTATGCGAGTAGGTTTTCTAGATTGCTTATTGTATGAACTTTATAAAACAATTACCAAAAGGCCAATCCCAGATGTAGTTTAATAATTTAAAGACTATAGATTCAAATGGTTCTATTTATTTCTGTTTTATTTTATTTTTTTGTTTAAATTTTTTCAAAAATAAGTAGTGTTGGATTGACTATTGTCGTTCCCGAGGTTGTTGTAATCCGTTTAGTCAAATCGTCGTGCATTTCCCAATATCCATTTGGTCCTTGTATGAAACTTTTATAATGCTTTATTTGTGTGTCATAATGTATTATTCCTTTTAACTTAAAGTGTTGTTCGGCCAGAGTTAAATTACATTGAATGTTATTTAATTGGATTGTGTAGGTTGTGGATATATCTATTGGCTGAACATCAACCACCACCGTTCCAAATTTCGAATCAAAACTTTTTGTGCATGTTTTGTTATTACATTTTGGGCAGGTAATATTAGGCATGTATATTTTACTGTTGAAATTATTTAGTTCCAATGGTAGGTAACATAATTCTTTTGCGTTGTCAGTTTTGCACAAGAATTTGACAACAACACTTTTTGGCACTAAATATTCGTATAATTGTGCAATATTTGTTGAAACATCTAGATTAATAACATCATCATCCTGGATGTGAACAATTCCAAAATAATTTAATAAAATGTCAGTACGCATTTTGTATAAGTCTGCAGTTAAGCCATCTTTAATATATTTTAAAATAAAAACAAAAAATGCATTCTGCGGAAATGAAGTTAAGCTATTTCTAATGCGTACTGAATCGATGCCCATCACATAAAAAAGTTGTGCTAATGAATCGAATGCACATGCAAAATATATCGATATTTTCTTTTGACGATCATTTTTAAATGAATATTTATTTTGCAGTAAGCATAATTGTTTTTCTGATATCACTGCCATTGACGCCTTTTCAACTGTAAATGTTGGCTTTTTACGCCTTTCGAAGAGATTTTTTTTTTCAATATATCGTTCGACAGCCTTTCGACCTATATGTTTTGGAGTTTTCGCTGTTTTTGCTTTTTTGTTCCAACCTTCTTCGTTTTTGATGTCGTCTGGGTCCAATTTATATGATACGTTTAAAGATTTAGTAAATATTGGTTGAAATTTTATACGTTTTCGTATTTGTGCGGTTTTCTCTTCGAGGATACTAATAAATCTTCCAACCTTTATAAATTTTTATCCATGTATTGGTTTTTTACTAAGTTGAACCAATTTTCTGCTACTGCATTGGACAGCCTGCCATGATGCATTGTATCGGTTAGGTCTAGATTAACCCACAATGGAAGGTATGAAAAATATCTTTTTATACAAAAAAATACCAAATCGTTTTGGAAATATGAATTTGGCTTGCCATATTTATCTTCATTTTCAATTTTTTGTATAATTGCATTGTATTTTTCCGAATATCTTTTATAAAACGGACTAGAAGTATAGTCATATTTATAATTTTCTGTATGATCATCATCGGTAATTTCTTCCTCTTGAAAAATATTGCTTGAATTGTCACTGTAGTTGTATAATTTTTTAATGGAATTTTGGAAAATAACAAAGTTCTCATCTAACTTTTCGTTTATAAATTTGGAACAAAATATAAAAACAAAAGTTTCGAAAAACGTATCAACATCAGATAACACTTTACAGTTGACTATTGCGCCAAATATATCTAACAATAGATTCTTTTGTTCTTTCGTGATATTAAGTGTTTTCTTTTTTATTTGAACACTAATAATATTCATCATATGAGAACAGCATATTGTTATTAAAAATTTGTCCGAATTGAATTTTAATGTGTTACCTAATATATTGAAAACGTAAGTTATATATTCTTGAATAGACATTCCATTAAAAACATTTAACACTGAGCTGATAAGAGCCCAGGACCAGTCTACAACAAAATGCCTAGGAAGTTTGGATTTCGGAATAACACCCAACTCTTTTTTGAAACATAGTAAAAACATAGAAATGGCTACCACGTCATGATGTGATGAAACCATTTCCGCAATTGGAATTATTATTTTATTTATTTTTATAACACAGGCATAATACAGTATTCGGGAGTAATTATGGTAGTGACATGTTGGTTTTCTAACAACACTTCCTGTTGCATCGAAATAGATAATCTTGTTGGGATATTCTAATAATAGTTCGATTTGGGATTTACGTATCATAAAAACTTGAAACAGATCAGATACAAGATAAACATATTTATTTTCAACTGGCTGCTGTAATTTTTTATAAATTAGGTCTACAATATCGCAATCTACAACACAATCGTAAAATTTAAGCTTCTCGGATCGAATACGCCTTAAAACATCATTAGTTGTTAGGTTTTGTGTGTTACCTTTCGTGGCTAGCTCGTAGTCAGTTTCAGAAATGATTTCCATTTGTAAATTATGAGCAGATTTTTGCAATAAAGCATCTTTTAAATTATCTCTCTCTAACCCTCGAATTTCCTTAAAAATTGGTTTTTCAGTAACGTGATAATCCATATCATTACCTTTTACCATGACAACCATTTCCATGTTTTTGTTAAAAATAAATTTGTATTTTTGCTTATGTGAAGTGTACTTGCAAGTAGCATATGCAATAAAACTGTGTCTAAATAAACTTTTAGCATGAATTGTTTTAAAAGATAAAATACACGTATTTTTCAAAGCAGTCATTTCTGTTTGAATATATTTTCTTAAAGTTTCATTCGTTAATAATTCATTGCATTGAATTTG
Source organism: Tipula lateralis (assembly GCA_963932295.1). Lineage (NCBI taxonomy): Eukaryota > Metazoa > Arthropoda > Insecta > Diptera > Tipulidae > Tipula > Tipula lateralis. The sequence goes on along the minus strand of OZ010737.1, from coordinate 133,127,970 downwards.
AACGGGTACAACATATTTTGTTACCCACTGTGGTGTAGTTTTTTCAAAATCACAATTTATTAATGTGAACTCTTGTTCAACTGTTGTATCAATATCACTTAGTTCATTCATTTTCGGTATTTGTGATAAATTTGAATATCTTTGTGTTTCAGTTTTAAATTTTTGAGGAGGATGTGTCATATTTTCACCTGCCATATCATTGTTGTCTACCTCTGTATTTGCTATCTCGGATGAATTATGGTCCATAGCAGCGATACTTATTATAGAGGCAGGGTCGTTTTCCAAAATTTTATTGAATGTATTTTTGCTTTCACTTAAGTTTGTAGATTCATCTTTTAATTTTCCTGAAGCAATTTCTAAATGCTTTAGATTATACAATCCTTTTCTGTTTGCATGAGTATTTTTTATTTTCATATAACTACACAAACTTGCCATCACATAAGAGTTACGTTGAGTAACATCAACAATCTCTAGTTTTAATACACGTAATGCATCCAACAAAGCATTTTTGTTTCGGTTACTCCAATTTTTTCTTTTATTTGGCATGATTAGAAATAAGATATAAAACTTAAGTATAGTAAAAAACTTATAAATTGACACTAAGAAAGTTAAATCAATGAATAATTAGACACTTACACAAAACACTCTAATGAACCAACAAACAATTTAATTAGTCAACAGATGCACAAATCACTTGTAAAATATAAATAAAAAATATTTAATTCACAACAATTTTTATTGAAATAGTAATGTTTATTGAATATGGTATAACAATATGTAAATTCAAAATTTATTCAGACGAAATACAATAAACTGTTTTCTAATAAACTTACAAATTGAATTTTTAGATCACTTATTAGCTAATATTTTAGATACTTATATGCAAAAAGCAAAAATAACCATATATTAACAACGGTAACCAAAATACCGAGAAAAGTAATCAAGGATTTTAAATAATTTTGTTTAGAAAATTAAAATTAAATCAACATGTATTTAGTTGATTAAAAATATACTCTATAATTTTTTACATTACTATAGTTTTTTACATTTAAATATTTTTTTTTATATTTATATGTAAAAAATGATTTTATGTAAAATACATTTTTTATGTTACTGGCGCATTTCTAATCAAATTTAATTGTAACTAAAGCACTATGTGTTAAATAACGGTCTTACTATTTTACAAAAAGAATTGGTGAAATAACTATCTTTGTACAATATTTTAAGACTTTATTTAATACTATTTTTTAAATTAGAATTATTTAAATGTTAATTATGCTAAAAAACATCTGAACTGATTCGGGTGAAGGTAAAACAGTCCCGATCAAACTAATAACGTCGACAAGAAAAATATCAGTTTTTGAAGATACTCAATTATCCATGTTAATTGTTAATGGACAAACCAAATGCCAACAACCGTTTACAAATTGTTTCAAGAGGTGTTAAATACTGCTCAAACTACAAATTGCTCAAATAAAACATATCTAGAATTGCAATCTGAACTACACTACTTTATGCATTATTGATTGCAAAGATTTTGCTGCACTCATGAGTTCAACTGTCTCATCCAACAGATGTCACTGAAAGTAGTGTTGTTTTCCTTGTTTACATGTAATTCAAGTTTTATGTAATTTACGATATGTTTCACGTAATTTACATAAAATGTACATCGTTTTTGATACACTGTTGGGATTTTACATGTACATTTTTTATGTAAAAAACAGCGTAAATTACATTACATCTAAATTACATGTAATAAGCGAAGACAACAATAATCGCTCTGCCATATGCTATTTTAAAATGTTAAACATTTGCCAGCGATCAAAATTTAAACTTTCAATTGTAAAAATTTTTCGTTATAAAAAATCGGTTTTTTCTTTTTGTGGTGGTTTTTACAGGCCATTGCTGGCCCATTTTCATACTGTGTTAAACAATTTGAAGATGCCAGATCGCTCTGTACGCCGTGGAGCCATCGTCGCCGACAGCGACCTATTCGCCTACCAAAAGGTGGGTTTCCCTTAAAGGTTCGCTGTATCATTCGGTTAGGATCAGCACGCAGAACGTGTCCGAGCCAGCGTACTCGCTGTCCTTTGATTTCATGTACGATATCAGGAACTTGCATTAAGTTCCTGATCTCGTGATTGAAAAGAACTCGGTATGTGCAACCAACGTCGCGTTTGGGGCCATATATCACACGAATGATTCTTCTCTCGAATGTTAGAAGCCATCTTTCGTACTCATCCGTCAAGGTCCAACTCTCACATCCATACATGACAACGGGTCTGATCAACACTCTGTACAGTTTCAGCTTATCCGCATTTGCAATATATTTTGATTTCAGCAGTGGACGTAGAGGATACAAAGCCCGATTACCAGCTGCAAGGCGAACTTTGATATCCTCTCCAACACTATTATCGTGAGTAGTAAGAGATCCAAGATCTCAGTACTCCGTCACAAGTGTGATTACCACTGGTGAAATCAATTGCGTCTTGGTCTCTATAGCCAGGGATAAGTTATTTAGTTTTAGACTCATTGATTATGAAACCAACGGAAGCTGAATACTGTTCCAGTGGATCAAGTATCTCTTTCACTCCGTTGCCATTTAATCCAATCATACAGATGTCATCTGCATAGGCAAGAATTTGATGGTATTGTCGGAATAAGATATTGTTTGGAGGTGTTTCACTTTTACGAAAAATGAATTTCAACATGAAATAAAAAAGTATCAGGGACAGCGCATCTCTTTGTCGAACACCCAAACAAATTAAAAAAGGTCTCGAAAGTTGATACAATAAGCAGCATAGGAAAACAACTCGCATGATTACTTTTTGATTTTCGTTGAACAGATTTGTTCACTATAGTTTGGTGCAACATGTCACAGATATGACGTCTGTTTTCTATACTGTGGACACCTGGGATTGACCTTTTGGCAATTATTTTACAAAGTTCATACAATAAGTAATCTAGAAAACCTACTCGCATAATTACTATTTGGTTTTCGTTGAACCATCTTGTTCATTATAATTTGGTGCAACATGCCACAGATATGACGTCAGTTTTCTATACTGTGGACACCTGGGATTGGCCTTTTGGCAATTATTTTACAAAGTTCATACAATAAGCAGTCTAGGAAATCTACTCGCATAATTGCTTTATGATTTTCGTTGAACAGATTTGTTGATTATAATTTGGTGCAACATGCCACAGATATGATGTCAGCTTCCTATATATTCGACCCTGCGGATTGAAAATTTATTATATTAATATATATACTATGAATTTTTTTTGTGAGACATTATATGCATTTTAATAAATTTTTATTTTGCCAAAATGAATATTTTATTGGTACATTTTGTTAAATATCGTGATTTAGGCGAATAAAATACCAATACATGCATAACATGTGTACGTATACGAAAATTTTGTGATTTTTTTTGGGAAGTATTTCACGGTCATCACAAAGTTCGTTCAAATTTTCAAAAGGGAACACTCTGTTAAGTTATACTGTTAAGTTATAAAAACTGAGTATGGTGTACCTCTTCTCAACAGAACATTAGAGAATTATAAGTGACCATCCTGTTTAGAATTTACGAACAGGTTGATTTCAGATCTGAAACAGAGCCGATCATTTCAAAACAGTACACTCCTTGATTGAAGCAAATTGAATAAAGTTTGACACACTAAACTCTACGCTTTTTGTGCACTTCGACCGAGCATTTAATGAAGGACACAAAATGCAATTGAAATCTGCAATTGAATACTCTTTGAGAAATGGGCAAATGAGTGGATATCAAAATAACAACATACTCAATTCTATAAGATGATAAAGTCTTATATATGCTTTATACTCCTAAACCTGAGATAAGGAACAAATTAGTCTCCTACTCAAGACTGTCCATTTTAATGACCATAACAATAAACAATTAAAACTTTGAGTTTTATTATGGTTAAAACAAGGTTACAAAATAGTTTTTATGTAGTTGATTCTCCACCTGTAGATATGAACAATCAGAGAAAATGATGGTTCTATACATTGTATATCCGGCCAACTAACTTTATACAATGTTATCCGAAGATGAGCGCACAAAAGAAAAAAAAATCTTCCATAACATAATTAACGTACATATTTTATGTACACGTTAGTAATAAATGTCAAGTACACATAGAAGACAAAAACTAAATGTATTATTGTTAGAGCTGTGCAAGAAAATCATAATTTCATTAAGAATTTTTAACTTAAGATGATATAAAGTAAGAAGAAGTTGAATGAAAAATCTTCTTTTATATAATTATTTTAATTTAAGGTTGTTATTTGAGTCTAGCGAAATGAAAAATTACTTACACTATACTGATTTTATAATACGAACTATGTAAACCTACTAATACATACGACTACAGTTCATGCTACTCGTGTATACGAGTACGTAAGAGTGTAATTAATTTTAAAGAAGAAAATTAAATTATATAATTGAGAAGCTACGATGGAGATACAGTCTCAATCCAAATTCATTTTTCTTTGTAAAGTTGATTATGTATCGACTCTAAATGATTTAAAATGGATTTGGGCTACTCCATTCATGCCACGTAGCGAGCCACACCACTCCATCAACATCAGATCAGCTGCAGATAATGTTCATTCCTCATCTGCAACTGATTACCACTCTAATAAGACCACAACAACAAGACACGAGCGATCTCAGCCAGAACAATACAAACAGCTACTGCAACAACAAGAGAAACTGTTCAATCGAAAGAACAGGATGGAATAGAAAACCCACTTAGTGCGCTTCGAGTTTTTTTCTAAACAAGTAGCTGATTGACAGCCCAGTTGGCGCAGTGGTTAAAGCTGCGAGGAGGTACGGGGTTTGAATCCCGATAGGCACAGGATGCAAAAGGGATTTTTCACAATGAGATTACGATCTTTGGTGTGAAGGATACAACTATGACCTCTTGTTGGAGTGCAGAACTCATGGGCCGACCAAGCCTATAGCACTGACACGGAGCTATGCAATGTGCAGATGGTTAGGAAAATGGGATCTATAGCCGTACGTCCTCGAATTGGGTGTAATGGCGTAAAAGAAAACAGAGCCCCAAAACAGATTAGAGATTAGAAACAAAATGTAGCTGATTGTGAAAAATCCGTAATTCTAAAATCCAAAATGACGGGATGAAAAGCCAACACTCGTCGAAGCCACCGTACAACAAATGAAGCAACAACGAGAGCTTACACCGATTCAAAAGGTAACCAAGTTGCGCTGTGAAAAGTTAAAAGTTGGAAGTGCGCACTTTATAAACAGCACCAAGTTCAGAATCTATCTATGGCCGAACCAACATACATAAAATTGATGGTCAGGCGATAATCAAATGAAGGCCCTACATTGCATACACAGTTAAAAATAAAGAAGCAAGGGGTTTGGAAAATGATACAAGAGTTGGAAGCTGACATTGACCAACGCGGGAAAGAAAATGTGGGAAGTTAGGATGATGCAATTATGATTTAGTTTCATCAATGAAATTAAACACCACCCACATCCCAACCCAGCAGAAATAAGTCGTAAGCCAAGGACAGAAAATTAACTCAAATCAGTTTTGAAGAGCGACAGCTGACTTAATTGCAACGTCCTACAAATGTGTTTTAGGTAAAAATTAAGTATCAGAACAACAAGAGCTCTAAATCACCAATTTTAATTAGAACAGACAACTTAGAAGCGAAAATAACAGTCGGTAAAGCTCTAGTAGCTAGGGAGAAGCGGCATTAGTTCAGCTGAACAACTAAGTTTTAATTGAATATAAAGGTCTAGAAAACTTGGAGACTAATGAAGTGCATTTCAGATAGATTAACATGGGAGTTTGACCATGTTAACCTCGATGACATCATCGTACTGAAAACCTAAGCAACTTAACACTCCCTGTGCTACTAATAGTCGAGAAAAAATTAAAGTTGTTCCAGGAGGTAAAGTTTTAAAGTCACATCATCCCAGAGAACTGAATAATCATGGATCCGAGCAAAATTAAGTATTACCTGAAATTTGTGTAAAACTGTGCTTAAATCTTCAAAAGACTACTACTAGTAACAATGTATTTATCCAAATAATGGGAGGTTATATCCAGTACTAGAAAACCTATCCATTTAGGATGCAAAAAATGTCAAAGCTGGAACGTTTTATCACAAACGATCAGTGAGTTCTTTCGAAGCTGAAGAGGAACTTCTTACCAAGAAAGAACTATTGACAACCATCAAGATCGATTATAACGTTCACGAAAATGTTTGTGATCAACCATTCCTGCCAAGAACCGACCACGCCACTCAAAATAAGCTGCTCTAGTTCAAATACCCAGACGGATAAAAGGCAGGGTGGATTGAAGGAACGGGCACATTACGACGGACACTACGAAATCACTAAATGTAAGGACGCTAACATTTTAAACCTCGGAAGGATGGGACCATAATGAAATAAAGAAGGAACAACCAGAAATTAAAGTCATAGTTCGAATTATTAACTGGAAGGAAAGAGATCTCAAACGAACATAGGAGGAAGTGATACTGTTAAGGGGTTAAGCACTATTAGGTTCAGTGGACAGCCTGAAGCGAGATGAAGAGCTTTAGACGGAAAAATGGAGATGGAGAAGTTGATACGATCGAGGAGGAGGGTACCTAAAATAGTCAAGTAAATACATGGTGGAAGTTCAGAAGCTCTACTTGCAGGTAATAAAACACATAACAAAGTACGCCCAAAATTTTATTGGGTATTAGATTAAAACTGAGCAATAACAAAAACCAGTACATTATTTACACAAATTCAAGAGTTAGTACAATTGGACTTACAAACGAATGAAGAAAAGAACTTTGAATCAAAATTAGACACTCAAAATTAGGGATACCCTGTTGAATCCTGTAAACTCGCTTTTAGATAGCACAGTGGAGAGGTTAGACCAAACCATAGAGGAACCATTTGGCAGATGTGATAAAATACACTGGGATTCAGCTGTATTAGGAAAATAAGAGTTATACGAGGAATGTATAGTTCGTGCACTAAGAGAAATGTATGGTCAACATACGCACAATTCGCTATACCATCGCTTAATTTGAAACTCAGTTTATATTATTGGATAATATACGACCACATATACACGTAAAGTGAAAAAATACAGTGACTGTGATTACCATTAGGACTGTGACTACATGACTCAACAAAACTACAATTAGGTGCGGTTTATGGGTATAGGTGGATTCATTGGTTCATATTTTTTCTAAGTGGGACGACCTGAACGTAATTGTGTGTGGCGCCATGATAACGGACTATTTTCTGCTGAAATTGAAGTCAATGATCCCAACGATATTTGGTTTCAACTAGACGGTACTATTTATCTACTACACAGCCTGTGAAAGCATAGCTTTATTGCTGGAAAAAAACCGTGAATAGTTAATTGTACGCTTTGTAACAGTGAATTGGACACATATAGACTAAATGCTATTGCACCCTTACAGTTTTTCCTTTAGAGATATGTCAAAAGTCTACATGAATAAACCGGTTACGATTGAAAAATTAAAAGGAAGATTTTCACTCGAAATGCTCCAACGCGTCAACAAAAATTGGAATTTCAGAGTGGTTTGAGTTGGCCGCGGCTACGGCCATTTTAGAAAAAAAGGACGACAAAATGAATCACCCATTAGATTAGAATATACGAGGTCCAGCTGAGAACGAAAAGAATCTACAAAATTACGAAAGGACTACGAACAAAGATTGTGCATATTAAAATGTTTGCACAGTACTAAGTAGAACCGATTAATATTTCTGTTTGGGATCAAAAAATGGAATGAATATGAAGTCATCAAGCAAAACAGGTAGTTATAGTGGTAGGTACATGAAGTAGTTGTCTTAAGAGGACTCGTAGTATATAATATATATATATATATATATATATATATATATATATATATATATATATATATATATATATATATATATATATATATATAAATATATATATATATATATATATATATATATATATATATACATATATATATATATATATATATATATATATATATATATATATATATATATATATACTTATATATATAAATATATCTATATATATATATATATATATATATATATATATATATATATATATATATATATATATATATATGTATATATATATATATATATATATATATATATATATATATATATATATATATATATATATATATATATATATATATATATATATATATATATATATATATATATATATATATATATATATATATATATATATATGACGTCTTATGTCTTTGTCTCAAATTATACATGTGTACTGAAAGCATACATTTTGATTCTTGCAATTTTAAAAATCACTAATTGATAATTAGAAGAATTGGATCTATCACATTCAAATTATTATGTATGCTTATTGTGCACAGTGCAATAGACAAAATTTGATGTACTGTATGATTAAATGTCAATTTACAAAACATAAAATTATAAAATAAACGATGTACAAATATTGATTTAAATGTTCCACAATATCAAATGATTGTATAATGTATCGTATACGCAATAAATTTGGGTCATTAGTTCAGCATCGAAATGTTTTAGTGCTGAATGTTTTTTTTTGCATGATATGCATTCATAATAAATTAAATATATTTATTATCAGCGAAAAAAAATTAAATTCCAATGCTATCGATTGGTACGCCTCTCGGAAGGATTAAAAATAACTCCCATTGTAATAATGCTATTCTATATGTGCGGTTGTTCCATGTATATACATACATACCATCGACATAACTATCTAGAATACCATTGCTTCTCCCCAACCAAAATTACTATTCCACTATATATGCGATTACTGTGCAATGATTTTGTAGCAAACTCTGTATCTCTGTAATAGTACAGTTGTCGTTTGCTTATTTTAATCTGATTTTAATTATCTATCAAAATGACATTTCTATAACGATGAATGCATGCAGTTGTTGTACTTACATTAGTTATATAATGTAATGAATATACATATTTAATTACTTAGTAGAGATTTACTACGTTCATGTATCTACATGCATATACAAGAGGATTAATAAAAAATAAAAAAATGTTATTAGTTTATTATTAATATTTACATAAAAGCTATAAAAGCAATTTTAATAAGAAGAGGATTACGAAGGAAATTACAAAGTTCACGACTGATTTTAAGGAATAAAATGGCATATATATTATATATTATATATTATATATATATATATATATATATATATATATATATATATATATATATATATATATATATATATATATATATATATATATATATATATATATATATATATATATATATATATATATATATATATATATATAATATGTTGTAACGTGTCCTCCTGTGTCGCGGTTGTGGCTTGGGTAGACAATCACAAGAAAAACCACCACGGAATTCGTAGGAAATCAATCAGATGTGGGACAGGGGGAAATTGTAGGGTCGGATAACAGTGAATGAAAAAGAGAATAACGGGAAGTGGGATATACACGGAAAACTCACCTGTATCGCTGTCGTTTATCCGCTGCATCCCATTTACCGTAATCACGTACGTGTCTCCCACGACAAACTGTCCTATACAAATGTACACTTATCTACTTTTTCGCCATATAATTGACATCAATCGTTTCTTCTTTTTTTTTTTTTTTTACTATTCAGAATTGCACAATCACACCAACAACAATGTTCGTTACGATTTATAGTAAAGTCCAATATCACCTTGCACTCTCACACCACCATATTTTATTTTCAATCACTTTTAACTACGAAGGTCTATTTTATTAGTTTTGACCATCACTCAGCGACCAAAACAAATCCGAAAACTCAATATTCAATTAGAAAACAAAAAACACCGGAAACATTACAAATATATCTATATTATGAATATAACGTTTACATTTATTTAACTTCTATTTTATGCAATCTAATATTTAATGACCAATATGATTAGGTCCAACAACAACAACACAAAAATAATCGTTATTTAATCCAAAATAGTTTATTAGTTATTCATACGTTTCTTAACTTGAGTTTGGATGCGGTTATCATTCCACCGTCATCAATATCGTTATCTTCTTTTTCTTTTCTTTCGCTCGTCACCTTTGATGGTCCCAATCGTTCCCCCATTTCTGTCTGGCCATCTTATTTTCTTTCGCTCTTGCGCTCTTGGTTAGCGAACCGAAAACTTACTAATTCAGCGGCTCGAGATTCGCTAAATTTCGCTAAACTTCGAAGCTCTCGAACGACGTTTCTTTCACCCATCTTCTCTACCATCTAGCCTTCACTAGCTGAATTATATCTACGCCTAAATATTGATCATCTCCTTGCAGCTATGGGTACCTCTCGTGGTCTCTCACAGCATGTTACGTGTAACAAATAAATACGACATTAAACTCATAGACATTTGTACGGTTCGAAATTTCTTTTGTTTTACGCTGTTATACAGGTGAGTATATTTGGGTGGGATTTTAGAAAGCAGATAACTACAACGGTTGCCACCAATCGATTCTGCGTGGTGAAGAAATATGTTCCGAGTCCACCCTGTAACGCTACAATATATATATATATATATATATATATATATATATATATATATATATATATATATATATATATAAATACATATATATAAATATGTATATATATATATAAATATATATATATATATATATATATATATATATATATATATATATGTATATATATATATATATATATATATATATATATATAATATATATATATATATATATATATATATATATATATATATATATATATATATATATATATACATATATAGATATCTATATATATATCTACATATATATATATATATATATATATATATATATATATATATATATATATATATATTTATATATATATATATATATATATATATATATATATATATATATATATATATATATATATATATATAGGAGCACAAATTGAAAATGCGGGATTGATAACAGATGGCGTTACTAACGCTATACGCATCAGGCAGTACTGTGACTATGTTCATGTCAAAGCTACGTCTTATAGCTTTAATTTTCAGTATGTGTCAATTTATCGCAGTGTCAAATTCATAGTTTTTTTGAGCTCTCAATATGTCGAGTTTCGTGCCAACAAAACAGCATTTGCGGGAAGTTTTAATTTACTTCTTTAATTTGAAGAAAAGTTCTGCTGAAGCACATCGATTGGTCTCCGAGACTTATCCAAGTCATGTTCCATCGGTTTCAACGTGCGAAAGATGGTTTGTGCGGTTTAGAAGTGGTGATTTTGACGTTGAGGACAAAGAGCGGCCGGGCCAAGTGAAAAAGTTTGAGAATGCTGAATTGGAGGCAATACTCAATGAAGACTCGTGTCAAACTCAACAAGAGCTCGCAGATTCATTGGGAGTGACACAACAAGCCATTTCCCATCGTATAAAAGCCCTCGGAATGATCCAAAAGCAAGGACATTGGGTGCCGTATGAGCTGAAGCCGAGAGACGTCGAGCGCCGTTTTTTTGCATGCGAACTGCTGCTCGTGATAATGTTCAGGCTTTTAAAGAAATTAATTTATCGGTAATTTTGTTTATCGGTGAGAACATCATTCAATTAGGACGTATTGTTCATCCCTCAAGATGGTGCAGACCTAAGAGGAAAATAGCTGCAAAATAGAGTATGCCATGTATCACAGATGCGGTTCCCAAATTGCAAACCGGAAGCACGGACTTTCGGACGCACTAAGCCTACTGTTTATAAGATGGAATCTTAAGGTGATATGTACACTGTAAGGAAGAAAGTAAATCACTGTAGCTCGGGTTTACTGAGTGCAAAAGGCTCCTTGGATCTATCGATAAACGGAGAAACTAGTAATGTATAATACTGTTTTAGACCTAGAATGTTGCGCTATATGAGTAGCCGTTGGCGTACACTTCCAGAAATTTGAAGATGGTTATGTCTAACTTTACATTCTTAACCTCCACAGATTCCTTGTCCCTTGTATGTAAGATCTGGATCAAGTCAGATGAGTAGGATAGATGGCTTCTCATATGCGAGATAAGAAAAAAACCAAAACGGCATATACCGCGTCCGTTTCAATCACGTGATCACTGGATCAGGAATATAATGAGAATGCTTGATATCGTATATGAAATCAAATGACAGCTACTACGTCTGCGTGGTGTCGTGGAGGAAATGATGGAGTGACCTAACTTCACAGAACTCATGAATAGATTTCGGTGGTAATATAGATGTAAAGTTATTAAGACAGCAGCCAAGGCTTTTGTGGCCTTTTAACGAAGCTGACAATGATGGGTTACGGTCATTTTTTCAACATTTCCCGTGGTAGAGCTTTCGGTTCTATAACAATCAAATCAGCATTGAAATGTGCTGAAGGCTTTGGTGGTGGATCCATATTTGCAGGCCGACCTACTGGTCGAACTTAGTGGTCCTAGATGGAGTTATGCCTCCATCAATTTCGTATTGTGGTTCCAAAATGAGTTTTGTCAACATCTCGGAAGAAATTGCCTGCAGGAACCTGATGGCAATGGACATTTATAAGGCCACTGGACCTGACGGAATTCATGTTCGAACATCGAAGGAGTTTGTCAGTGGCTTGGCTTCAATATTAACCAAAAAATTTTCTCCTTTCTTATAATCAAGGTAAATTCCTGAACCGCTGGAAAAGTGCGATGGTGCAACTGGTCCTTAAACGTGGTTGTGATAAAGCTGATCCAGCAAACTACCGGCCAATTTTAATTGTGTAAACCGCGGCCAAAGTTTTTGAGAAATGCATGACCGCTCCACAACCGTTCTCGTGACGTTTATTGTAAACAAATGGAATCTCGACCTTGGGCACCACTGAGAAATCTTTGCAATCGCTTTGGCATGAGAATCTTATTTTTTAATTTGTGGCATACGACTTGAAATCGACGACCACCAAGTGGATAAAAAGCTTTTACAAAGACCGAAAGATCAACGTTGTGTTAAATGGGAGATCATCAACGATACACATGCCGGAGTCCTCCAGGTTTCAGTATTATCACCAACATTGTTTTTGTTTTATACATCAATGATCTGTTGGATAGCACTATTAACCCTATCCACAGTTTTGCTGATGATGCAAAATAACACGCTTCTAATTCATTCGAGTTCGAGCCTCATTCTTCAAAGTTAAACGGTAAAAGGCTGATTCCGATTGGAGTACAATATTTGAGTGGGGAGAAAAAATCAGGTCAAAGTTAACGAGAAAAAAACACAAATTTTCACATTATCGCGTAAAAGAAGTCTCAACGAATACCTTTTTGTGGTAAAAGGTCACGTGCTCGTGGGTTGTGACTCAATTCGTCTGCTTGGTGTTCAAATAAGCAGCAATTAAAAATGGAATGAATACATTATACCATTGGCCAAATCAGTTTCACGTAAACTCGGGTTCCTCAATAGATGCAGACGGGTTTTTAGATCGCATCAGGTCCAGATATATAAAACCTTTATAAGACCGTGTATAGAATATTGGTGTCAAGTTTGGGGTGGAACATATGACATTGCTATCCAGTTTTTTTTTGCGGTTTTTACAGGGCATTATTGGCCAGTAAGGTGTCAACAATCTGACTCCATTTGTTTCAATCACGAGCCAGCGTATTCGCTGTCCTTTGATTTCATGCACGATATCAGGAATTTGCATTAAATTCGTGATCTCAAGATTGAATAATACTCGGTATGTGCCATCAACGTCGCGTTTTGGGCCATATATCACACGCATGATTCTTCTGTCGAATGTTAGAAGCCATCTCTCGTACTCATCCGTCAAGGTCCAACTCTCACATCCATACATGACAACGGGTCTGATCAACACTCTGTACAGTTTCAGCTTATCCGTATTTGCAAGATATTTTGATTTCAGCAGTGGACGTAGAAGATACAAAGCCCGATTGCCAGCGGCAAGGCGGACCTTCATATCCTCTCCTACACTATTATCGTGAGTGATGAGAGATCCAAGATACTTGAATCTCATCACTCCTTCAAACGTGTGGTTACCACTACTGAAATCAATTGCGTCTTGGTCTCTAGAACCAGAGATTAGAAATTTGGTTTTGGACTCGTTGATTTTGACGGAAGCTGAATACTGTTCCAGTGGATGAAGTATCTCTCTCACTCCGTTGCCATTTAATCCAATCACACAGATTTCATCTGCATAAGCAAGAATTTGATTGGATTGTCGGAATAAGATGTTGTCCTGAGGTGTTTCACTTTTACGAAGGATGTATTCCAACATGAGATTAAAAAGTATCGGGGACAGCGCATCTCCTTGTCGAACACCGGAATCGGTTGCTAAAGTTCTCGATAGTCTGTTCTCAATTTTAACACAGCATTGTGACTGCGTTACTGTCATTTTACAGAGGTGTACATCGCGAGATGTTTCGTAGTACTTGGAAAGAATCATCCGCAGCGAAAAAACTTGATCAGTGACTTGATTTGGACGGAATCCTCCTTGGTAGTCACTGACAATTTCCTCCGCCAGAGGAGTAATTCTTCCCAAGATTATGTAAGACAATAACTTATATGCTGTGCAAAAGAGAGCTATACTGCGATAATTCTCGCATTTCAAGCGATCACCCTTCTTGAAAATTGGACATAACGCGGCCCTTTCCAATCTTCGGGCATAACTTCATTTCGCCATACCAATCGAACAAGATCGAAAAGACAGTTCATCATAGTTAGCCCTCCGAATATCAAGAGCTCTGAATTAAAGCAATCAACTCCTGGTGAACGATTTTTCTGTAATTTCTGCATGGCCATTGTGAATTCCTCATAGGATGGATCCTCAATGAACATCTCCGCGGTCTGTATTTGGGGGTATTCAAACACAGCTTGTGATACATGTGGAACATTAAGTAAATCAGAAAAATGTTCACGCCATGTATCGAGTACCGCATCGACGTTAACACAGAAGTTTCCATCCTGGTCCCGAATGGCAGTTGCCCGAGATCTTAAGGTATGGTGCAATTCGGTGATTCTTTTAAAGAAACCACGTGAATTGTGCTCATTGCTGAGTTGTTGTATACTCTTAAGACCTTAGCCTTCCGCCGTTTAGCTGCCCTCCTAGCAAGAACTGCCTTGTTTTTTCTTGCAATTGTAAACCGAATCTACGCTTCATTGTGGGGCTATATTTCGTTGCTCAACAGCAAGACGACACTCCTCATCAAACCAATCATTTTTGGGCTTAGTTT
Source organism: Tipula lateralis (assembly GCA_963932295.1). Taxonomy (NCBI): domain Eukaryota; kingdom Metazoa; phylum Arthropoda; class Insecta; order Diptera; family Tipulidae; genus Tipula; species Tipula lateralis. Next base: position 133,112,703 of record OZ010737.1, on the reverse strand, counting down.
TCACTATACCGAGAGTGTGCTGGGCAGCATCGACAACCGAGATTTTCAATACTTCCCAGACACTGTTCACATGATCAGATTGATAATTGTATCGTCAAATGCTATTGCTGACAAGATCTTGATATTTTCGTTGCGTTTCTTCATTTATCAGACCTTCACAGGAGAATCGCGTTGTATATTCTCCTGTCCTCCTTGACTTGTACGAAAATTTCCATCGTAGCTTTGCAGCAACCATAAACTGGTCACTGCCTACGAATTTTTTTGACGACCGATACGATCTCACGTCTTGGACAACCCGAGCCCGCCCTTTTGAAATCAACACATGGTCAATTTGGCTTCGGGATGTTTTACGTGGATGTGTCCATGTTTCTTAGTGGATGTTTTTGTGAGGAAAGAATGTACTTGCTACTTTGAGATCATGAGCGAGCGCAAAGTACATCATTCTTTCCCATTTTCGGTCGCAGTTTCGAGTCGAGAGTACGGACCTACATTGTTACATAAGTCGGTCTGATTTCTGCCAGCTCAAGCATTAAAGTCACCAATCACCAATTTGACATCGTGCTCCGGTATAGAACCCATCAGATTATCCAGATTATTGAAAAATGAGTCTTTATCCTGGGATTGGCTTACATCAGTGGGCGCATGTATACAGACAATTGACAGGTTGGTGCACTCGAAGCTTACACATTCGATTATCGACTAATTGAAAGTCCAGTACTGCCTTTTTTACCTGTGGCCCAATGAGAAACCCAACCCCAAGATTTCCGAGGTCATTTCCACTGTGTAGCAACGTATATGCTTGGGACACATGGTCTCCACTTTTAGGCCATCGAGTTTCTTGGAGCGCTGCGAGTTCCAGCCGATAATCTTTCATGCATGTGATAGGGCCGTCCAACGCGCTAGGTTTTCTTAATGACTGCACGTTCCACGTGCCGATCCTCAATCTCGTGTCCGGGTACTTAAGCGGGGGTTCGTTTTTTTGTTGTTTTGGCGGTATCCGATTTTTTTATTTTTGTTGACATTTTTAAATGACATCCAGTTACTGGATAGAGTTCAGTGGCGTGGCATCTGGAGAAATGGTTAATGCGCATAGGTTTACGGTAAAGCTGCCGAAATCTCGAACTGAAGGCGTAAAGCACGAATTTATTTATCGAACATTTATGAAGTTGAATTCATTGGCCGGTTTTCAGTTTCCGTTTTAGTATAAAATGTAATATCGACGTCGGTTTGAAAACCGCTCAAAACTATATAATATATAAACTATATGCAAACACAAAACTTCAATCCTTAACCCGAAAAATTTAATTTTAGGAAATAATGGCAAAAATCAATTATGTATGTAGCGTTCATCTCCGCATCGAATATTTTCTAAATTAAAATTTTTTTTAATGACTTTTTAATAAAAATGTGTGGTGCAGCTATATACTATATGTATAGTAAAATGGAAAATACAATTTTCACTTAACTATTATGAAAATTAATTTTTGAATAATAAATCCAATTTTCAATTGTATACATGTATATACATATATACGAGTTCGTATCGCAATATGTCGTCGTCGACATAATGTAATGCGGTCATATATGCATTATTCAACCTCATTCATATATTCGAACATATAGCCATCGTATATCGCACCCTCCCACCCTGAAACCCTTTCTTATTTATAATAATATATTTTCATATTCAATTACCTATTAAATTGTGCATGAAGACAGAAGACACGTCAATGTCTGTATACATATAATAAAAGGATGATAATTGAATTTTCTTCAACATTTGAAAATATTATAAATTGACGTTTCGACAGAAAACGTAAATATTAAATCTGACGTGCAAAAGAAAATTTTAATCTTTCAGAATAAAGAAGACGAATAAAATTTTTGTTTCGATACGTTTGCCGATATATATGTGTGTATATATATATGTACGAGTATGTTTCTATGTTAATAGTGTTCGTTATTATTTACTATTTTACTTACATAATTTGAAGATGGAAAATGTATTTTCATTTTCTAAATTAAAAATTAAATAAAACGAATAAAAAAATTTTGCTTACACTCATTTCTTATACCAATCTGATTCGTATGAGGTTGAACGTAAGGTTTTCAAAACAAGTAGATTGAAACGATGTCACATGTATTATGCTCCAATCACATAAAAATATATGTACGTTTTGGAAATAATTGCTTTTCGACATGTAACTATTCAACAACAAATATTTAATTTTTTAATTATATTTAAAATTTAAATATTTTATTTGATATTTTTTAGTTAATTAAATTTAATTTAATTTCATAAATTATGTATTTATAAACATACAAATATGTGTATGTTTGATAAAGCTACTGCTTTAGTCTTTCTCCACGTTTGTGCGAGCTTTGATTCCGATTTCATATGACAGGTTCTCGTTTCTCACATACCAGGATGAATCGACGATATATCTCAGTTCTGAAATGTTCGGATGATTTTGGTCTGAACATTTGGTGTCCATGGTCATTTGTAAACACTTGGCTGTTTTCATAATTCGATTTAAACCGACTTGTTTTCGTTTTTGTTTTTAGATGAGTCTAACCTATATGTTAATAAGCCATTGATCTTATCAAAAAACTTCCGTTTCAAGTCAATCTACATACAAAATGAAGCAAAGTATTTAAGTTGACCTCCCCAGGTAAGCCCTGTGGATGGGGGCATCCATGTTTCGTAAATATTTCAAAAGAAACATGAGACTCAAAGAATACCACCACAGCAGCCAGAGCTTATCGTAGGAGGCTATACTAGATCCGTAAAAAACAAATACTCTTAATAATGTCAAAAAACTAAAAAAATCGAATACCGCCAAAAAAATAATGAACCGGATACAAGATTGAGAATCAGAACCTGGAACGGGCAGTCGTTTAGAAAACCTGGCGCGTTGTTCTTCCTTATCACATGTATGAAAGAGTATCGGTTGGAACTCGTAGCGAAGAATCTCGATAGCCTAAACCATGTGTCCGAAGGCTATACGTTGCTTACTACACAATGGAGATCACCTCAGAAATCTTGGAGTTAGATTTCTCATTAGGCCACAGGTAAAAACGTCTGTACTGGATTTTCAGGCAGTCGATAATCGAATATGTAAGCTTCGCTTGCATATGAGATAAGCCAACCTGTCAATTGTTTGTGTGCATGCGCCCACTGATGTAAGCCAACCTCAAACTAAAGACACATTTTACAATAATCGAATAGGCTCGATATATAAACTCTAGATAAACTGATGGGCTCAATACCTGAGCACGATGTCAGATTGGTGATTGGTGACTTTAATGCTAGAGCTGGCAGAAATCAGACCGACTTATGCGATAATGTAGGTCCGTACTCCCGACACGAAACTGCGACCGAAAATGGGAAAAGAATGATGTACTTTGCGATCGCTCAAAGTGGCAAGTTCATTCTTTTCTCATAAAAACATCCATTTGGAAACATGGACACATCCACGTAAAACATCCCGAAGCCAAATTGACCATTTCAAAGGGCGGGCTCACGTTGTCCATGACGTCAGATCTTGTCGGTCGTCAACAAAATTCGTAGGCAGTGACCATTATCTGGCCACTGCAAAGCTTCGATGGAAATTTACGCACAAGTCAGGGAGGACAGGGGAATATACAACGCGATTCGTCTGTGTATAGGTCTGATAAATGAAGAAACGCAACGAAAATATCAAGATCATGTCAACAATAGCATTTTGTGTTCCAATTACCAATCTGATGAAGTCAACAGTGTCTGGGAAGTATTGAAAACCTCGGTTGTCGATGCTGCCCAGCACACTATCGGAATAGTGAAAACTAAGCCCAAAAATGATTGGTTTGATGAGGAGTGTCGTCTTGCTGTTGAGCAACGCAATATAGCCCACAACGAACCGCAGACTTGGTTGACAATTGCAAGGAAAAACAAAAGGCAACTCTTGTTAGGAGAACAGCTAAACGCATTTGTAGGCAAAAGAAGCATGAATGGTGTAAGGCTAAGAGTACAACAACCCAGCAATGAGCACAATTCACGGTTTTTTTTAAAAGGAATCACCGAATTGCACCATACCTTAAGATCTCGGTCAACTGTCATTTGGGACGAGGATGGAAACTTCTGTGCTAACGTCGATACATCGCGTGAATTATTTTCTTCCTTACTTAATGTTCCACATGTATCACAAGCTGTGTTTGAATACCCTGAAATACAGACCGCAGAGATGAGGAATTCACCATGGCCATGCAGAGACTAAAGAAAAATCGTTCATCAGAAGTTGATTGTATTAATTCAGAGCTCTTGATATTCGGAGGACTATACTTTTGTGGAACTTTCTTTTCGACCTTATTCGATTGGTATGGCGAAATGAAGTTATGCCTGAAGAATGGAAAGTGGCCGCGTTATGCCCAATATTCAAGAAGGTTGATCGCGTGAAATGCGAGAATTATCGCGGTATAGCTCTTAATTGCACACCATACAAGTTGCTGTCATACATTATCTTGGGAAGAACTACTCCTCTTGAGAAGGAAGTTATCGGTAAATACCAGGGAAGATTCCGTCCAAATCGGTCAGTCACTGATCAGGTTTTTTCATTACGGATGATTGTTTCCAAGTACTATGAAACATCTCGTGATGTACACCAGGTATTCCATAGATTTCAAGCAAGCCAATGACTCGATCATTCGAGAGGGACTTTGGTTTGCGCTTGAAAATATTAAACAAATACTTACGTCTTTGTTAAATGACGGTTACGCAGTCACAGTGTTGTGTCAAAGTTGAGAACAGACTGTGGCGTTCTTGAGCAACTCCAACAAATACAATTAAATTATCTCATGCCACAGTTAATTAATAAAAATATTTCGAGTTAAGTTCTTGTAATTCACTAGTACTGTCGCGACACAACTAAACATATATATACGAATCGCACAGTATGAACATCAAGTCCGGTAGCATATGCCTGATGAGATGGAATTGATCTTTTCGTTCACACGGTCATTCAAGGACGTCATCATCATCAGATTGAAAACCGGCCTAGTGGATTACAAGATACAAGGAACAGCTCAGATTTTACAATACATTCAAAATTTACTTAGAGCAATACGCTTTCTTCAAGACTATCGAGAACTTTTGCGCAAGTACTTCTGGTATTCGACAAGGATTCTCCCGATACTTTTTAATCTCATTTTAGAATAAATACTTCGTGAAATTAAAACACCTCAAGATAATATCTTATTCCGACAATCCAATCAACTTTAACCAATGGTACAGTTTTTTTTGCTTCCGTACCAAATATTTGATCTTGGGTGTTGATACCAAGACGCAACTGATTTCACTAGTAATACCCACACGTTTGAAGAAGTAATGAGATTCATTTATCTTGGATCTCTCAATACTAACAATAATAATGTTGGCGAGGATATCAGGATTCGACTGGCCACTGGCAATCGGGCCTTGCATCCTCTACCTCCACTTCTGAAATCAAAATATCTTGCAATCAAGGATAAGCCGCCTTTCTGTGAGCGAAGAGGTCGCTGTAGGCGACGATGGTTCTTCGGCGTAGACAACGATCTGGTATCTTCTTACTGCTTGCAATAGTATGAAGTGCTGGTTCATGGTTGCAACCGATAGAGTCAGATTGACACGGTTTATGCCAACAGTTGCCCTGTTAAAACCAAACAAAAAAAATCACGGATTCTAGAGCTGCTTCAATTCCACTTGCTTATAAGAAAAAAATATGAATAATATGAATATAAAAACTGGAGTTTGGAAACAACTTCTTCTGGTTGATGTTAGGATATATTAAGCGGCAAGCAAGAGTTCCACCGGACCAGTCCAAAAATGGGGTAAGACGGACATCATTGAAAGATTTGTGATTCGTTCTTTGAGTATTTAATAGGAGACGTTTTGAATGCTACTCTATAGTTCCCTACTCTATTTTTCGATTTTTTGAATCTTAAAGACAATTCTGTTATAATATGGAAAAAGTTTTCGAAACTTTTCACCTCAAGGACATACTATCGGAAAATTAAACCACATCGTGCTATTCAATAAGAACGGATGGCTTATGGATGACATTAGGTAAGGAATCTATAGAACTTCTTATAGAAACTCATTTTCCGGAAAGTTCGAAGGCACATGAGCGATTTAGCACTTTTTCACTCATATTAACCAAATATGAGATATGGTGAGTTAGGATGCTTTAACCACTATAAATAGCGCAGATCGTATCAAACCGAAGATTTTCTTAAACTATTACATACTCTTAGATCAGGTCCGATAGCTGGACTGGGTTTTATCATGAAAGACGACGAATAAAAGTTTTCTTCAATAAAGGTATATAGAAAAACTACTTTGATTGAAGAAAATTCTTTGGCGGTGTTCCTAGATATAGTGAGGAGACTTGAATAAAGTGAACTGAGAAGAATGCACTACTAACGGATTTATCAAACTAATATGCTTCAAAAAAATTCTTATCAACTCTGTATTTAAGGGTTATACTGTAAGAAGTAGGGTATTCAAAAGAAAACTGCTAGGTAACACAGTATCAGCCAAACTCTGGAATAAAAAAATCACAATAGATTGCCGTACGAACTAGAAGAATATATGTAGACGATGTAGCATAACTGTCTCAGGAAAATACTCTTTCAATTTTTATAAATTAGGCCAGTAGCGAGCGAGATGCTCTGAGGGTGAACCTATACAGAGAGATGGCCCCATCTTTTAAGAAATACTATGTTCTGTCAGATACCTCTGCTACTTTTAACGACACAACTGAACGAAGCACTTTGTTAAATACGAATATTTTGAAAATTTTGAACAAAGCCATTATGGCCTTGTATTAGGATCTGTGTAGGAGCGGCGTTATTTACAGATTGTGCTTGAATTTGACATATATTTATGTATGAAGTTTGCATGTAAAGGTCTGCTCTTAACAAAAAAACAGGAAGAGTTGCCAAGAGCCGCTTGGATGCATTTAAACGGGCTTTTGAGGGCATTGCCTGTTCGAGTTTTGCATGTTATGTTCCATCTCCTCTCTGTTTACTTATTTCATTGATAGAATGCTCAAGCGAGGGCGATTTATAAGTTTTGGTCTGGTAGATTCATAATGTGGTATCCACAGTTAATATCGCATCTCAATTGGTTAACATTTCAACATCCATATCATCAGGGTCTTTATGTTTCCTCGGATGTTTTGGAAAAATGCAGGGAAAACGAACTAGCCAGAAATGGTTCAACAGTTCAACTTCAACCGAAAAGAGCAGAAATAGATTTGCCTCGTTCGACCAAAAATGAACTGATGGCTCTCGATAATATTTATTTCACTACAAAGAGGCTGAGGACTAATTACAAATTACTGTCCTCTTGAGAATCATGCGAGTAAGACAGGTCGAATGAGGTTGAGGAAACAGTAACACACTTTCTATATGGTCCAGATTGTGATCAGATAGTTACTTAAACGACCAGTAAGATATTGATCACTGCGAGAAATCTCAATAGATGAAACAGTTTGCCAGCGTGAGCTAGTATTAGACCTTTGATTACACTTGATCTATAGATGGCAGCTAAACTTTGCATTTAAATTCAAAAAGAGCTAGGCTCACATTGCAATCCTAACACCTTGACTTGGCTGTGTATCATTAAATCGTCAATATTATCTATTTTCTTGCTCAAGTGATCATAACAAACTTATGGTCAAACGAACTAATGACGTTTGGTAGGGCGGTCCTTGTTCTTAAAGTAATCTCCAAGATTTTTGAATATTTGAGCTATTGGCTGAACTGATTGCCGACTGTCCCATGAACCTGATTTGTGGTCTAACGCGTGTGATCCTAATATTGTCTCAATTTATAAACAGCTTGAATGAGCTTAATGAATTCTTAAATGATATAACGTAATAATTAAACTGTTGTACCTCTAGTAATCCATTAAGGTTGATGGATTGCTTGGAATGTGCGCAGCCAAGTCTAAGCTGAGGCATCAGAAATAACGCCAGACACCACCGTAGATCATTTTATATTCAACAAAATCGAACGGTGTATGAAACGGTTGCTGGTAGTACACACTCTGCCTAGCTACAGACTGCTGAGCAATCGATTAGTCGCTAAGTTACCCATTTAGTTATTTTTATACAGAAGAGAATAAAACAAAAGAATGAGATGAGAGGACATACAAGTCAAGTAAGTTCGACTGAATACTATGCGGAGTCCTTGTTTGAGTAGTGTTTGAGCCAAAACGATGATTTTATTCCTAGAGTGAAACAACAGACCCCAAACTTTGAAAATATCTGGTATGAAGGATCAATGATAGTAGAGGCATCCAACTTGATGTATAAAAATAGTATTTGTTTGAGATTTATTGACTTGTTGGTATATTATCGCATACGGAAGTGGAGTTAATGAGAAGTTTCAGAAATACAACATATACATGACCACTATACAGGTTAGGTAAGGTTGAGTGGCTGCTACAGCACACTTAGACCGGAGACGGTCCGTGTGGTACCACAGGATCTTACTTCCCTTTTACCCTTATGAGAACCAGTTTGAGCTACTTATACGTATAGCGTACAAAGTCTGACACCTTACAGTTTTCGAGATCAGAGAGGCAGTCCATTAAGAACTTTCCCAAATATTTATGTCCGTTGTGTGCCAAAGCCGGACATGAGCATAGGAGGTGACTATCATCTCTTTCTCCTCCTCGTCCCCACAGCTCCTGCAAAAGTAATTAACTTCTAGACCTAGTCTCCTCACATGTTGTCCAAGAAGGTAGTGTCTAGGGAGTTCACGTCTTCGTAGGTAGATAAATGTCTTTGAGCATTTCAAGTTCAGCTTTGGCCAGACTTGCCTTGCAACTCTACATGAGAGAATGTTCGTCCAACTATCGTTCGTTATTCTCTTTTTTGAGCATAGTCTTGAGTGCATTAATGTGTCACCCTAACTTTGCCCTTTCTGGTAACAGTTGGAGAGTTGTACCATGCCTCGCTAGTTCGTTTGCCCTGTAGTTTCCTATGACGTCTGAGTGACCAGGAACCACCTGAACATTGCAATGCTCACTCATCTCATTTAGAGACGAGCGGCAACCCAACGCCACTCTAGACGTCAGAGAAACAGAGGCCATCGACATGATTTTCGCCAGATTGTCCACATATGTTGCGATATCAGTCCAGGATACCACATTATGTCTCAACCATTTCTTTTATCCCTCAATCGCTATCACCTCTGTCTGGTATACTCTGCAGTGATCACGGAGACGAACTGCAATATCTACTTCTAATTTATCACAGGAGACTCCAGCTCCTATTTTACCGTGTAGCTTAGAGCCATCCGAAAACTATATTACACAAAGTCGGTGTAATATAGTCTAGATTCGCCAGTTCTTTCTTCAGCGATCTAATTATCGTCGAATGTCCTGAAAAGACATTTTCATTGAGATGTGATTGTTATTCGAGTGGCCGTAATGGCCGCCATCTGCTTACCATAAATATCCACGAGGAGAAGGTGAAACATTACCTCCAAGGCACTTGTACGTGTGGTTCTCAGCGCCCCGCTTATAAGCATGCAGGATGTTCTTAGCACCTTCTCAATCCGTTTCCTGTGCGTTACTTTATCAAGAGCTGGTCACCACTCACATACATAAGTACAAGTCTTACTACGGAAGTGAATAGCCAGTGTACCAGCTCCGGCTTCAGGCCACACATCTTTCCGATGGGTTGCTACACGAATAAAATGCTATATTAGCCTTGTTCATTCTTTCCAGAATGTTGGGCTTCCAGCTAAGCCTACTGTCCAAGATTACGCCTAGAAAGCTAGTCTCTTGCCATTTAAGAAAGGTGGATCTACTACCGAGATTTTATATTTTCTTGTAAATAGAACCAGTTCAGTTTTGGACGAGCTAATCGTCACAGCACATTTAATGGCCCACTTCCACCACTATTTAACAATGACCTGATTTGGTCTCCCCTTTTAGGCTATCGAAATTTTAGAGAGCGACAAAGTTTAGGTTTTACTTCTTCAAACCTGGCTCGTTTATTTTTTTTAATTATTGCTCGTTTATTCTCGTGTTCGACTACTTAAGGGAGGGTTCGGCCTTAAGTTGGCTTGTTTTAAAATTTCATTATTTTGTAGATTTTATTAACATTTGAGTTGCTGCAAGATTGCTGGTCGTAATCCTAACGATCCAACCAGATCTACTTACCTCCGACGACGAGCCTTGGTTTATGTAGTGGTATTCTAATGGTAAATAAGGGTTCAAATTATGACTAAGTTTAAATCAATTCCAACAGAAAAATGAGGTTAACAAGGTGTAGTCAGCGTTAGTTTCTTAACACTCCAAAATCATTTCTTTAGTACTAATATTACTAAACAACACCATTACCGTGTCAACCACCTTCCAACCCCAGTTCACACATTTCTTTGAGTAAATTTTGGCTTAAGATCATAATTAAACCCAACATTCCTTAATTATTTAATATTTTTCTGGAATATATAAATTATTTAAAAAATCAGGAGGGGAAAGGGGGTGGGTGGTGGTTAAATATATTCACAAATAATTAAATCGTAATAATTTTCATTTTGCGTATGTACTATATACACATACTGATAGACGAGCACACAGATCTAAGAAAAACAAAACGAAAGGCAACTGTATAAAAGAAAAACAAATGAAAATGTTTGAAGAACCTTAAATTCTTTCGTCTAATGTTTATACAAAAGATTTTCTAATGTCTTCCTTCTGGGTATCCTTAGCATAGTACCGACTACACACTCACACACATAGATTTGAGATTTTATGCTTATACATGTGTATACCATAATTATGGGAGGATTTCAACTCCATCCACGTGACATCTGTATCACTCACATCAAGGTAAACAAAAATTTAGTTTAAAATATAAAGACATTCGTAAGGATGGGAGTGTATCGTATATATGTATATATTCATAAGTCACTTATGCCAGGAAGTTTGTAAATACTCGTATGCAAACATATGTACAGCAAATGTTGAAATGTCCCACAAGGGATATACGTCAATCACATTTGTACATTTAAAAAATAAAAAAAATAACAACGACATCGTCTTATTTATTTTCTTCGCCAGCATCTACGAGTATGTGTGTTAGATTTTGGAATGAGGTGAAGTGAGGTGTAAATTCGAGTGTACATATTCGTTTACGTATCTAAGTGGTAGAGTGATTGATTATAAAGATTTACTGTGACATTCTAAATCGGTGATATACATGTTAAGTGATTTAGTCATGGAATTGGACTAAATGATTTTACGCAGATTCATCTAACCCAAGACAATTTGAATCTACTCGAGTGAATCTTATCTACCGATGATTGGAGATCTAGGAGTACACAAATGAATGTTGGTAATATAATTATACTTTGAGTGCGAGAGGGTGTAGAAAATTCATAAAAAGAGTAAGGTTTACGCTGAGGTACTGAAATTGACCGCAAACTACACCCAGATTCTAATGATATCGACTCCTATTAATTACAATGGCACTAGAGAGCCCCAAATAATTTGTTAATTCAAGCGTTGATGTTAAGTTCTCTAAGAGTCACATACCCAGAAAGATGAAGAGGTAAAATATATTTGAACGATCTGGAACGATAACTTAGTACTGCAACACTAAAGTGTGCCCTAAGAATTATTTTAAATTCCGCAACGACCCATCCAAACCTCGTTTCACGTAGTGAAACTCAACTGATTGATGTTAGTTATTCGAATTTGAATGAGGTTAATAACTTCAAATCTGCTCTTATTCAAAATTAAATGACCCACAATCAAAATGCAAATTATAAACAGAGCTTACAATTTAAACTTTTAACTGAACTTGGATTAAGTTTCTTAAGCACGTGACAAAGCAAATGACCGAGTGCTATCAACAATATCATCCACAAGCCTTCATATATATATATATATATATATATATATATATATATATATATATATATATATATATATATATATATATATATATATATATATAATATATATATATATATATATATATATATATATATATATATATATATATATATATATATATACATAGACATATATATCTAAATATATATATATATATATATATATATATATATATATATATATATATATATATATAAATATCTATATATATATATATATATATATATATATATATATATATATATATATATATATATATATGTATACATATATATAAATATATATATATATATATATATATATATATATATATATATATATATATATATATATATATATATATATATATATATACACATATATATAAATATATATATATATATATATATATATATATATATATATATATATATATATATATATATATATATCTATGTATATATATATATATATATATATATATATATATATATATATATATATATATATATATATATATATATATATATATATATGTATATATATATGTATATATATATATATATATATATATATATATATATATATATATATATATATATATATATATATTATTACGGACGCGGGTGACATCTCTGGAGTGGGATGTTGTACTTTCACTTTCTCAGACTTTTAAAGTCGAATCGAAAAGTTTATGTTATAAAGTTTTCGATTTCAAAGTGATACGTTGATGTGGCAACTTTTTTGGAACATAGAATTACAACAACAATTTTAATTTTTGCTTTAGGTTTCTAGGTTAGAGGCTGTACTAAATTTTTATGGGTCAGGGTCATACTAGCGAATGTTGGTGTATTTTGGTGTAATACTGTTGGTGATATTTTGTTCCATAATATGAACCAATCATATTTCTCCAGGGCCTTAGATGATATTACGCAATTTTTGGAGGCAATTATATGCCGAAAATTCATAAAATTTCCGGATGCCCGATGTGATCGGTTGTATTGACAGCACACATATAAATATTATTGCATCCCGCAAAAACGATAAATGTGCAAATTGTATTTTAAAAATTATTTTTTATTAAAAAATTGTAAATGAATATATTTCTTAAATATATATATTTATTAAAATATTTTAGATGTATTTTTACGGTCTACAAATCGGACAACAATTTCACTTGAACTAAACTTAGTGATAGAAAAGTATCAGGACGGCGAGTCGAATATATTAAAACATACCAATTTTCAACTTTCTGGTCGAATTTCGAAATATCGAAATTACAATATCCCACCCCAGTTTGAATAGAATAACTTAATGTTTGAGAATGGAAATCAGCATGAATCGCAGTATATAATAATAAACAAAATAATAAATAAATGGAAAATTCAACTATAACCGAGAAGCGGGTAAAATTAGTATAAATACGCGAGCAGAAAGCGTATAGTTTCAGTCTGAATTGGAACAGCGATAAATTAAAATCGGGGAAAAGTGATAAAAAGTGAAATAGTAAAAGTAACAGAGAAGTAAAAGTACTGTAATAGTGAATTGTGGTGATTATTAATAAAAGTTATAGTAGAAAAGAAGCAAGTGGTTATTTTACAATCCAGTGATCGAACCGAGGATTGGTTTGAATCCCTACTAGGGGAAAACGTAACAATATATATATATATATATATATATATATATATATATATATATATATATATATATATATATATGTATATATATATATATATATATATGTATATATAAACGGCAGCAGATGCAAGATAGCTACTTAAACCTTAAACGAAGCCTATATAATTACTAAGTCTAAGCTGGTTGCTCTCGAATAAGTATTTCGGAAATTACAGTTCAATATTTGTGTGTATCTTTTTTTTTAACCGAATTTTTTAAACACCCTGTATCTCAAAGGATATCAATAATGGACCCCCCCTCACCTCACGATTTTTTTCTCAGAATGAAACAAATCACGCCTTAACGGATTAGCATCCCAAACCGGATCACCCTACATATATATATATATATATATATATATATATATATATATATATATATATATATATATATATATATCAATACATGTATATACATATATATATATATATATATATATATATATATATATATATATATATATATATATATAAATTATGATGGAGAAAACTACAACGACCCAATTGCAAGCAATATGACCTGCGATGTTCCGGGTACAGAAACTATACAAAATAAGCATGTGGAAGAAGTAGTAGCAGAATGTTATGAAGAAGAGTCACAATTTTACATCTTTGATCTAAGCGAAGGTGAAGTAGATCATGAAAATTTGAATTTTGACGATATATCTAATTAAGGCAAAAATATATCGACTTGATAAGATTTGACCATCTTAAAGAAAATACAGCTATTTTAGCCTCTAGAGAGCCTCTTCTGAAGAAACGACAGCTATCTTAAAATTGAGAAGGGCGATCGCTGTGGGGAAAGTAAAGCAACGGTTATTAATTGACTAGATCAGTACATTTTGTTAGACATCACTTATATTCTCAATAAACTAGGAAAATCTATGTATTTCTATACTTAGGATCACTTGGCAGGATGAACTAACGAATCTCAATGTAGATGTGAACTTGAAAATGTTTTATCAACGGATTGCTCAATCTGTCGAGAATTTGTCATGCTTTGATTACAATCTTATCGACTACGATATATGCCTTAGAAATTTTTAAGATCTCCGATATGATTTGCATCATTGTGCAATAAACTTGGAAGTCTAGAAACTTGGCTGCTCCCACCGTTACTTTGTCTGTTTGATTGGCCCATAAATAACTTTAAGTTATTGTTAGACCAAGCATTTAATTTAAGCTTAGGAATTTAGTAGGGTTGAATTCAATCTCATTAAAAATAGTAACTCGATCCGAACTTTCCTAGCCGTTCTTTCCACAAAAAAGGCGTTTCGCAATGACGAGGATCCACAATGAAATAAAGAATAAAGAGAACTGTCATTGGCATAGGAATATATTGAACTGAAGGTAACTAATAATGAAGTTCCGTGAGAAGGGAACACCACAACATCAACCACCTTTTTGAATTGGTGCGACAGAAAGAAAAAATCATAGTTAAAATTACCAGCGATCTGAATAAACCAATCAAACTTCCAGCTGCAAAGTAAACTCTATAATCACGATCAAATATGTTTGACGGTAACTTCCAAATAAGTAATTAATTTCAAGTAAATTATATAGACTCAAGTACTTTGGATAGCACTAGAATAATTGTAATGGATAGTTTCCAGAATTGCACATTCCAGGTAGAAGGAAAACTATCGCATCGCAGTGATCGTTAGAACCAAATTGATAATGGTTTAGTCAATCTGAAACAATTTTTGAAAATAATTGGCGAGATACCATTAGGACTGCCTGTTTGGTTAGTTTTAATATCTAAAAGAACTTTTCCTTTTGTTGTATAGTTGTACGAGACTGAATATTTTGAGTACTAGGACAAGAAACAGGGACGCTAGGAGTTGCTGCAAAAAGTTTTGTAGCCTCAATTTTCTTGGGCTGATGAATGGATGGAAGTTTACCCGATCTTTCAGTGAGATTACTGTCGATGTTTTACTGTCGAGAAAATTTTCCTCAATTTTCCGAACGAATAACTAAAAGATCACCTGTTTGATGAATTCGAAACATGTTATATTTGTATGTTCAGTCTGGTTTCACGTTTTTCTTTGACCTTAACAACAGTTCCAAATGTACTCAGAAATTGTTTACTTTGCTAATTTTTCAAATCTGTTCCATTCTTGTGCAAATAAGAGTATACATACTAAGAATGCTGGCCTGTCTAAATAACCGAAAGTGAATGAAGTACGCCAGTCGAACTTTTTAAAAAACTCGCTTATTCCCACCCGGGCATCGTTTTGTAATGTGCCAAAGTTTGCATTTCAGTAGTATATCTTCTTGATACGACCACAATAAAGGAAAATCCGCCGTAACGAGCCGATTTTCAAAATTTGTCGAATGAAGATTCAAAGAAAATGAATATGTACCTATATTATTAAAAAAAATGCAAAAGGAATGAAATAATTATATAGGGAAGCTATCGCTTGATGTGAGCATTGGAATCACTTGCCTCAACTATTTGTATATAGTAACTAGCATAGCAAAGACTATATTATTAGCATCATTGTAGCAACTTATAGGGCTGTAGTAGGGAGGAAGAGGGATAGTTTTAAGTACCGAATTTCAACCCATAAAAAAGTGAAAATATTATTCGAGTTTAGTCTAACAAGATAGGAATAGAATACCCGGATTTCCGGATATGCGATACGTGCAGTTACTTATAAAAAACAACACCCATTTGACGGCCTTATCACGTGTTGAAAGTGTCCGCTGGAATTTGTGACTCTCCAGACAAACCGATGGCGTAAAAGTGAAGAACATGTTTTTTACTATAATTTGGATAATCTGGGGTACTGAAGACCTGAGCCCGGTGGTTGATAAAAATAAAATGTTCATTAGGTAATACTAATTCCATTCCATCCCAAAAATTTTCAAAATCATCTCAGAAAATTGTGTATTTGTTCAAAATCGGGAAATAAGTACTCAAGATCGAACAAGTTTCTACCTTCTACAAAAAAAACTGGCAAATCATAATCAATGAGATTTTCAATCCAGATCAAAGTTGGTGTGCGGAAACAAATTTATTATATTCAAAAGTATAATTGTTTTTAATCTTTCAAAAAATTATTAGAGTCAAAAATGATCTCATGCGAAATCGAATTGATATCATGTCCACTTACTACCAGCAAAACAAAAACACAAGCCGTATGTTGAGATTTGCGCTATTAGCCAATTATAAACCATTATAAATTATTAATTAAAAACCATCTTATAAGTACAAGTCCATGGTTCAGTTTTCTACAATTGGCCATAATTGACTATGGGCTCATAGTAATACTATATAAAAAACTTCAAAGTGGATTATCTCCAAAGAACAATCTCTGGTGGCATCAATGTAGAACCTTTAACCGATTACAATGATGCCCCTGCTACAAAGGTAGTCCTTAACGCACAACCGTCGGTGCCAATGGTTAGCACCTCTTCAATTAAGAAGAAGATCTCGCGATGCCAGCGACGGAAAAGACAAGAACTAAAACGTTCATATGGTGATTTTATCGGCAAATCTCCTATCATCTCATATGGTGATTTCATATGATGATTTTATCGGCAAATCTCCTCCTTTTCTGTGAAAGAAGAAACAGGTCGGATGCTACCAAGCCCTCTCCAGGGAACCGGCCTAAAAGACAGAAAGTATCTTCTGGCGTCAAGTAGCAGGATAACCGGGAGAAGGGCTCCGGATCGAAAGAAATTCTGAAGTTGAATTGTTAAGAAGTTGTACTTCACGAGAAAGACAAGCTCATGAAATCTTGATGAGGGACGACGTTAATCACATTTGATGAACACACCTTGTGCTTCTGGAGATCCTTTGGCTTGTAAGGAGTACAGTTTTTGTCCCGAGCCCGATCCAAGAACTTTCAGATATTCTAAAGGGGTTAAAAATCAAAACCCAGGACTAAACACCAACAAATGGATCATTTTTGCCAAAAAGAGGGAGTCGAAAGGCACACTTCTTCAAGGGTTTAAAACCAAGACTGGAAGCACTTGATTTTAAACCATTCTTTGCTCTAAATAGGGTTACAATAAATGTGACGTAAAAGACGCTGAAGAATGTCAAATAAAAACTGTTCTCCACCATTCCAACTTGATTACAATGTCTGGTGTAAAGTTTACACAGATTAATTTGCAGCATTCAAAGACGTCATCCTCTCTATAAATATGTCTTTTTGATTCTGGAACCGTGGATTCACGGGAGCAAAATCAAAGGAGTCAATCCAAGGACCTCAGGTTCAATTTATATGAAATAGTCAATTAATGGCCAATTGTAGAAAACTGAACCATAGACTTGTACTTCTGAATTTGTAAGGCTTTTTTTACCCTGGTTTTATCTGTATATTATTATTAAATTCTGGGATGGGATAGAATAGTGTTGTCCGATGAAAATTTTTATTTTTGCTGGGATGAAAAAATGAGCTAACTTCACATGCTTTAGAATTAGGGTGATCCAAAACTAACAATCCTCATAATTTTTTCGGTACGATCAAACAATGGCCAGTAAAAATTGTACGTTAAATAATGCAGGATATATTCAGGAGTATTAAGTTAAATAGATAATGAGTGAGCAATTATCAAACCATGTCATAATTAGTATACCGTACATAAACAATTAAGACAACTTAAGCATATTTATAGAATTGCCTCCTCTTCTCTCCACCCTCAATCATCATTAAGACATAATTGTGCTTTTGAAATTTATAAATGTTTTCAGTATTAAATGATAAATGTTATACCTAAATCCTATTATTCGGAACCTACATATGAATGTACATAACAATATGTATGAACTAAAATCATCCAACATACATATATTATAAACACAATAAAATGTAAACATATTTTGTAACATTAAAACTGTCATAAGAAATTATTTTTAAAGAAATATGAAAAAGGTAAATCTAAATTAAATTATGTATGTATTTCAAATACGTTGAAAGCACAAAATTACAGTGGAAATTTTTATAAGAGGATCATATAGCATTATACCATGTACATTGTTTGCAAAAAGGTTCATACCTATAGGACCTGTATTAAAACTTTTATTTTCCAGTAATCTACGAAGCAGACACATGTACCAAAAAAAGGTTTGTCTATATATTTGATATTATTGTTTGTTCATGTATACATCTTAAATGTTAATCGAGACTAACGAGTATGCATATATGTATGTGTATGTAAGGTATAACACGTATACTGTACATATATGTTGTATAAATGTACGACACGACATAAACATTTAATCTAAATCCCATTAAAGTATGAACAAAAATCTGCATTCGAAATTCATGAATTTTCATTCCATTCAAGAAAACAAAGTATCGCGTTAACATATCTGTGCAAGCTTGCTACTAAATCTCTACATGTTTCTGTTTTCTTGTCTTATTATTATTATTATTGAGAATTTACCTTTTTTTACAAAATATAAACTCTAATTTTTTCCAATTTAGATAGTACAAAAATTATTTGCATGATGGTAAGCTCTTGATATAATTTAAATCCTATGTCATATAAATTCGAACATATGAATTAATAAAATGTCGGTTTTATATCAAGAGGTCGTTTGAATGAAATTATGAACCATATGGTAATTCAATAATGAGCAAGTTAAGCTATCGAGATTTACTGTGTAAAATATTACAAGGCCTGGATAAAAGATGTCACCACTTTTTCTGGCCTTTACATGACATTATTAGCCCGTACCGTGTCAACAATCTGATTTCATCGGTTCCAATCACGAGCCAGCTCTTCATACTGTTGACAGCAACCAGACGATGCCAGATAGCTCTCTACTCTGTGGAGGCATCGTCACCCTCGTGAGCGACCTCTATGCCAACCAAAAGGCGGCTCTCCCTTCAAATATCGCTGATATATGATCGTTACCAAGTCACGTTCATTTGATGCACGATATCAGGAATTCGAATTAAATTCCTGATTTCGTGATTGAAAAGAACGCTGTATATGACATCAACGTCGCGTATTGGGCCTATACATCACAAGTATAATTTTTCCCACGAATGTAAGAAGCCATCTTTCGTACTCATCAGCCAAGATACAACTCTTGCAATCCATACATGACAACCGGTCTGATCAACACTCTGTACAATTTTATCCGTATTTGCAAGATAATATGATTTCAGGAGCGGACGTAGAGGCCCGATTGGCAGCGGTAAGGCAACCCTTGATTGCCTCTCTCACACTATTACCTGAGTATTGAGAGATCCAAGATACTTGATTCTCATTACTCCTTCAAACGTGTGGTTTCCACTACTGAAATCGATTGCGTCTTGGTCTCTAAAACCAAATATCCGATGTTTCGTTTTAGACTCGTTGATTTTGAGACCAACGAAAGCAAAACACTGTTCTAGTATCTCTTTCACTCCGTTGCTAATTAATCCAATCACACAGATATCATCTGCATATGCTTCAAGTTGGTGTACTTCACTGTTTCAATTTTACGAAGGATGTATTCCAAAATGAGATTCAAAATGACGGGGACAACGCATCTCCTTGTCGAACACCAGAAGTAATTGCGAAATTTCTCGATAGCCTGTTCTCCACTTTGACACAGCATTGTGATTGCGTTACTATTTTTTGGAAAGCATCATCACTTAGCTCAGTGGTTTTCATTAAATAGTTTTACAAATGGTAGTCAGAAGGTGTAAGATCTGGACAATGTGATGATTGCATCTCAATATTTCCCAATCAAGTTCCGAGGTTTAGAATTCCATGATGGAACACCACTCATTTTGTGTTGGTCAGTTACAGTCACTTATTGCTCCATTCAAACCGTCGAGTTGTGCACAACACAGGACCAAATTGATGATAATCGACTATTTCCTTCCGAACCCACCAACCACTCAATATAATTGTGTTTGACGTCTATAAGCTCATGTTCTCGTGTTTCATTTATTTCATCGCCTGTAATGATTCGCGTCAAAAATGTCATCAAAGATGTGTGTGGGCGCAAACAACGTGCCACATCGAGATTTTTTTTGTAGCCTGCATTTGATTTCCAGTCAGCATGGTTGTGCTCCGCCAGTTGCAAAGTTTCATCTATCTTTGACTGGCCGACTGTAAGAGCGATGTGCATCTTCGATATCCAAACTTCCGAAACGGAATCGAGTTAACCACTCCTGAGTCCTTTGGTAGCTTACAGTATTCTCGCACCATATACTTTTTTTAAAAAATTGTAAATGGTTGCGTCTCTGTTTATCAAAGAATGCATTTCATCATGTAGCATCATAATAAGTGGTGTTAGGTACAGGCAGTACTTTCATCGCCGATACATGAATTTTCCCTTTTTTTTAATAACATTTGGAACCACATAGATGAAGTGGAGATTCATTGCTTCATCGGATTAACAACCAAGCACCGGCATTTCGGCATTACAATGAATTTCGGATTTGTACAGCAACTTTTTTGTGGGAATTATGACTCAAGAGAATATTTCACTTTTGATGGACAACTGTAGCCATTCAGAAACAGAGTTTCGTTCAAGCAATGAATCCTATTTTTAGGGAAGGATGGACCTCTGCAGTTGCTATGTGTCGGGTCAAAATTCATTGAACTTGAACTATACAACCTATGGAAACAAACGGCTTCCTTGAAAAAATGAGTTTAATGAGTAATGTACGTACTTCAACGAGCCGTTAAAGTCGCAGGCACCGTTCAAACAGAAAACTAACCGATGTCCACTGTCTTAGTTTCTCAATTTACTTGTAGAGACTTAAGTAGCTGTAAAACTATAACAAAATTGCTTCCGAAAGAATAAATTCGGGCGTCAATTGTTCCAATTATCGAAAGAAGAGCTTAAATTCTTAAAGTAATTGCAATAAAGTAAACTAGTGAAAACAATTGAAAACCAAGTGTTGATTATAAACTGCTTAGAATGACTGTCGTGAACGGTCTAGATACAATCAAATCAGTAGACATTACGCGCAACCATTCCGAGCTTCTAGTGGAGCGCTGCAGATACGTGTCATCAATACACTACGATCCGTCGTCATTTAGGAGATTTACTTCCAAAAATTTCATCCTACTCATTCAAGACTGTATATACAATTATCCAGATCTTAACCGAAGAAGCGTTTTAATGGATGCTTGAATGTCGGTTAAAATGCCAATATCGTTTGGTGAACATCAAATTATATTACAATTTATGAAAGCTTCCACTATCGGAGTTAGCTCGGCTTGAAACTTCATGCACTTACCGTGGCGACGATACGTTAAGTTAACTTTTAATAAATCAGCGACTAACAACCTAAGAATCCCACAGGTCATTTCGGAGTGTATGCCAGTCAAAGACATAGTCACTTACGACAGTAAGAATACTCTGTTGTGTAGGATAGATATTTGCCTTATGTTACTGCATGCCGACAAGGAAATGGCTTTCATCCATATGCTTACCACCAGTTGTTTACCGAATATCATCTTCACAACTTGAATAGGGGCACTTAAAGTTCACAGAACCTTTATCATAGACTTAAGGTTGACCATAAGCTCTACACTCTAAAAAATTTTTGTTGAAATTTACTACAATAATTGTAGGTTATCTGTTGCCTTCAATTATTGTAGTTAATTTTCATCGTAGTGTGATTTTAAAAAATCACACTAAAAGCGTGTGAATTATTTACACGTTAAACGTGAGTAATCGCATGCTGTATAAGATAGCAGAAAAAAATCCAGCAGAAAAAATATTTTTTCTACTCACCACCAGAGGCACTACAATCGCTAGAGAGATTTTTTCTGCTGTCATTTTTTAAACCAGCAGAATTTGTCTGTGATTATTTATATAATATTAAAACATATATATTTAAGGTTTCACATAAAATCTGTAAATTTTTTATACAAATTTATTTGTTTTACTGTTAGCTATGGAAGGACCCCCGAGTAACCAATATGCCATTATGATTTTCTGATAGCTTAGGCCATAATACATCCGAATATGAAGTTTGAGGATAATCGTCTGGGTCAGAGCACCTCTATAATTTTTTGAAGTTTTGGGCCATACATAAAAATCAGTTTTTTCACTGCGAGCTATGGAAGGACCCCCGAGTAACCAATATGCCATTATGATTTTCTGATAGCTTAGGCCATAATACATCCGAATTTGAAGTTTGAGGATAATCGTCTGGGTCAGAGGACCTCCAGAATTTTTTGAAGTTTTGGGCCATACATAAAAATCAGTTTTTTCACTGTGAGCTATGGAAGGACCCCCGAGTAACCAATATGCCATTATGATTTTCTAAAAGCTTAGGCCATAATACATCCGAATATGAAGTTTGAGGATAATCGTCTGGGTCAGAGGATCTCCAGAATTTTTTGAAGTTGTTCATACATAAAAATCAGTTTTTTCACTGTGAGCTATGGAAGGACCCCCGAGTAACCAATATGCCATTATAATTTTCTGATAGCTTAGGCCATAATACATCCGAATATGAAGTTTGAGGATAATCGTCTGGGTCAGAGGACCTCTAGGATTATCCTCAAACTTCATATTCGGATGTATTATGGCCTAAGCTATCAGAAAATCATAATGGCATATTGGTTACTCGGGGGTCCTTCCATAGCTCACAGTGAAAAAACTGATTTTTATGTATGGGCCAAAACTTCAAAAAATTCTGGAGGTCCTCTGACCCAGACGATTATCCTCAAACTTCAAATTCGGATGTATTATGGTCTAATCTATCAGAAAATCATAATGGCATATTGGCTACTCGGGGGTCCTTCCATAGCTAACAGTAAAACAACTACATATAATAATATGTGTATCTATAGTTAACACATAATATATATTAAATTTGTATAAAAAATTTACAGATTTTATGTGAAACCTTAAATGTATATGTTTTAATATTATATAAATAATCACAGACAAATTCTGCTGGTTTAAAAAATGACAGCAGAAAAAATCTCTCTAGCGATTGTAGTGCCTCTGGTGGTGAGTAGAAAAAATATTTTTTCTGCTGGATTTTTTTCTGCTATCTTATACAGCATAGTAATCGCACAATTTAATAGTGAAATTTCTATTTTAAATGTTGAAAAATTACTCGTATAAATTGGAAAAATCCGCTTAATTAGTGTAAAATTGTACTATCAAGATTTTTGAATAAACAGTGATTAAAAATGGCCATATTTCATAATCCTTTAAAGATTTGATGACAATTAATTTTTCTAATTTGAATAATTTTCCATTCTGTATTATTTATCTGAAATGAAATCTTAACCTACCCTCCAACGTTGTGTGACGTCATTCTCTCATTACAAAACCTGTTGACGAAAAATCATATCATCATCATAACAAGGATCGTTCTTGTTTATTGATTGATCGTACATCGTAATTCGTACTATCCACATCCAGTTTGTTTATAAGTTGGGTTGCCAACATTACTCTAGCGAATTTTATTGTATCCTAAATTTGAAACACTGCAAAGAAAATTAACGCTTCTATTAGGTAATTGCAACAAAAATAGTTTTAAACAATTTTTTGGTTGATAATTAACACGGAAAAATTGTAAATCACTACTGCAGAGTAAAAAACGGTTGACTTTTCGGGAATTCGCACAATTTTTGAGTTTTTTACTACGCTTTTCATGTAAACTACTGTGATTGAGTGAATAACGTCATTTTTCAATAAATCACAACGCGAGTGTGTAAAATTAAACGTCGTTGTGTATTTTACAATCAGAATTTGTGGTAAAATACATATTTTTTAGTGTTTATTCACTATTAGTTTTTAGAGTGTAGGATAAGCTTCCAGAGACGGATTGCATGTATAAGAATGGGTCGTATAAGTCAATATAAAATGTGGTACTCTAGCTCCCGTTACGTTAGCCTTTTTACACTTTCACTTTGTTAAGTTTGCAGCGTATCTTAGGAAGTTTATATATTTCCCAGAGAATAGAACCAACTTAGTTTTTTGTGGATTTACATTTCATCATCATTCACGATCACGGCTTTAAGAATTGGATTTTACCACCTATTTTGTGACTATATACACCTCAAAGTTCACACGCAAGAGACTTCTCAATAGGTCCGACTAGGTAGGACCAGCAGTTTCAGTACCCTTACCCTGGTAGTACGCATGCTGAGACTTAAAAGGCCTACTCGGCTCAATAAATCTCACATAAAACCAAAACACAGAATGATGCAGATATTTCTTAAAGGAGAGTTTACTTGCTGGGTTAGCAAGACCTTTAGAATCGATCACTGGTTCTCCTTTAATTAAAGTTTAATCAAAATGAAAGCCTCTTCCTTAACAACTGATCAAAACCTCAATGCTGATTAAGCACGTCTTGAGGTGGAGAGTCTCATCAAATCGTAGTGCAAACCTCATCAAGTGGCCTCGTTTAAGCTGATTATTAGGAGTGAAATTTCAATCGTTTATGTATCACTCCATGAACAAAGTTTTATTCAGAGAGAAAGGTGTACTTCAGAAAAGCTCAACTTTGACTCTGCACTCGCTTTCCAACTTACATATGCTGTATCTCCTCACAGCGTATAGCTCAAAATTTTAAGTTCTACGAATCCTGGTAGGAATAAGAGACCTCATAACATTGAGCTTTTCTTATATTTTCAAGTCAGAGATGCAAATAATTTTGTGTCAGGGGAAGTGCTTGGCTCAAAGTAACATCACACATTTACGTATTTTTGAAATCACCAATTAAAACTGAGGCCTGAAGAATATAATTTAACAGTTTTTAAATTAGAAAGCTGTCGTGGTGTTGATACACCAACACAGTCGTGGGCTTAATGCCTAAGCTAATAATCTGCATTTATGTAAGGCATGTTAAGTAAAGATGATTTTCTCATCACGTGGCGTAAACATGGACACAAAAAATTTAGACGAAAAGAGTTGTTGGGTTTATAACTGAAATGAAATCGAATTAAACAGAAATGGAATAAATAATAAATAAAGGTCAGGTCGAATTTAAGTCAATATACCGCACAAAATCCAACACATATACCAAGAAATCCCATTACGAGTTGGTAAACACATTATTAAGAAACCATATTTTGTTAAAGCTCGATATATAAGGTGAGTTAACGAAATATGAGATTCAGCTCATTGTTACACGATTGAGAACTTGAGAAGTAGGAAATAAGCGACAGACAAGGACTAGTGGACTCGTCTATTTTTACATTTATAATTATTTAGAAATGAAATGACTGACCTTTAATTTTATCTTAAATCAATTTCCACCCACCACCACTGTACGGTTCACACTACACTCTGTACAGCATTTCAAATATTGTTTTATATTCATCAATAATAGAATCTCATATGACGTCAACATTTCGGAAAATAAACCAAATAACTATTGACATTATCTAAAATACATTTGAATTCGCCATTTGGCACAATAATACTTATGTACAATGTATATGTTAAAAGATTACATGGAACTTGAATTGACAGTTTTTTAATGTTTCATGCATAGCATGTCGATTTAGCATTCTCTTTCATGTACCTCTCTGTCATCAGTCCAATCATCAATTTTACCAATGAACTAATGGTTTTTTGAATTTTATCTCTTATGACAAATTTGACTAACAGGCTGAGATCACTGTAACTTGGCAGTTGGATTACTATCTTCTATAGAATAATCTGCAACTTTATGCGATTATTCATGGATTTTTTGAAAACTTTGTCTGCTTTTTGGGTTAACCCAGTTTCTCGGAATACTAAGATGGTCCTCTGGTGTTTACTTCTGGTGTCATCATTGATGTGATGACTTATTGATAAGATTTCTATAGTCACAGGTTTTACCTCCGCTTAGAGAAGAAGAAACATATGTTCCTAAGCGACAAAGAATATGACATTTTCGGATTAAACAGTTTTCACTTAAATCCGTATTTCGTGCCCTAAATATGAAGAAAAATTCGGAATAGATGACTTTGATAAATGCACATACATAGCTTAACATTGGAGTTTGCACACTCTGTAATTTTATTCTATAAATCTTAACGCTTTTGATAAGAAAGATCACTAGAATTGTGATCCTAATCAAAAACAAAATTAAAGATATTGGCACAAATGACTCATCCAGTTTGTCGAACGTTAGTCCCATACACAATTTATACCAAAACAGCTCTATAGGATGATTTAAGTTCAACTGACTTGCTGGGATTCAAAGCTGGTAAAGCATTCCCCCAAAACCTTTTTAGAGTTTCATCGATTGGACACGACTAGCATTAAATATTACACATCCGTGATTTACCAACCGGTAAACCTTAGTTTTTAAATGACTCGCGAATCCAGGGTCTCTTTCGCTAATAACTTCAAGTGAGGAGTGACTCTGGTCGTCTGAAAAGAGAATGGTTGTGTCATCGTAGTAATTTTTAGTCATTGACATCCCAGAGATTTTTTTTAATGATGAAGTTTTAACATGCCAGGACCCAAAATACAAATTTTGTATTCCTCTTTCCTAAGCCTTATAAACGTGCTTAAGATTTTCTGTCTATTCTTAAAGTTTCGGATGTTAGCACACAGTAAGCAATAAGGATGATGCCAAAAGCAAAGATAAATTTAGCGAAAGTTAAGATCTTTAGAGAGAAAAAACGAAGCCGCAAGTGCGAGGTACATTTGATACAGGAAGATGAATATTATTCGAATAGACTAAGTGCTGTGACAAAAATGTGCTATAGAATCGATGGAATCTAATTAAAACTCGTAGTATTTTTTACAAGGGAAGTGGATTCACATCCGACGTGAAGGCCAACCAGGTGAGTGGGAAATAAAATACCACTATCAGACAAAAATTTGGAAGAAACTTCTAATCACAAGGAAGTGGGGGTTAAAACAGCTTATGTTCCTTAAACAGGGTGGGCAAAAGTTCCGCTACCATTTTGAATGCCTACAACTTTGTTCAAAGGAAAGGAAAGTAAGTTTGGTTTTCATAAAAAGTTTATTAGGTCTTTACATTTTTTTTTCGTTATGATTGTAAAATTATATCGGCTAAATGATGACCGCTATTCACTATTCTACATTTTTCATGATATCCTGCAACATCTCAGGCTGAATTTCTTCAATTTCGTGACGAATATTGTCTCTAAGATGTTGAATCGTTTGGGTATATTCACATATGAACTTTTGATTTTATTAAAAATAGAAAAGTTCTGATGCTGTTAAAAAGGTGATCTGGCTGGCCATGCTAAATCGCCATATCGCGAAATTAGTCTTCGTGGAAAAAACTCATTCAATAATTGAACTGTTGAACGGGCTGTGTGTGCTGTGACCCCATCTTGCTGAAACCACATATGTCCTCTAGTCCTTGCTCTTTCGTTTCAGGCACAAGAAAATTGTCTTGGTACCGTTCGGCAGTAACGGTAACTTCAACATCTTGGTCATTTTCTAAAAAATTGGGATCAATGATGTTCCCGGCATGAATGCCACACCATACAGTTGCTTTAAGTAGATGCAATGATGTTTGATGAATTAATTGAGGATTCTGTGTTCCCCAAAACCGATTGTTCTGTTTATTGACGTAGCCACTGAGATGAAAATGGAGTTCACCGTTCATTATCAATTTAAACGAAAAATCTTCAATTTCACCAGACAGCGAACAACGGTGGTTTTTAAGGACTATCCGACTGCCAAAGCTCTAATGACACCAACTACGGACAAGGATTTTCAGTCCAGCAATAAATAAGGATGTGCGAAAGGTAAATCTAACACTCAGATATACACATAGGAATTTCTCTATAAAGCTTTAATTATAGTTAATTGGAATTGAGAAGATTGCTATTACAGCATCAAACTGAAATCGATTCGATGTTAACGATGTTGTTAACATATAAAGGAAGTTGTGAGTGTCCTCAGAAGAAGTGCGCTACAACTTTTCCTGCTAATCTCGAAAATATTTGGCAAACAGTGTGATATTTGAACAACCCAAAATATGAATGACAGAATTTAACGGGTAAGGAACAAGTCCCTTCCAACAAAATTTCATAGCTTCAATCATTGCCAAATACGTTATGGACATGAGGTCGAATGTATGCGTGAAATATAATGAAAACTTCCTTATGAGCAAGTGCACAGTACATAGAAATTCTGTTGCAAAATGCATTTATTGTAAGAGCCAATCTTTCACCAGAAAATCTTATCTAAACTGTAAAAACCTTATTTGTGAAATCCACCAACCTCAAGACACATAGTCAAAGATCTTTTTCATGGTCACAAGTTTGTTTCAAAAAAACCACTCAAAAAATTTTCAGATATTAAGAACGAACACTAGAAACTATTAAGAAACCTTAAGATTTCCCTAGAAGTGCGCAAATGTTCAAAACCGAGCATATCGAGTCGAAAATCACCTCTACCATAATATGCTCTTTCATATATAGAATGAAGGGACGCTTTTTCAGATGCGTAGTCTAAAAATATTTTCATGGCAAACCGCAAAAATATTCTTTGAACTAATGCCTAAAGCTTCGGTTCTTAGGTAGAGCCTTGAAATTAAACTTTCCAAAGCCGATAAATAAAAAAATTACTGTTTTATACGAAGTTCGCGCGTGAGAATCTTTCGCGGACCCACATACCTGCTTCTTCCTTTTTATCATTATCAAACAATGTTGTTTCTATTGAGCCTTTAAACTCATGAAGGAAGTGATTCCTTAACGGATCTTAGAAATAATACATATAAATAGTTTACCGGAATAAAATCATATATTTTTATGTTCCAGCTATCCTGATAGGAAGAGAACTTGAATTCGTTCGCAGTACCAGGACAGAATCACGTAAAATATCGCAAAGCCAAATTGACCATTTTATGTTTACAAAAGAATTGGCTCGGGTTCTCTTAGTCGTTATTGATTTTACTGTTAAGCAACGAAATAAAGCTGACATTTAAGCGCAAGCTCGGTTTACAATCGCAACGACATAGAAAGCGGTTCATGCTAGGAGACCAGCTTAACGAATTTGTAGTCAGACCCAATTCAGCGTGAATAGTGGAAGGCTATATGGTCTGAAGAGGACACCAATTCATTTATTAGTGTGAATCGTGTGATTTCTTTAAAGCAGTCACCGGATTGCACCCTACCTTAAGATCTCAGTCAACTGCCTGTGGAGGCCAGGATGGAAACCCTATATAAACATAGATCTGGTACTCGATACACGGCGTGAATAACATAACGACAACAACAAATATTTATACAAATTTTGTTTTCGAGCACATCAAACATCGTAGACATCAGTAATGTTCAACCTTTAGTAATTTGAGGCCCAATTTTTCGATAGAAAATATTTTTCAGATAAGGAGGTGATGTTTGTTTTGTTCCCAACTATTTTCCAAACATCCGTTAATACTACCTGGAAATTTTGAAACTGTCACGTGAAATTGTAAGATCGCCTAAATCATAACAGCATCCAAGAATTTTTGATGATCCGACATCAGCAAGTCCTCTGATTTATAGTGGAACGACGGATGCCAAAATATGAATGATTAGTAAGTTACTAATCCCTTAAAGACAGTTCTGGATAGCAGGTTATCTTTAGTAGGCTATTAAAGTGACGGGTGCTCAACAGTTAACCTTATGTTTCTATAGAAATTTGTACTTCAAGAAATCTAAAATAAAAACCAAAAAGAAGGATGTTCAAAAAGCGTTTGAAAATAGCGGAACCGTTCAGAAATAATACCAAGATCTCTGTTCTGTAGCTAGTGAGAGGCTGTCTAATGGTGAGTCATGGCAATTAAATTGCTTAGAATACTCACTCTCTGTTAATTGAAGAGATAATGAGTAACGGCCACTAGAGTATGCCCTTTCAGATTCTGTTTCTGAATAAAAGGCTCCCTAAATTATCCTAGAGCAAGTACTGGTATCGGTGGATAAGGCATTGAATTCTTAATAGTGGACGGCCTATACAAAAACGGCTCTTTTCCATTCAGTGGACGTCACACAGAAACTTCACATTGGCCAGACAACTTGGAAGGGAAATTTTACCAATTGAAGGAGCACAACTGAGGACTGCCCATATGAACAAATTACTCCATGCGTTTTGTAACTTCCCAGTTAGTGCTGAGCTTCCAATGAGTTGCTTTGAAAGAAGAAACAAAATTTTTCTGCCGGAAAATGAGACAGCAAGGCGCAATCATGATAGCACCTGTACTCGTTGTAGATAATTGAAGTGTAAACAGATAAAACTGCATCACGTTAAGACAGTGCTCTAATTTGTCATCAACTCAATGAAAAACAATCAAGAAGGGTGATCGCTTGAAATGAAAGAATTAAAATGTTATAGTTCTCCTGTTTATGCTGTTCAACGTACAAGTTAGTTATACATAATCTTGGAAAGAGATACTTATCTTATGGGGAAATTTGTGGGTACTGTCAAGGAGGATGCCATTCAAGAAGGATTTACAGTCACTGGTTCTCACGACGTCACCTGATATTTCTAGATTTCAAACAAGCCTATAATTCGAGAGGATATGGTTTGCGCTTGAATATTTAGAAATATCAAATAATTAATGTCCTAAATTTGAGAACAGGCTATCGAGAACTTTTGTAGATAATTTTTGTGGTCAATAAAGGAATAGGATGTTCTCGACAATTTTTAATCTCACGTTGGAATCCATCGTTCGTAAAAATGAAAAACTTTAAGAAAATTTGTTCTATTCAATTCAATCTGACATTGGTTTTAAAATCAACCAGTCCAAACCGAAATATCTGACATCTTGTTTAAGAGACCCCGACGCAATCGATTTCAGTAGTGACTTTATTTAAGTATTCGCGTTGCGGCTGTAGATCAGGCTTTACATTGTATATACGCTCACTTCTGAAGTGAGTATTGATCAGACCCGTTGTCATGTATGGATATAAGAGTTTCGAGAAACGAATGGTCAAATCTGAGAAACGAATGGTTGAGACATTAAGCATCTTCCAATAGTTTACAACAATAAATGAAGAGTTGGCTCGTGATTAAAACCGAAGTAGGATAATAAACTGGTGTCTGTACCAAATCAAAGTCATTGTACCTCGGTTTCACCATTCGAAACACCCTTATTGTGTAAGCTCCACCCATAATGTCGGATGAAGATAAGCTTATTAGCGACTTTTTCCAAAAACTTGGCTAAAAAGTATCCTTTTATTAAGACCCACCGTACACGTTTTTGTCTTTTATATAGTGAGAGAAAGCATTTCATTCGTTTTATTAATTTGTTATTCATGAATCAGAATTTATATCACATATACAACAGATACAACAGTCTTAAACCTACAACTTTTATATTTTATTTTCTATTTTATTAGAACAATATAATAAAACCAACTATTAAATAAACTACTAAAAAGTTACCCCATCCTTTTAATGCTACATTGCATCTTCATATATGGGCAACTAAACCTTTGTTTATTACCATTCATTCCACAAATCAGAGAATTTAATTTTTTGCTCTACTAGTATTATAGTTGTAGTGCTTTCCTTCGAATTTTCTAATTTGTATTCTAGGCCAAAGATAATATATGATAAGAAAAAGAAACAACTTTAACTGTAATCTAATGACTATGTATGTATATACTGTACATACTGTGCTGCAAAAAACTTACATTAAAAACAAAACTATAAGTTGCTTCTCGTCTACTTCTACTTAGCCAACAACAATTTGTATACCCAAACTATAAATATATAAGAAAAAGGATACAAACAGAGACAAATCATAGCAGAAAACTACTAAATTTAGTTTATGGCAGCAACAAAAAAAAAACACTAATAGTGTCCACGTGTTGAAATATTATTTTTTTCCCAGTTTCGTTTTTTTTGCAGTGACAAAACTGGAAGAAGATAAATCAGCTGAAATATTTAAATATTTATAGTTAAACACTCGTCTTTCGACACCGGCTATTCACTATTAAGATGACGCTAATAAATGGATGCACACAACGATCCAACAGATTGTGCATCTATACATCACATTACGAACGATAGACTGTATAGTATATAGACGAGTATAATCAAAGTATCCTAAATAATACAAGCCTCAAGTCTCAAATTAAGAGAATAGTTCCATTTTCCATGAGTATCTTCAATCTCGTGGGAGTGAAGTTGTCCCGTAATGGATACGATTGCACCTGCAATTTGAATGTAACGTGAAGGGTGATCTGTTCGAGGGAAAAATGACAATGATTTTATGGGTGCAAAAAATGTACTTCAAATCTTTCATTTTAATCTGTAGGTAAATTTATTGAAAAGAGTCTGGTGAAAGGATGAAAGTACTTTGAGTAGTGTAGTACTCTTTTAAGGATACCTTTCTTTAACGAGATCAAAGATGCCACAATATTATGGAGAGTGTGAGATTTAATTATGGAAATATGTATAAAAGAATGTTTAAAGAGGCAACATTTAACTGAGAATCATTTATATGAAAGTTGCTTAGGTGTTCGATATCTCAAAATAAAATGTAAACTTAAATTTAAATCAGGCCAAATGGCTTACATTTAGAGCTGGTGCCAAATAAAAAAATCCTGCCTTAATGATCAAAACAAAATTTTAGAACTTAATATTAATTCGGATAGGTTTTGGTATACCATCAACCATCCCAACCTTATCCCAACCAGGATGCAAACCCACACTTTAAATGATCTACCCCATTTTTTGATCATGCGATCTTCACTGTTGGGCGTGTAAACTACACGATGTAATTTACACGGTTATTTACATGTAAAAAACGTGTTATTTCATAAGATTATTTCTTACATTCTATATTTAAAAACGTGAAAAAAGATTTTATATAAAAACCAAATTGAGGCGCAATCTTTGATCAAATCTAACTGTCACTAAAACACCATCTGTTAAAATATATTCTTACTATTTCATGAATAAAATGTGTGAAATAATTAACTGTGTAGAATTTTTTGACTCTATACTGAATGTCACAATAATTTTTGATTTAAGTTAAAATTACTAACAGGTTAAATAATTAAAAAACGCGGAAATAATTTCAGATCTTAATGTCACTAGAGGCCCGCGGTTCATCCCACACACATATACAGATTAAAAACAGCCACTTACAGGTTAATTTCGTTAAAAATAATTTTAACTGGTTCGGATGAAGGAGAACAAAATCGTTTTCCAATTTATAACGTAAACATATTTTTGACATTTTAAAATAGATGGCACTGCAAATGATGTTGTCCTCGTTTTTTACATGTAAAGGCCTGTACTCAGATGTATTTCACGTGAAACTCGATTTTACCAAAGTGAACTCAAAAATGAAAAATTCCATTTATGTTTTTGCTAAGCAGTACTCAGTTCATCAACGAAAAAACTATATTTTTCTCAATGAATCATAGATGTCGCGCAAAAACTCTACAACCATAAAACTAACCATTTTTTTCACGTGAAATTTCGACATTTACGTTTCTAATGTATTTTGAATAGATGTCATAAGGTTCTATGATTAAATTTGGTGATATATCGAATTATTTGTGACTTGTATTTCTATGATAAATTGTGGTGATATGTCATACAGCAAAATTCTCCAAAAAAAAAAATTGTTTCTATTTATTAAATTTTTGGAAACTGAGGTATAATATCATTTCACTTTGATCTGAGTACTAGGCTTAGTTTACATTTTATTTAATTTACGCTGTTTTTGACGTATTTTACATATAAATGTAAATATAATAATTTTTTACATGTAACAGCAGTAATCTTTTTCTTGGCTTAAATTCTACACCATCTTCGATGACTCTGTAATTATGCTGTAGGTTATAACGAGTATCCATTTTGAAGCTCGACCTAAAAACTGAAAATGGTGACATCCTCGATGGATAACACTCGCTCTTCCCAGGAATTCTTATTCCAGTTTGGAACTACCACCAAAATCGATGCTTTTCCAGATTTCCTTTAAGCATCCAACAGTCAAATCATTCCACTGAGCCAATGCGCCTTAATTTTTGGACTCTTATCGACGATTTACGTCCATTTTGTTTGGTGTTCAGTTTTTATAAACTTATGGATTGCCATATTCGGATCCCCATTTTGTCTTTTTCCTGAATTTCTTCATTTTTCCTTTTGTTACGGCATCTTCCAACGTGGGACGGCTCGATACTCCATTCTACTGTTATCCAATAATTTATTTGAGCACGGTGATCGTTTCAGTATAATAGTGTCCACATATTTCCCATTTGTGACAAAGGTTTTTTTTGTTTATTTTAAAACATTTTTTTATGTTTTCTTATTAATTTTAGCCAATATAATAAGAAAATAGAAAAAAAACTTTATTGTTTGTTAGTAATGGAGTTTTGGTGTGGTGCATAAATGCACTACTGGTCACTGAGAAACATATTATATTTATTTAAATATATCTTAATTTATTTATATTTTGTAAAACCAGACAAAATTCAACAATTCAACAAATTAAATAATTGGTAATATTTAGAAATAATAATAAAAAAAAGGTATTTCACTGAAACAATTTTTGAAGTTTACTATTTTAAATATTTGTGAAAGTTTGATGAACACTTGGTGTGTAATGCAATCTTGCAAGTATCACATCTATAGTATGTGTGTGTATGGCATTGTTTGCAACGCAGCCGAGATTCTGCCTTTACACAAGTGTGCACTCCTTTAGCTAAATATTCCGGCGGTTTTGTTGATTTGCCTTTTGTTTGCACTTTTCCATGATGTATAAGTAAACCTCTAGCTAACCGACGACGAAACTCTAATTGATCAATTGTGCAGTTATAGCTTTAAGCCAAGGACCACGCATTAGTAACGGCTAGATCTAGCATCCATAATATAATTGGCATATAAAACTTTTTCCCCTGTATACTGATTCGGTAGTTCGAGATATGACGATCTAATAAATCTACTCCGCCCATAAATTTATTATATTGTGCAACAACTTGTGGCTGAGGAATATCAGAATGAATATACCGGCGTGCTGTAGCTAATGGATGCAATCCAATGGCATTTGATAATAGAGAAACAGGTTTATTATCCTTCCATCTAATTAAAATCAGCTCATTATGTTGATCTACGTGGCTTTCGTAGAATCCCGCGCTTTTTTATTTATCTCCTTTTTATCGAGAACTTGTTTATTTTTTAATCGATTTATTCGGAGCGTACCTGTTCCGGCACATTGCATTTGCGTAAGACTATTTATTAGTTTAGGCCCAGTAAAAAAATTATCGAAGAAAAACGAAAATGTAAGATTTTGAAACCGGTTTTTAATTTTTTTTTGCAAAATCTTATACGACTGATTCTCCTAAGCCCAATGTTGTGTCACGCTCCTGGTTGCGACCCTGATAAATATCAAATATGTAACAATACCCTGACGGACTTGTTGCGACCCATGCCTTTTAGCCGAAGCAGACTGGTTTATTTCGTATGAATTGCTTTGTATCCTTATCGATTAAATCGTTGTCGCAAAAATGAATGTTGGTAAATATGTCTTCGAATACATTTTGTCGCATCCATTTTGTAATTAATTCGTTCCGCACGTCATCGTCCTGTGACCAATAAAGGCGCCTGCGTGGAAGTGTGTTAAACCCGGATATTATCATTACACCACAGAACGCGTAAAAATCGTCGTTATCAATGCTTATAACCTTGGTTTTTTTGGTTGCAGCGTATTTTACTGTGTTACTCACAATTGATTCAACAAAAGTTTGTGGAATAAATAATTTAAAAAACTCTTTTGGTTCACTTTCTGCACTTAGGGTAATTGGACGAAGTTTTGTGCCTTCCCACATCTTATGCTTGTAGTAATATGCCAATAGTTGGAGATTTTCTTCCTTTCCTTTCCTCCACTTTTGCATAAATTTTTGTTGAGTCAAGTTCGCTGACATGTCAGCAACGAGTTCATGGCCAGTTTCATCTTGTTCGTCCTCAGGAAAACTTAGTTCAACTTGTGTCAACAGCTGATTTTTGTTGAAGGTATTGGGATCGTTTCCCTCTTCTTCGCCAGAATCTTCATCCGTGTCTGAGTGAAAGTCCGGTGGTTGTAAATAAACATCACTTGGTAAAGGTATGTCATCCGGAAGGTTTTCAAGTGTGTCTAAAATCTCTGCAAGATTTAAGGGTTTTCTCCTAAAATAAAAATAATATGTCGTTAAATGCCCATTGGTGCATTATCGCACCACCTTTCAAAATCGGTTCTGAATACGATCGAAAAATCTTTTTTTTTTATTTTTTCACGATTCGTTATCAGCATCAGTATAATTGCAACCTAATCAGTACACAAAATAGAATGTCAAATGTTAATTATCAACTTTCCAATATCTTCTTGCTTCAGCATCCATTTTTCACAACACAAATTTTTAGGACACTTTTTCACAACTCTATGACTAATACACTAATAGACAAAACAAATTTGTTTCGCTTTATATATATTGTCTAATATAACGGGAAAATATCGGCGTTTTAAATTCCAGGAAAATTCTTTTAGATTTTTTTATAAAAAAATAAAAGAGAGTGAGTAATAGAGTGGTGCACAAATGAACCACTTGTCACAATTGACATATTGACTTGATTTAGTTGATAGAAGAAGTTCGTGCAAACTTTCTTAATATTTATTAATCTTTAAGTTATTGTCGTGTTCCTAGAATTATCAACAGGACGTCGGACGATCCAACCCATTATTATTCTAGAGTGTCAAAAGTGCTCAAAGAAACCATTATGACACGATTCAACATTGCCAGTCTCTTTAAATAAAGTTGTATATGTAATAGACACAGTTCGATCTGGCAGAGAAAAATGGTGAATCTTTAAAAGATAAAAAATGATTCACAATTTGTCCGACGAAGCTGATATTTAACTGATTTTATACCTGCTGCCCACAGAACTGTGGTGAAGTGAACGGGAAGCTCCAACTTGTGCGATTATTTCTGTGTAAAATTTTTTCTGGTCCGTCGTTGATAAAACCAACGTCGTTTAAGTCTTTAAGTAACAAAATCGATTGGAATTGGATAGACAGATGTATCCCTTCACTGATCTACTGCCAAAATTAAATCTAGAAACGTAGTCTACTCTTTGTAGTAATGGTTTAGCTGGTGTCACATGAGGTGAAGGAAGATAATGAGCATAAGTTGAGGTTCCAATAACGTTCCCGTAAATCATCCTTTGACAGAATCAATTTCTTTATGATAGGTCGGATTTCTTGTCTTTTGTTAACTGAATCATATCCATCCCCGCATCTGGGAGTTTCATCAGGACCTGTATAAATATGAAACAATAGTTGAGAGCCCCATCTATACAACTCAGACTCATTAATGGTGGTTTGTTGCGTACTATGATGAATAAATCGTTGATCTTATGTCTTGACAATATTTCATATGTGTCTGTTTGCTTCGAAAAAGCTAATATTTGTGAAAAGTGATTCGCAAGGTCTCTGTCTGAACTCATGCAGTTTAAGAGAGTCTCTCGGTGTTTCTGTGTTTTCGAGGCGATGACTTTGAATTTGTTAAGACTAGTGACTACATAGACCATCCTCGACGTATTCCATAAGTATTTTGTATTTTTTTTTTTTTTTTTAAGAAGGCGGAAATAATTCCAGAACTCAATGCCACTAGAGGCCCATGGTTCAACCCACATACACATACAGATTAAAAACACCCAATCGTGATTGATGAATCGTCACCACCCCGGGAATTGAACCCGAGACCCCCGAATGACAGAGCAAGTACGCTACCTTCTCTGCCATGAGAGCGACAAAAAAACATTTTGTACTTGCTTCTGCATATCTGGATCGAAAAGCCAGAAAATATTGACAACGAGTTTAAGTTATTTGATAGATTGAGACTCAGAATTCATTACTTAACTGATTTTGTATAATCAAACTTAATTAAATATTATGTTTATCGTTAATCACCGGTGTTAGTCGTTTAATGACAGAAAATATAGAAAATTACAGAAAAACCTGGTGTAACTGCCTATTTTACTTCTAGAACATAAGTTTGTGTGTCCATCCCTAAACTGTCCTAATTAACACAAATTGTCCAAACTCTAACGGACTCGCGGATAATAAACTTGAATTACTTCGACCAGCACAGTTATTGTAGAAAACACATTTGGGCGATAAACCAATGAAAGTACTCGCCCGGGCGAACCGAACCGTTTGCTACTGGCCTAAAATGAATAACCATTGATCAGAGACTACTACAATCTTATGAGATGTCTAATTGAAACTTCACCGAATCGCTTGATATGAAAGTCAATCTAGTTATTATTCAGACCGTTCATTATCATAATTACCATTAGAGATTATAATGACCTTGAATCCGGAATCAGCAGTTCAGGAAGAGACATCATTCAACACAGTGGGCAATTCATCAATCTAAGTAGGTACATAACAACTTTATGAACCTTCTCAATTGTGTCAAATGCAGTTTAGTTATGGTGTTAAAAGGTAGAGGGATTGTTCCCCATTTAGATCATTGCTGCTTGTATACTAAGGAGCTTTGGTCTTACAAAGACAAAACAACTTTTAAAATCTTATGAACGATGATGGAAAAATGTTATGTATTGTACTGTTCATATATATCCCTTAAAAACTTAAGTGAAACAAAACAAAAACGGAATAATAATTGTTAAGTGCTTAAACTATTCTTAAAATAAAACTTTTATGTACTTGCAGTCGTATCATTTTTAAAAGTATTGTGGGCATTATCGTGCCGTTAGTACACTATTATTGTTGTTACAAATTTGCAGCAATGGATTACAACTGGAGACAATATTGTTTTTTGTGTGTCTGTGTAATTTAAGAAAACGTATCTACACTTAAGAATTTGTTTTTTCGTTAGCTTCGATTTTTACTGCTAATCTCTTATCTCGTACACGAGAAACAATTTGTGTAGTGTAGCATTGTGCTAGCCGTATCGTCGTTAATTGAAATAAAATTAAATTTTTTAAATCAATTGGAATGGAAAATTGAATTTAGATTTGGGATATGTGTATGTACACCCTTCGACTACATGTGTGTATGTAATTAATATTGATTATATGTTATGCTTATATAGGAGGAGAATGGGGTCGGAATTCATTTCTGCAAGACATTCCTTATTACTCCTTATATCTGTATGGTGTTTGTATTTGTGTTATACTTTATACACGAAGACAAATACATGGCAAATTACATTATTCACTTAAGTGTTAAATTAAAAAAGTTATATTACATTTATTGTTTTTATTGAATTTTCAATTATAGTAAAGTATTTTTATCGGACATAATGGGTTCGATAATTGTTTATATGATTTTGTTCTTGCTTTATATAATATAATTGTTTAAATTTTTGCAATGTCTTTGGAATGGAAAAGTTTATTTCAATTTTAATACTTTAGCCACATGTTAGTGGGCAGAAGAAAGTACTTGACTACTACCAATTGGGAAGTGCTTTTGACATAAGTTGGATGAGATTTTGAGGTTTTTTGAGCTATTCGTATATTTTTGCAGATATCGTGCGACCCATTGATTTACCTGTACCAAGCTGGAAGTGACTACTAATAGTCACGCAGTACCACTCATATATACAGTACAAACAAGTAAATAGGAGGAAATTGAGCATCGCCGGACTAAGTAAAAATGATACAAAAAATACATTATAAGGAATGCTCTTTCTTCAAACAACTGGCTCGTAAAGAAATACGAGGACAAAGCGAAACAAGTGGAGAAAATGGTAAATAATGAGCACAGCAAATTCACGGTAGCCATTCTCAAGCCATCAGATGAAGTGGCTGCAAGCAAAGATGCAAATACTAGAACACCTCACTGAGAAATTCACAAACATTTCACCAATAAAGGAGCTAGTTGAATTATTCAAAGGCGACGGAATTTTCACCTTATCTTAGTTGTAGTATGGAGTACAAGTAGAATCTCGCAGTAATGTAAAAGCCACCTAAGAGAACACAAGAGTTTCAGAAATAATAATCTTGGAGAGAATAACTTCATCAATCAAACAATAACTAGGAATATAACAAGCTGGCTTTCGACCAGAAATGTTTGCACAGATTGTTGCTTGATATAGCAGTGTAAAAAAATTGATAACAATAAATTTATTTTAATTCTAATTTCATCAATTAAATTAATTTTTAATTAACAATGTCGCTCGGTGGCTGTCCAAAATTGAAGTGGCCGAGACTATGTACATTGTTAGGTAGTAACATATACAATTAACTAACCCAATAGTGCGTTTGTTTGTACATAACTCAGGTAAAGTATATAATACCATGTTATTATTTTAGAAGTTGTGTTGAAAGTCAACATAGTGGCTGCCAATGATGAAATTATACATACTGCCGGCCAAGTTTTGCTGAATGGAATTTAGTATGAGATATGATGATATTACTCCGCATTTGGTAACATGGATAGTTTTACGACAGGTCGCTTAAGTGTGCCAGAGACGGTCTCTAACGTGACTACTCGAACAACGTTGTCTTTACCCGGAT
The DNA here is from genome assembly GCA_963932295.1 of Tipula lateralis. NCBI lineage: Eukaryota > Metazoa > Arthropoda > Insecta > Diptera > Tipulidae > Tipula > Tipula lateralis. The sequence goes on along the minus strand of OZ010737.1, from coordinate 133,071,746 downwards.
GTAATGCAATAACTCGTCCTAAGTCCCAATTGTTAGGAGTGGAGTTATTGTTTATTAAAACGACGTCATTGATGTTATTGTTGGTGAGTTTATTTTCCATTTTGTTCTTTTCTGCAGTGTAGTTAAATAAGTTGAATGCCTTTTATTCGAAAAATCTTGTTTAAATTTTTGGAGGTACTGCCATCTGGAGAGATGATTCAATTTAAGGTGATTCATGTCTGGATCGGGTAAATATTGATATGGATGCCCGATCAGAAAATGAACAAGCGTTAAATGTTTAATATGATCGTCCGATGTGACGCATAAAGGACGAGAATTGAGAATTGCTTCTATCTGCGTTAAAAGTGTGGTCATTTTCTCATATGTGAATGAAGCATTCGCCAGTGTCCTTTTCAAATGATATTTTACCGCTTTCACTGCTGCTTCATATAGCCCTCCGAAGTGCGACCCGGTTGTTGGGTTAAATCTCCAAGAAATCTGTTTGTGTGTAAGAAAATTTAAAATTTTAGTATCATTGACAATAGCGAATAATTCTTTTAGGTCATTTCTGGCCCCAGTGAAGTTTGAACCATTGTCGCTTATAATTGCATGACAAAGGTCACGTCGAGATATAACGATGAAAAGCTGCAATGAAAGAGTCTGTCGACAAATCACCAGCTAACTCAAGATGAATTGCCTTTGTGATCAGGCATACAAAAACGGCAATATAGACCTAATCTGACCATAATTTTTTGACACAATCAATTTAATCGGTGATTGATACGTTATTAAATGACAGGTCACTGTAGCTAGACAATTAGTTGGCCATTCCGATTGCCGTAGGTTTTACCATTCTGGGCCTGTTCACCATAAACTATAATTAAGTAATTCTGCAGGTAATATGAGGATCCCGCGAGGCTCAATCAGCTGGATCTTCCTTTGAGTTAATGTAGTGGCAGTATTTTATCGTGTAATTTGTTATAATTTCAGATATGCGATTTCCCAGAAACACATCAAGAGAACGCGGTGCTGTTGCTTATAGTCATGCCAAAACAATTTTTGAATCACTCCACATATAGACAGATCTTTCCCAATCGTCTAGCGCCAGTTGAATGCTATCCATTAATTTGGTGAGAAGCAAGGCTGCGCATAGTTCGAGATTTGGAATCGTTATCTGTTTCTGAACTGGTGCGACCCTAGTTTTTGCTGATACAATAGTTACCTGTGCTACATCAATATCATTAGGACAAACAGCATACAGAACGGCAGCATATGAATTTTGGGACGCGTCTGAAAATCCGTGTAATGTTATCTCATTGGAGCTAAATTTCAGCCATCCTGGTATGGAAATTGACTCAGTTATTTTAAGCTTATCACGAAATTTGCACCAGTCATCTAAAATATCCTTTGGAAGAGGATCATTCCAATCCAAACCGCTTGTCCACGTTCGTTGAAAGAGTATTTTCACATATATAGTTATTGGTGTGAGCCAACCTTGAGGATCAAATAGTTTTAACGATTCGGATAGCATGCCTCGTTTGGTAAGAGTTTAATACAACTCTGTAAGTAAAAAAAATCAAAATTTGTGTTCCAATAAATACCTAGAACCTTCGAATATAGTGAATTCCTATCAGTCTTAATTAGTTTATTTGTATCGGTTGACTGTTTTGAATTGGAGAGCCACTTGCGAAGATTAAAATCTCTCCCGATAATTGCATTTGGAAATGTGTGATGGTTATCGTCTGCAATTTGTTTTAACACACGGGTTGACAAAAATGGTGCTGATGCAGTGCCATACATGACTGTAAGCAATCGGTTTTCCCGAATTTGATCACTTGGTGCTTCTCTCCATAAAATTCTTTGAAAGTCAGTATGCTGTGGTTTAACTAGTACCTGCCTGAAAATTTTTTTCAAGTCCGCTGTCATCACATACCGATAGAAGCGGAACCGTAGCAGAATTTGTTGTAGTGTTTGCTAGATTTGTGGCCCAATAATCAGGTTTTCATTAAGTGATCGACCTGATTTCGTTTTGGCAGAACCATCAAAAACCACTCGCAATTTGGTAGTAGTGCTGGTCTCCTTATAGACATAATAATGTGGTAGGTAATAAGATAGATTCCAAGGACTGTCTATTTCTGGATCTGGTATGCACTCCATATGAGCCAATCTTTGGTATTCTTTCATGAACTCAATATATTTTTCTTTTAGATCAGGATTTCTAGCTAGTCGGCTAGAAGGAATTGAGATGGTTTGGTTGTTTTAATATTCTCCATTTCCCATAATTGAGTTAAAGCCTCGTCAATATTAATGCTCGTGCAAAATGTTTGTATTTTTGGAGGTTCCATGTTATGCAATGTCCCTGTAATTATCCAGCCTAGAACGGTTTCTTGTGCTATTAGGTGGGTTTTGCTCCCCTTTGACATGGCCTGGTAACGACAGATAATGGTCACATCCAATTAACACATCAATATCTCCAGGCTTGTTGAATGTCGATCTGCAAGGTCTAAGTGTTTAAATTCTTCCCAATGATAATGTCCTATTTGCATCTGCGGTTGTTGCGATGTAATTGATGGTAGCACGAGACCTTGCACGTTGATTGAAATGTCTGGCCTAGTTCGAGAAAACACCTCTAACTTCACATTTCTCTTGGTGGTACCTACTTATCTCTAAGCTTATCCGTTGATTGGTTCGTGGTGGAAACAATTGTGATAAAAGAAGCTAAGCTCCCTGAATCCAACAAAGCTCTACAAGTATACAACAAATTATTTGCTCCCCGTTTGTTTACTAAAGCGGTTCAAAAGTTGTAAATTTGTTGTTGCAGTCTTTCCATCTGTAGATGGCGCAGGGGTTTCCTCCACTTTCGGTTGAACTGACGTCGTGTTAACATGAAGCAGTGTGTGATAACGTTTCTGGCAGTTCAAACACGATTTGTTTGATCTGCATTTCGACACTACATGTGAATCACACAAGAAATTGTAACACCGTCTGCTATTTTTCATAAATTCTCGCCTAGCCAAAACACTCATTTGCTTGAATTTTTGACACTCGTAAAGATTGTGAACTACACTGCACAAGGGACAACTTTTAATAGCAACTGTAGTATGACAGTGAATATTAGCAGCTCGTGATTGTGATGTTTTGTTAATAGGTTGGACATTTTCTAACGAATCCGCTCGTTTATTTAAAAATTCTATAAAGCATTGCCATGTAGGAAACTCAATATCCGTGGTTTCCAGCACTCTCTTGTATCTATCTAATTTATTTAAAATTAAATATATTACCCATGGATCACGTGTCTCAGCGCTACTTCCTGACGCCCTTATGCCACGTATAATTACGTCGGAGGTATCGCACATTTGTCGAAGATGTCTGGGTGATGCTTGGGTTATATTTGACTGGGTAACGCAGGCCTGACTATATAAGAATTAATAATCAATTTCTTTTGCTGTATCGTTTCACAAGTTTTTGATATACTTCAATATAATTGTTCTCTCCCCTTAGTGCGCCCTTAAGGTACTGAAACCTTTGCACACCAGATAGGTTAGGGTTGTCATATACGGTTGACATAAACATATCATGAAACGACTGCCATTCCTGATAGTTTCCATTTTCTATTAAGCTATAAAGATCATCGCAACACTAGACGTATATTATCATATAGAATAGTCGAATGAACTTCACCGCTTTAGCTACTCATCTTTACCTTGAGCGTTCATTTGGTTTCAATCAGTCGAAATGAAACGCATTCTGGAAAGCATTTTGTGGAATAGGCATAGAGAAATAACTGAACTATTCAAAGGTGTATCGGAATGCCAGAAACCTGGTCCAATAATTTAATTGCGAAGTATATTACAAAGTGCTACATAGAAAGTCAAACAGTCTAAGGTAAAACTGTATGTTATCGCCGCATCTATTCTTAATAATGCTTGATAACATCATGCGCAAACTAAAGTACAAAAGCTGTCAGACCTCGCCAAAGAAGCAAGGGTCTCAAAATTAACATCAGCCAATTCAACATGCTTTATAAGGCTAGGAAAGCGACCGTCTTGTCCAGAAAAACAAAAAATATAAGGTTATGGTAGTATCTGCGAAATCAAAAAAAACTCTACAGGTATTTGTATAGAACAAACTGAGAAGAATAAAATGTTTCTGGTTAGATAAGATCAAAAATGAAAAGCTGCTGCAGTTAACGAACCAAACAGATAATAAAACCGAAATCAGAAGGCTCAAGTGAAGATAAATCGGGCACACACTGAAAAAGACTCAGAATGATGTAACACGTATATAATTGGAATGGAATCCACAAGGAAAGAGTAAGGCCGGAAGGCCAGCAAAACAGTACTAGTCGAAGGTAAAAGCACAGTGGTAGCCGAAACGAATGGACTCGGTACACATGGGAAGAACTGACAACAATATCTTCAAGAGGAGTCAGATGTCAATCTAGTGGACTCACTATGCTCTTAAATTGGAGATAATGCAAACGCGTAAGATAGTCAATAAACTTAATATGAAAGGATTGTTATTCAATAGTGGTATAGATGCTATCAAATCTATATTCAAGAAAGGGCAAATTATCAACCTAGAATTCTTAAAATAAGCGAACTAAATGGACCATTAATGATATTGAAAATGTTATTTCGAACCTATCCAAAGCATGAAAAGCATAAGTATACTCGCTCAAAAACATTGCGTCCTTTCATTCGAAGAATTGGGTCCAGGAGAGAACTTAATCCAATCAGTGTTCTGAGTTCTTTAAATTGGTGATAGAAAAATTATTTTGCAGATGACTGTCTCAACATTAGAATTCCATACAAAGTCAGTCGTCTCCGAGTATTATGGAGCGTATTAGGATGTCATTAATTTTTTTCTGTTATTAGAGCAAACTTTATCTTCACCCCAATCGTCCCGAATTCATCTATATACTTTATTTGGCAATATAATGTGATGACACATCCGATTTTCAGACAGATGGTAATTTTCATATTTCCTTAAAATTTCATTTATAAACAGATGATCCGTAACATGACAACGAACTAGAATCGCAGGACATATGTCACAGTGCAAGACATATGTCGCAGTGTATAAATTGAGACATGATAGCTCCTAGTTCTATTGTAAATCTTTCCCACGATTCACCATTCACATAGCAAAGAACAAATGGGAGAACTGGAGTATATCTTCAAGCAATTATAAGCAGACGTTTTGGATTTTTTTCCGGTCACGGAAGCACTTTAGAAGCAAAACTGTAAATATGTAATGACATTGATTCAGGGAAAAACTAAATAAAACAACTTTATTAGTGCGGCTACCATGCAAATCGCACAAACGATATTTTACAGTGAATACCCGCACTACTAGGCTTACTCGATGGAAACACATTACATTCCGACAGGCTCTTAAGGACTTGTCAACGGCAATTATAATTAGAGGAGTTATCCAGGAGTTATCATCTGGCGGGGGATATTTGAAGAAAATTTTGTTTCACCTTATCAACACGAACAAACACATAATCACAATCAAGACTTTCTTTTAGAATGTACACTTCAAAAAGCTATCTTGTCCCAAGCTTTTGAAATTTCCTTAAGATTGTATTTAGATCGTTTGATGGCTGAGAGTAAGTTGTTTTAATCTTTATTTCTAATAATAATGATTCGATTTAAGAGCCATGGTTGCGAATTAGTTCGAATGGTTTTAGCAACCGATTCTAGCAATCAAATTCGACATTATGGACTTGGCGACACTTAAAAACAGTAGCATCATCAACAGACACCAAGTCGACATGAATTTTCTTAAACCGGCCCGAAGATAATTTCAATCTTTAAATTTCGGATCGAGCAAGACTTATCACTTTTGATCTGTGACATTCTAAAACGTACTTTTGATTCAAATTCACATTTAGGCACCGTATCGTGATTCGATTGCGTTCATATAAACGTTGTGTGAAAGCAAAAATTGGATGCTATCGGCCAAGAACAGTAACAGTGCCATGAGATCTGTAATTACCGTAATCAGTCTCCAGTCACTAACTTCTGTTTTAAAATGATAAGAAGCGACGAACAGGTATAAACAGCAAACTTATACCTTGATCTATACACGACCTGGTTTCGCATGACAGAAGTTAGCTTTTTGTCACAATTCTGTGAACTATACATTATGCTTGAGTGGAATGTCTTTTATGAGTTTTTGAGTGAGTTCAGGATTTTTTTCCGATGAACCATAAAACTGAGGTAATATAGCAGATTCTGTTCCTATCGTGATGATTGTTGGATTAAGCTTTGATGCTTCAAATCTATCACTTATCAATTTTAACTACGTAATCAACTCCTTAAGGTCGTTTGTTGACTGTTGCTACCTTGAATGGGTGTCAGTACAGAATGTAGGTCGAATTACTAAGGTTATATTCATCTGTGATGAATTTGCAGCCGAAATCAAACGAATTCTAGGACTAGTCCTTGATAAATTGTTGTCACGTGATCAACATTGTAAAGGATAGTTATGGAAATTGTCGAAGTTTGATTGGTTTAGTTCACGAAGAGGCTGTTTATCGTTACTATAGAATAGGTTAGTGAAAGGATTTTGCATCCCTCACATTTTATCAGCAATCTGATATAACCTGCCATAGGCAACACGGTATTCTAGAAATCTATATACTGTTTTATAAGATCAATTGACAGTAAATTTCAGTCGCCTGTCGTTCTATACCGATTCTTTTGAGTTCAGTATCACATCCGACACAAGACTAGATTTTGCCTCGTTTATCACACTTAATTGTGTACATTATTTATTTGTTCGACTCCTCTTTTGGATTACAATATTGGGATCTGCTTATGCTATATCATTCACTAATTGACAGACAGTCTAGCCAAAGCTCCAAAGGTAAAGAGTGAACACTGATAATTGCCAATGGTATAATCTCGGCAGGTAAACACGTTCCAAAGAACCGGATCCAGATATTCCTCTGATTATTTTTGGCTAATGGTAAAATCTCTTCAACTATAGCATTATTGTACATCAACTGTTTCCCTTGATTTAGTTTTAACTTCTTCACTTTGCGAGCAATGCAGAACCCATAAGTCAATTTTAATAATAATATAGTTGTTGATTAGCAAAGGCGGTAGATCTAGCATGACCACAGTGGTTGACTTGAGGAAAGTCAATAAACAGTGGGTGTTCAAATCGTGTTCGTTCTGTATAAATCGCTTTTAATGTCACTTTGCGAATTTTGTCTCGACTGAACAATTTATTGATCATCGACTAGTTATGCCAAAAAAGGAATGGTATAGGGTCATATTTACTAGTCCGAATGATGATCTTTGCAATAGAAGGAAATGAAAATTATGAGCTAGATATCATCAGCCGAACATGCATCGGATTGCAACTTCAAATAAACAGCGACAATCAGTATCATTATCAACTATAATAAGTGGTCAACTACCACATGAAACGTTATCTCATTGGGTTGGACTATTATACAGAAAATCGCACTAGTATTTAGAAACCGCTTCAGAAACCGCACTATTATGCAGAAACTGCGTCTATGGCCGAATGATAATGCAGGATTCATTCATATAAAAACACAGATATACCTCTTTGGTTGAATTCACAAGCAAAATAATAAATGAGAAAACATCAAAACGCTGACGTATAGCTTATACGAATTTTAGTGAGGCATTTGACAAGTCAATTTTAGAATACATTAAGTGGTTGAAGGCATACCTAGCCTAGTATCGAATATGTACTAATTTATAGAAATAAATCCAACATTATCAAAGTGAGTTTTGGTGCTGCTCAATCTTTCCATATTAACTCATTAAATATACGACGTTCTAAATCGAGTAAGTGTCTGATGTGGTCAAAAACCAATACACCTGAATTTCATTCAAACCAAAACTATATTACCTTGATCAAAAAGTTCTCGGAATAACCACCGTGTGGCGCTCCCATTTTACCGTTTTGAGTTCTGTTTAAGTTGGTACATCTGTTGTTGATATTTCCTTTAAATTTTTAACGTTTAAGCTTGACAATTGCAAAAGTTACTTAGTCAAGAGTTCATCTATCTTTTGATCTTAAGTATCAGTAATATTGGTGATTATTTACAATTTTAGAAATGGATTTAAATTTGCAACAACGAACGTGTATTAAGTTTTGCGTAAAAAACGGATTTAATGGTGTGTGAATGTGGTGAATGTTGGAAAAGTGTTTCGGAAACGATTCTTTAAAGAAAACGGTTTTTTACCAGTAGCACGAGTGGTTTAAAAGTGGTCGATATCGAAAACTGACTAAAACATTGATACCTTAAGTAAAAAAAATGTGGGTCAATAACTCCAAATTAACCATCAGAGAGATAGCGGAGGACTTGAACATTGTCTATGGATCCGTTCCAAACATTTTGGTTGATGATTTAGATTTTCGTCGTGTAGTAGCAAAGTTGGTGCCCCAAAAGACCTCAATTTCATGCAAAAAAAGACCGTGTTGACGTCGCAAAAGACATGATTTGAGAGGCAGAATCCGATTCCTCATTAATAAAAAGGATCATTATTAGAGACAAGACGTGGGTTTATGAGAACGCAACGCAATCCAGACATCAGGCAAGTGACTGGCGTTAACCAAAAAACCACGTCGTTTTCTGTCAAAGAAGAAGGCAATGCTCACGGTTTTCATGGAGTGTAGTACATCATGAATTTTAGCCAAAAGGGCAGACCGTATGTAACATTGTGATTGTTACGTGGTTCTTAACTAAATGATTTCTATGCTTCACTTTTGAGTGTACATTTAAATCACATCATAATTTACTAACGCACTGTATTTACCGAGAAAGAATTTTGTATAGATGGTCTACTGACGAAAAGATCTTTTGACTGTATATGTATGATAATAACATTGCAAATAGTATAATTAGTAAAATCTCGATCGTTTTCATTTCTACTTTGGCAACTCTTAATTAGTATGTGTTATTCTTGAAAAGTCTCGAAAAAATTTTCATTATCAGTCGTGACTTAACAGTGGCAAATGGTACTCGTCCGCAATATAAACTTTACTTGTTTATATCGGAATTTTTTTTTGTTGATTTAATTTTTCTATTTGACAAGGTAAATTTCTACTTGTAACTTTACATTTGGTTGCAATATTGTCTAACTTGTGTTTTCCTGTGTCTATAGAAACCCGTGCCTGAAAGCACATTATAAATTATAAATTATTAATCACAGGGACAGGCGTTAACAATAAACCGTAAGTTACGCTTAAATTTATAAGAACCCTCGAGATTACCGAGGATTGTACACGCAGGACCAAGACCACTGTTAGCAGGGTTTCTTGCCAAAAAAAATTAGTCATAGCCTGCTAATTATAGTTAAATTAAACTGGAAAATGGTTGAGAAATACCAAACCTTATAGCCGCAAAGATTAATTACCGTAATATACGGCCAAAGTTGCAGAAATGAAAATGATTTGGAGTGAACCTGTTCTTAATTGCATGTGTTTAATCTAAAACAAGGTAGTCAACTCATCCAAATGTATTTATGATTAATTACTAACCCTATCTTACAAACATTATTTATTTATATTTAAGACATTTATTTATTTACATATTATACTTACCTATACATATAACTTACAAGACTTTTATTGTATATCTCCATTATACTTATTATATTATATTATATTTATTATATTTCTTATTTTTCTTATATTTATTATATTTATTATATTTATTATATTTATTATATTTATATTATTTATTATATTTATTTTATTTATTATATTATATATTTATCATATTCACAAATTTATTGGATCAGTTATCAGTCGTAGAACCACCCATTCAAAATTACCTTATTAAGAGTTTCTTATTTATATACAATTATCAAAACCAAATTAAGTCAGAGAAAAGTTTACGGTTAAAAATGCAAGTGATAGTGATCATATAAAAGAATCGATGTGAAATCATAAAGAAACAATGAGTGCTTAAGAAAAATACCGGTGATGATCTAAGGGGCGAAGCTCCATTTAATATAATACGGGTATACTCCTAAATGTTAGGAGTAGTATATATTTTAGGTACGGGTAGGGAATTGAAGATGATCATATACATCTGATCATCATTATCTATGATGTTCCAAATAACAATTAACACATTTTATTTTAGTGCTGTGTACGGTGTTATACGTAATATTTTTATGTTTAAGTTTAAAAAGCTTTGGATCTTAAGTATCAGTAATATTGTCAAATAGATATAACGGGTGATTTTTTAAGAGCTTGAGAACTTTTTTTTAAAAAAAAACGCATAAAATTTGCAAAATCTCATCGGTTCTTTATTTGAAACGTTAGATTGGTCCATGACATTTACTTTTTGAAGATAATTTCATTTAAATGTTGACCGCGGCTGCGTCTTAGGTGGTCCATTCGGAAAGTCCAATTTTGGGCAACTTTTTCGAGCATTTCGGCCGAAATAGTCCGAATTTCTTCGGAAATGTTGTCTTCCAAAACTGGAATAGTTGCTGGCTTATTTCTGTAGACTTTAGACTTGACGTAGCCCTACAAAAAATAGTCTAAAGGCGTCAAATCGCATGACCTTGGTGGCCAACTTACCGGGCCATTTCTTGAGATGAATTGTTCTCCGAAGTTTTCCCTCAAAATGGACATAGAATCGCGAGCTGTGTGGCATGTAGCGCCATCTTGTTGAAACCACATGTCAACTAAGTTCAGTTCTTCCAGTTTTGGCAACAAAAAGTTTGTTAGCATCGAACGATAGCGATCGCCATTCACCGTAACGTTGCGTCCAACAGCATCTTTGAAAAAATACGGTCCAATGATTCCACCAGCGTACAAACCACACCAAACAGTGCATTTTTCGGGATGCATGGGCAGTTCTTGAACGGCTTCTGGTTGCTCTTCACTCCAAATGCGGCAATTTTGCTTATTTACGTAGCTATTCAACCAGAAATGAGCCTCATCGCTGAACAAAATTTGTCGATAAAAAAGCGGATTTTCTGCCAACTTTTCTAGGGCCCATTCACTGAAAATTCGACGTTGTGGCAGATCGTTCGGCTTCAGTTATGAAATGTCAAAGCATACTGAGCATCTTTCTCTTTGACACCTTGTCTGAAATCCCGCGTGATCTGTCAAATACTAATGCATGAAAATCCTAACCACAAAAAAATCACCCGTTAGTAGCAGCATTTTCAAGCTCTTGATGGATGGTGGAAACCCACTCCCCCAGACTGTTCCTTGCCAGACAACGTGCTGCTCCACCAGTAACAATCCATTAAGAGATTCTGATAACGGAATCAACACGCGGATAGATCCAGGTATTTGTAGAATGTTAAGTCGCGTGGCTGATCGTTACACGTAAACGAAGAGTATCATTTGGGCGTTATGAAACGTTTGCGTGAGGCAATTCACCGAAAGAGCCCAGAATTGTGAGCAGAAACCTTGTGGATTTGCACCATGATAACGCACCGAGGCACAGTGGCATCGTGATTCGTATTTTTTTGGCAAATAATGCAACAAATACCATTCAACAGCCACCGAATTCACCTGATTTGGCTCTCTATGGCTTCTTTCGGTTCAATCGAGTTAAAACACCATTACGGGGAACGCGTTTCAGCAGCCGAGAGGAAATAATGGAAAAATCGCACCGATGGACATACCGAAAACCGAATATAAAAATGTTTCGAGGTTAGGATCAAGCGCTGAAATTAGTGTGTTGTAGTCGATAGTGATTACTTTGAACGGGACAATATAGATTTATATGTAGATTAATAAACTTGTAATTTAAATTTTCAGAATAAATTCCGGGAATTTTTTATCATGAGGTTTGTCGTACTGTAAGTTCCGTTAACAGTTTGAAAACTTTACTCTATTTGTTCTCTACTTTCCAACTCGGCTCAAAGCAGACTTTTGTTTTTGAAAGCTGATTTTCTATATACCCTTATAGACTTGCTGAAAATCGAAGTTATGTCAAGGGGTATGTTGTACAGTGAGGCAGATGAAAAATATTGCAGTTTAAGTAAAGATCGTACGTTCTTTAAATCGTCCTTGGAAGTTCGCAATAACTAACCTAACCTCAGGTGATAAATACTTGGTATTGTATTTTTCAACGATTTGCAGATAGAAATGCAATTTCATTGATTTATTTTGTTGTTAAGTACAGAGCTTATATTTGTTGTCTATTTCTCAAAAATAAAATGCAATTTACTTATGTATTGCATTCTTAACGGTTCAAGACGATTGTATTTTCTTTCGATTTAGTTCTTGGTTTCGATACATTTAAATGGTTAAAGGGCATATCGAAGTCTCACACTGAGTTGAATTTCCACTGACTACGTAAAATGGCAAAGAATAAGGTATTAAATTAAGAGTTTCACATCTTTAGAGTTTTGCGTATTTATGACACTTGTAAATCATTTGATTATTAGTCTTGAGATAATACTTAATGCTACTAACTGCTACCTTAACATTTCTTGTTAGCTGTACAATCTGTTTTAGAGGCATAAGAACTCCATAAATTGTCGCTGTACTTTTACAACCAACGTCTAAGAACCAGCGAAAAAGCCTTAATTTGGAGTGTATGACTCCATCTTCACATAACAGATCATATGTAGTACTTATGGAAGATGTGTCGGCATATAAGCTCTGTAGATTGAATTATAATCTGGCATAACTGTCGCGACCTTAATTAACTTGGCATTTGGTAAGAGCCGATCGGATATTTATTTCAATTCTTTATTTATTAGTCCCAAAGTCACTTCAAAATATGCAGTGGAACGAAAATCGATTGTTTCTATAAATCAATTACAAAATATGTGCACCATGTCAAGCCAATACTCTTTAACGTGAGTTTACAGCACGGTTTAACTTGTCCGAAACTGACACTTCGAGGTTAGTGATATACTAAACCGATCCACCTCAATTATATCTTAAAACATTCTGCATCGTTTAAAGCTTGTTGATGACGTATCGTGGTAGTAATAAGATACCAGTCAATGGATGTTCGGAATGGAGATAAACGTACCGAGAAGAATGGATAAAACCTACCGAGACGGAATGGATGTTGAAGTAACTGAAAACCACTAAATTTTATCTTCGTAGACTAATTAAGTACGAAAATAAACGATTTCCACATCAAAGATTATCTGAGTAAAACGAAGTTTCTTGGTAAATGTCACTGTTTGTCATCCAAAAAGAAAATGCAAAATAAAAATTGATACTTATAACTTAATGGAGACGCTAGCCAACTGTGACGCCAACTACTGAGAGTTACAAAGAGCTCATCAGTCATACTCTTCGTAAACTACGCTTATCCGTCGAGTTACTGAAGAAAGCACTACAAGCTAATTTTTAAATTTAGGCGTTTCAGAAAACCTGATGATCCTAATAGATACTCCGATGATTGGCGGAGAGGATGTCCCATAAGGCTATTTCTATAATGAAACTGATAAGGAAAGAATTTTCTTCATCTGCCAGAAGAAAAGCTCAACAGAGCACAATTATCACAGCTACAAAACAGTATACAATGAGATCGAGACAATAAAGAGCTCAACCTTAGCTAGCACATAAGATTGAGTATCTTTCTATTTCAAACTACATCTTAAATTTACGATCTTGCTTTAACTGTTTCTGGGAGATACTAAAAAAATATCTTCGAGCTTAAGATAGGATATTTCCCAATAAAAAGCATGTTTCATTGTTTGGTGGTCTTCTGTTAAAACTAAACGTAATGGTTTACAATTATGGTTACCACAGCTATCACTGGATACTTGCGCTCAAATCCACTATTTGTCATACATCATTTCTTTCTGGCACTTCATTCACTACAGACCTTTCTGTTAGCTGAGCAGTACAGCGCGTTGTCTGAAGTGTATGGACACAAATAGTGAACTTAGTGAAGTCCTGGAGTGTTGACAAATTTTTGAACCACTACTCCTCATCTTTACCTGCAATGGTTATGATCAATGAAAGGCTGTTACCAGACTTTAACTTTTCGAAATTATGTTACCTTTGCTAAAGGTTCCTAACTGAATTAAGTGAGTGGCTGGGAATACAGTATCCATCAAATGGGCTTAAATTCTCGTGTTTGGTTCTGAATCAACGATTCCCTGGCGTTTTACAACGCCAAGAAAGATATTGGAAGTGCTTGTCTTTAACGTCTTAAAGCTAAGGTGTACTAATTCTCATTCCCGACGTAAGGCGAAACTTGATTAATCTTCTAGTCCGAGTTCTTTTTCCAGTTATCACTGGTCCATGGTTTTTGCAACGATGATCTATATCGACTGAGCCTGAAACATGTAGTTATATGTGAGGCATAGAGTATATTGCAAGGAGAAACTACTAAGCTTTCTAATTGGATGTGGTACAAATTCACATCATACAATATGGGGAAACAGTGATACAAATACATGAGGTTAGTTATTCTTTAAATATCTTAATAAAAATATTCAAGTAACTATAAAAGAGGGAGTACAGCATTATTTGTTACGAGTCCTTAGGGACATTAAAAAAGAGAATTTTGATCTAACATCAACTTGTGTTTCTTTTAACTTTTAACATGCTGATAAATAGCTGCCATATTATCATTTGATATGGAGGTCGTAACCGTGCATCTTTCATGGGCAGTGGAGTCTATCCTAGAAAGCTACACGGAGAAGCTTTTATAAAAGAATCAATGAACTACTCACAGTAGCCAGACTAAAAAGGTTCTCTCAAAGGTTCTCACACAAATCGAATAGGCCTCATTCAGTGGGAGGATGCAAACTTTACTGAGACTAGAACAAATATTTGAGAATCTTTATTCAGGCATTACCAGCCTCTCTAATAGTCAGGCTGCTACAAAGGCAATTGTCTCCAAAACTGTTTAATCGAAACTTGTTAATAAAAATGATACTGCCTTGTATCGACTAAGCGATGAAGAAAGACTTCACAGGATATCCAGCCACATGGGTATCAAGGGAAATATATTGGCTGATAAATTGGCTCGTTTGGGTGCATCTTCTATAAAACGAGATATCGACTATCACTCTGGTGGTCTGTCCCAAAGATCCCAGTCCTTAACGTAGTTTGAGGATCTTGCTCTTTTAGGATCAACTGATGACCTTATACAAGATATCTTGTACGCCTGGGAAAAAATGTCACAATGGGTCTATCGAGCCTAGTGACTGGGGAAAAATTCATACATTATGATACAGAGTTGTATTATGTGGGCAGCTGACTCACTCAACTCTATTGGTGAAGACGTTGTTTTTCCTCCTTGAGAATAATTGATATATTTTACATTTCTCTTCAACTACATCGTCGAAACGTTGTGACTAATTGGCATGCAATCGAATTTATAAAAAATTAAATTAAAATTTCAATAATTGATTACAAATTCATTTCTGATTCTCGAACTTAATTTTCTAGACATTTTTCATCCATAACCGAACTTTTATATCTCATACATTTTTTATAATATCAATTTGATATGAATTTAAAATTGTAAAAATTATTTTTATATGCATATGCGATATACTCATTTACATAACCTATAATTTTTTTCCACCAATTAGTAATATTTAATGAATTTTTTTGTAATGCTTGTGTTGTTGTAAGCTTTTAAAAAAGTTTAAAGAATATTTGAGGTTTGTAAATTTTTTATCTTTTTAACATAAAAAATAATCCAATGTTGGCAGTGCTGCACACGGTGTGGGAATACAATATATTTACGTACAGGTAAAATATATGATATAATCCGTTTAGTAGCAAATTTTTTTGTGGTACTCGATTAACTATATGTAAAGGCGATTAAAAGTGATTTTATAAATTTATTACAGTATGACGTACATACGTGGATAAAGCTTTCCATTCCACTTTCCTATACTCAAATATTATTCTGTATACATACATATATATATATATATATATATATATATATATATATATATATATATATATATATATATATATATATATATATATATATATATATATATATATATATAAATTATAGTATAAATAAATTAAAATAGTATAAATTAAATTTGGCAAAAATTATCATTATATTCGTATATGTGTCGAACAATAGAATAACAACAATTTTTACAGGCTATTGTTGGCCCATTCCGTGTTTGAAATCTCGGTGTTTCAGTGTTCATTACAATAAATAGAAGTGCATGTAATAAAACGCCAAAATGGTGCAGCGGTTAAAGAAACGACGTTTGGAGAGGCGTCTTGTACCAGGTTCGAATTCAGAACCCCACCTTCCCTTTTTCTGTTTAAAAGCAGAATTCACACCAGACAACTAATGTCAGTACGCTAAAGCGTGTCATTGTACTAATAGTCATACCAGAATACTCCTGTCCACCATTAAGAGCAGTCAGACGTAATGCAATTGTGAGTGGTTATTTTTGGCCTGTGAGGTCAGGCAAGAAGGGGGTTGTAAGGAATTTTCGGAAGTTGGGTCAAAAATATTGAGGTGAAATGTACAGTCTGTTTTGGCTGGGAACGGCATTAGTCCGTAGAATGATACATAGATGCCGTTATACTAGGTAAACATATATCCGCAAATTGGTTATGAACGATCGCAAATTGAAGTTGCACGAGCTAGCTGACATTGTAAAGAATCATATGGTATTGTTTTTACCATTTTACACGAACATTTGGGTACGCGAAATCTCGGTGCAAAGTAGGTGTCGCGTGAGCTCACAGTCGACCAAAAACAACAACGAATCGATGCTTCAGAGGAGTGTTTGGCATTGTTAAACTGCAATAAAATAGAATTCTTTCGTCGATATGTAACAATGGATGAGGATATATGGCCTCACAACTACACACAGGAATCTAAAAGACAGTCAGCTGAGTAGACAGCGGTCGACGAAGCGAATCCAAAGCGAGCAAAGACGCAACAATCGGCCGGTAAGGTGATGGCGTCTGTATTTTGGGATGCCAAAGAAATAATATTCATCGAATATCTCCAAAAAAGAACTACTTGGCTGAAATCGCCCAAAAAAACCATATTCCACCATATTCACCATATTTAGCCCCAAGTGAGTTGTTCCTGTTTTTAGATCTCAAGAGAATGCTCGCTGAAAAAAAATTTAAGTCCAATGATGAAGATGAAGAATCACTATACTCGTTGTATCGCTCTCGAAGACAATTATGTATCTTGCCAGGATGGTGATACACAAACATTTTGCACGTTGCCATAGAAGGTCGAAAATTTGTTTGCTCATATCACCGTTTCTGGTCGAATGAAGAAAACGCTTTTTGCACCCAACCCTTCAACAAGTTCTAATCCCATAGAGTTACTTCTAATCCAACTGCCGCAGATTTCTTCACTGCTCAGTCTAGTCCGATAGTGACTTTCATGTTTTATAAGATTGTGCTTGATCAAAGAATAATTGTCGTTGATATAAAGCAACATATATACTTCCCATTGAACCATTCCTACTTTCATCGGAGATTCAGGTTAAAAAGATGTATATGTAAAATGTAAAAATATTATAAGTCATTTGTCGAGGGGAAAATCACCTGACCGTTTTATACCATAGGTCCTGTATGACCAACATGTTCTAAATATCGAATGGTAATTTCTTTTAACTCTCATATTGAGCACAACTCACAAGTGGTTGAGCAACACACCTCTTTATTAATTCATCAGTCATATTTTTATCGCGTCATTTTAAATCGCAGGTGTTCTCTTATATATTCCAATTGAGGCGCGGCGCATTTTAAAGGTTCTTTCATTGAATATACTCACCAATTGATAAGTCACCATATCTCAATTCACTGTTACGCAATACGTGGTCTCTGGAAGTCAGTTTTTATGCAGCCATCTGTACCTCGGTTGAATGTATCACCATCGAAAGAGTTTTCACATAAATTTGAAAGAATGACTTATAAGCGAGTGAGGTTTTTTCCCATCACCCAGGATCAGCTCATTGTGACGTTCCCGCCCAAGCGTACACGCTTACAACCAAAATCAGTTTGTTCAAAAAGAAAATTTTAGAATGAAGCCCAAAATATAAGGTATGTTCACCTATTTGGGGAGTATGAAGACGCAAACTGCAAACACTTTTGCTTTCGAAACCTGCGAGTGAGGAAAAAAACAGAGAGCTTTATATTTTAACCCCTAATCCGGGTTGCCAGTTCCAATTTTCCAATTGAATTGAATTTTTCCTCCCCCGTTCGTGCGGTAATTTTAAAAAAAACATGACTGCTCTCCCCAACCACAGGGCTGGCGTTGTATCGAATATTTATAAAAATAAATTATTAAATATTTTGTGGAAATAAATATTTTCCAATTATTGACCTGCCAATATTTGCACAACATTCGAGGTAGTCGAATAGTTAGTAGTGCGGGAAACATATAATTTTTAGTTTGAGTGGCATCGATTGCAAATACCTCGCTGGTTTAATGCGGTTACAACTTTATACGTCGAAGTCACATCCGTCAAAATGCCATATGGTTTATGCAATCAACCTAGAAACATATACTAATACAATTTAAACTATTATTGTGATACACACACACATATACATACAACGTTGGTAATGCATAGTGTTCGCAACTAACTAAATTGTTTGTTATTGAATTAAAAATTGCTCACACCAAAAACTTTATAAAGCATTTTCTGTGTGCATATTGTAGTTAGAAACTCGCCCCTCATTTCAATTAATGTTGAACACAAGTTTTCTTTTGTGTACTTAAAAGTTTTCACTCGATGCAGTGGAAAAGTTTTTGTTTGTTTTTTTGCTTGAGCTTTTTTAATGGTCGACTTTTTATTTTAGTTGTTTTCTTATGTCTTATTAATCTTATTGTGTGCTTTCTATATATCTAACGTGAAAAGTCAGTTGGGTTTCATTGATAATTAGATAAGAATACTAATAATAATTAGATAATTAGAAGAAAACCGATGCACATGGTTCAGATGGTATTATAATTGAATTGGTATAAAATAGATTTTCTAGAACAAAAATTTGTGGCACTGCAAGCATGCAGTCTGGAAAGTTGCATTCACGATACATTTATGGTGTAATGAACAAAGTTTATAATTTTGGTCATAATTAATGTTTCATTTATGGTAAAACGGACAAAAACTTTAAAACACGCAGAACATGGTAAAGTATAGTAAAGACATGGCAAGAAGTGACGGATGCAACGGTATTGACAGGTATATAGGACCGTTGTATATATTTTAAACTTGCTTTGCGGTACATAAATTGATTCAAATTAATTTTAAATTTAAAGTGGACAAAGGTCACCGTAAATGGTTGTGGCTCCGAGAACGTTTCAACAAGGAGCAAGAGAGGCGGGCTCAATCATCGAGCAGTGGGGCACCGATACACGAAGAATGGCCATATTTCTCCAATATGGAATTTTTGAATCCTTTCATCCACCCCAGAAGGTATTTTTTTTTAATAACCTAATTTAATTTCAAAATCAACTGTAATGGTATAATTATACTTTAAGAAAAAGTCATCAAAAGATCTGAAGTATAATCAAGCTTGTGATGCAGTGAAATCTGCTGTCGAACCGATTAGAATTCAAAACACGGCCCAAGAAACCCAGTCTAGTCGTTCAAAAACTAATGAACACTTCATGAAATCTATTCTTGGTTTGCTTGAGCCGTTGAAATTCAACCGGGCTTAAGCGGTGGCCCAAATGCTGCAATACGTTGTGAATCTACGCAGAGCCCGTTTAGAATAAGTTTTACCAAATAACAAAATGAATTATGTGAAACTATGTGATATAACAACAAATGGTATTTTTTTTATTATGTTAATTTTAGGAAATAATTATTAATTAATAAGGAATAAATAATTAATTTAATTTAAAGCCCAGTGAGTTAAAGCCCATCCATGATTCGTAAATATTTCAAACGAAACATGAAACCCATAGAATACAACCACAGTATCCAGAGCATATCGTAGGAGACTAAATCTAGTTGAATCGCTGGGCTTACGACCCGCATCCGTAAAAAAATATCACTGTTAAAAATGTCAACAAGAAAAAAAAATCGGATACCACCAAAAAAACAATACTCCCCCGCTTAAGCACCCGGACACGAGATTGAGGATCGGAACGTGGAACGTGCAGTCATTAAGGAAACCTGGCGCGTGGGACAGTCTTATCACATGCATGAAGGAGTATCGACTGGAACTCGTAGCGCTCCAAGAAACTCGATGGCCTAAAAGTGGAGTCCATGTGTCCCAAGGCTATACGTAGCTACACAGTGGAGATGGCCTCGGAAATCTTGGGGTTAGCTTTCTCATTGGGCCACAGGTAAAAAAGGCTGTGTTGGACTTCCAGGCAGTCGATAATCGAATGTGTAAGCTTCGCTTGCACATTAGATGAGTCAACTGTTTGTGTACATGCGCCCACTGATGTGAGCCAACCCCAAGATAAAGACTAATTTTACAATAATTTGGATAATCTGATGGGCTCTTTACCTGAGCACGATGTCAGATTGGTGATTGGTGACTTTAATGCTAGAGCTGGTAGAAATCAGACCGACTTATGCAATTAACAAGGTCCGTACTCCCGACACGAAACTGCGACCAAAAATGGGGAAAGAATGATGTACTTTGCGATCGCTCATGATCTCAAAGTGGCAAGTACATTCTTTCCTCATGAAAACATCCACTTAGAAACATTGACACATCCACGTAAAATATCCCGAAGCAAAATTGACCATGTGTTGATTTCTAAAGGCCCGGCTCGAGTTGTCCAAGACGTGAGATCCAATCGGTCGTCAACCAAATCGTAGGCAGTGACCATTTTATGGTTGCTGCAAAGCTACGATGGAAATTTTCGTACAAGTCAAGGAGGACAGGAGAATATACATCACGATTCTCCTGTGAAGGTCTGATAAACGAAGAAACGCAACGAAAATATCAAGATCTTGTCAGCAATAGCATTTTACGTTCCAACTACCACTCTGATGATGTGAACAGTGTCTGGGAAGTATTAAAAACTTCGGTTGTCGATGCTGCCCAGCACATTCTCGGTATAGTAAAAACTAAGCCCAAAAATGATTGGTTTGATGAGGTGTGTCGTCTTGCTGTTAAGCAACGAAATATAGCCAACAAAATAAAGCAGTTCTTGCTAGGAGGACAGCTAAACAAATTTGAAGACTGAAGAAGCGAGAATGGTGGAAGGCTAAGGTCTTAAGAGTACAACAACTCAGCAATGAGCATAATTCGCGTGGTTTCTTTAAAGGAATCACCGAATTGCACCATACCTTAAGATCTCGGTCAACTGCCATTCGGGACCAGGATGGAAACCTCTGTGTTAACGTCGATGCGGTACTCGATACATGGCGTGAACATTTTTCTGATTTGCTAAATGTTCCACATGTATCACAAGCTGTATTTGAATACTCTCAAATACAGACCGCAGAGATGTTCATTGAGGATCCATCCTATGATGAATTCACAATGGCCATGCAGAGACTAAAGAGAAATCATTAACCAGGGGTTGATAGTATTAATTCAGAGCTTTTGATATTCGGAGGGCTAACTTTGTGGAACTGTCTTTTCGACCCTATTCGATTGGTATGGCGAAATGAAGTTATGCCCGACGAATGGAAAGTGGCCGCGTTATGCCCAATTTTCAAGAAGGGTGATCGCTTGAAGTGCGAGAATTATCGCGGTAAAGCTCTCCTTTGCACAGCATACAAATTACTGTAATACATTATCTTGGGAAGAATTACTCCTCTAGCGGAGGAAATTGTCGGTGACTACCAAGGAGGATTCCGTCCAAATCGGTCAGTCACTGATCAACTTTTTTCGCTGCGGATGATTCTTTCCAAGTACTACGAAACATCTCGCGATGTACACCAGGTATTCCTAGAATTCAAGCAAACTTATGACTCGATCAATCGAGAGAGGCTATGGTATGCGCTTGAATATTTAGGAATACCGAAAAAATATGTACATCTGTGTAAAATGACAGTAACGCAGTCACAATGCTGTGTTAAAGTTGAGAACAGGCTATCGAGAATTTTTGCAATCACTACTGGTGTTCGACAAGGAGATGCGCTGTCCCCGATACTTTTTAATCTCATGTTGGAATACATCCTTCGTAAAAGTGCAACACCTCAGGACAATATCTTATTCCGACAATCCAATCAACTTCTTGCGTATGCAGATGATATCTGTGTGATTGGATTAAATGGTAACGGAGTGAAAGAGATACTTGATCCCCTGGAACAGTTTTCAGCTTCCGTTGGTCTCAAAATCAATGAGTCTAATACCAAATATCTGATATCTGGTTTTCGAGACCAAGACGCAAGTGATTTCAGTAGTGGAAGCCACACGTTTGAAGGAGTGATGAGATTCAAGTATCTTTGATCTCTCATAATTCACGATAACAGTGTGGGAGAGGATAAAAGTTCGTCTTGCCGCTGGCAATTTGGTTTTGTATCCTCTACGTCCACTTCTGAAATCAAAATATCTTGCAAATACGGATAAGCTGAAACTGTGCAGAGTGTTGATCAGACCCGTTGTCATGTATGGATGTGAGAGTTGGACCTTGACGGATGAGGACGAAAGATGGCTTCTAACATTCGAGAGAAGAATCATGCGTGTGATATATGGCCTAAAACGCGACGATGATGGCACATACCGAGTTCGTTTCAATCACGAGATCAGGAATTTAATGCAAATTCCTGATATCGTGCATGAAATCAAAGAACAGCGAATACGCTGGCTCGGTAACGTTCTGTGTGCTGATCCGAAACGAATGATACAACGATCTTTGAAAGGAGAACCGCCTTTCGGTAGGCGAAGAGGTGCTTTCGGCGACGATGGCTCCACGGCGTAGAGAGCGATCTGGCATCTTCCAACTGCTTACAACAGTATGAAGAGCTGGCTCATGATCGAAACTGTTGGAGCCAGATTGTTGACACGGTACGGGCCAATAATGGCCTGAAAAGCCGTCAAAAAAAATGTGGCATGATCTGAAAGATCACACTTACAAATTGTTAGACATTTTTAAATGCTTCCGCAAATTCAATCTTAAGCTGCAGCCTCGAAAATGCCAGTTTTTACGTAAGGAAATATCCTTTCTTGGACATATTATTTTCCTATCTTGGATATATATTACCAGCGAAGGTATACGTTCTGATTCATAGAAAATTTCTGCAATTACAAACTTTCCAGTACCATTAAATTGCACAGAAGTTAAATCTTTTTTAGGACTATGTAGCTACTATCGAAGATTTATACCAAGTTTTTCTTATATTGCAAGTCCAATTTTAAATCTTTTGAAAAAGAATGTTCCTTTTATTTGTGATCTATTTTGTGATGAAGCTTTTAATAAATTAAAATATTCCCTGGTACAGTCACCTATTTTGCAATATCCAAATTTTACACAAATGTTTTATGTTACGAAAGATGCCAGCGAGAAAGTAATTGGAGCTATCTTATCACAAAATGTAAATTCTGAAGATTTACCAATAGCATACGCTAGTAGAGTACTAAATAGTGCCGAGAAAAACTACAGCACTGTTAAAAAGAGCTCTTGCGGTATTGTGGGCAGTAAAACAGTTCATACCGTATCTATATGGTACAAAATTTATAATAAAAACAGACTATAAGCCCCTCATCTGGCGATATAAAAGTTCGAATCCATCTTCGCGACTTATTCGATGGCGTATTAATATGGGTGAGTACGACTACGAAATCCAATATAAGTCAGGTAAATTAAATACAAACGCAGATGCTTTAATCCGTATTAGTATAAGTATGAATGGAGAATCAACTCCAACCAATGAAATAAATATAATAACTCGAAGTCAATCAAGACAAAAAAATCTTACAAATTCTTCGAGTATATACCAATTCTTGATAATAGTTAATCTCAATATTTTGACAAAAACAATAACAAGACTGATGACTTTCATCTTAATCCATTGAGAAGACATCAAGGAATCGTCAAAACATTTAAAAGAATTAATTCATACTATCAATTTCCGCAAATGTTCACTAAAATTCGTAAATTTGTTTCAAAATGTGAACTATGCCAGAAAAACAAAGTAACTAAAACCAATAAACGCCCAATGAAACTTACGTCGACATCAAATTTTCCATTTGAGAAGATATTTCTGGACATAGTTGGATCATTGCCAGAGACTCACCAAGGGCATAAAGTAATATTGACTATGCAAGATGATTTAAAAAAATATTCATTAGCCATACCATTGCATGATCAAGAAAGTGAAACAGTATCACGAGGTTTTGTTGAACAATTATTTGTAAATATGGTACACCAAAATCAATAGTAACAGATCAAGGCTCAAACTTTATGAGTAACTTATTTGCAAACGTATGCAAACTTTTAAAGATCAAGAAAATAAACACCACCGCTTATCATCCAGAGTCAAATGGTGCTCTTGAACGATTGCACCGAACGTATAACGAATATTTAAGAAACTATTGTTCTCAAGATAAAAGTAATTGGCATCATTGGCATCCATTTGCAATTTTTACATTTAATTCGACACCACATTCAGCTACATCTTACATGCCATTTGAATTATTATACGGATATAAACCATCATTACCCATTTTACTTAAATCTTCACCTGATCCTGTTTACAATTATGACACCTATTGTTCAGCATTTAAGTATAGGTTACAAAATTCTTGGACTATAGCATTTATTTTGACACTTCTTTATTAAAAACTTATTTTTAATAAAGAAGTGTCAAAACGTTACTTTGACAAAAATTCAAACTTCGTACAATTTTTTTAAAATGACAAAGTACTTTGGACAAATATGTCTAAAGTTAGATCTAACTTAGAACCATTATGGTCAGGACCTTATAAATATTATAGGTGTTGTGTAAAGTTTACACATCTATAGAACACCAGTGTTATAATGCCTCTAACTTAATTTAAGCTTATGTATATTTGATTAATATTAATGTTAAATTTTATAGTATGTATAATCTATCCTCTTTCACAAACACTTACTCAAAACAATGTGACAAGATAATTGATCGATTATTTGAACGGTAGTTCGATCTTGGACATTATAACAAACACGTCTAAAATTCTAAAAGTGAAATATACAAAAATAAAATGAATTTATAATTAAATTGAACTTAAATATATTTGAAAAATTGGATTCTCTGTTAAAATATCCCGGCATACACTGCACTTAATATTCTCCACCTGCTCACGAGAATGCCAAATACATTTTCAATTATCCGACGTGCTCTGGATAGTCGTTTATTATAAATTTCCTTCTCGTGCATTTAACTTTTTTTGGTTAGAGTAAAAGATGCATCACCAACGAACAAATGCAATATTATGGTGTTAGATCCTGGTAAGCATTTTGGTTTTGGTATACCCAATTTATCCAATTTTATTTTTACGTAATCTGATAATATTAAATATACCTTAAATTTTTTTTTTTTAAATATATTAGACTAAAATAATGTAAATAGACAAGTAATAAGTACCTCCATCATTTTGTGATCCATTTGCACTGACATCAATGTTGGTAAATGTACACCGCGCATCACAAGCAGCCATTAATACTATATACTGAATTATTTTTTGTAATTAAAAAACTGGGTGGGCACTGTATCGCAACATGTTTGCAATCAATTGCCCCTAAGCAGTTAGACATTCCAAATCGCCTCGCGCGTTTCCAACACCTTAAGTCGCACAGTTTCATTACCCATCTTCCAGCTCCATGCCAAACTTTGAATGGAAGCGCCCTGTGATAGATACATAAAAATAAATTGATATTAGTATGTCTATTAGATAATATTTAACATAAAACTATGTTGTCATAAAAATAATATACTTACAATAAAGTTAAGGCCAAACGACATTCCGTGTTTATCCGAACCTTTCCCGGAGTTTTCAGTTCTGGTCGTAATAGATTTTGGACTTTTTGTCATCCTGGTATGAATGAAAAACTGTCCGGGATCCAACTCCTTTATTTTAAGAAACGTAACTGTGAAGTATCCACACGTTCTTCTATTTCGATTTATCTCCGGAACCACACATGATCGCTTACCCCTTTTTAACTGCAATTTTATAAAAAAAAATTTAAACTGAGAAGAAGTTGAGTTAAATTCTTAAGTTGTGATAATTGCTTTTCTGAATTGATTCTACACTAACTTAATAATTTCTATTACCTTATACTAAATCTTACTTCTAAAAAAACCTCAACCTATAAAAATTTCTACTAAATATTAATTTATCAAGCAAAATTAACTTATAAAAAAATCAAAACTGAAATATTTAAAAAATATTAATTTCTATTATTATTGAATTTAATAGATCAATCGCCCAGGTGGCGCAGTGGTTAAACCTTCGGCAGTTGGAGCGGAAGGTACCGGGTTCGAATCCCGATAGAGGCAGGATGCAAAAGTAATTTTTCACCATGAGATTACTATCGTGATGTAAATGAACACAACTATGATCTTCTGTTCACAACTATGAGCACTATATATAGGCTGGCATATGGAGCTATGCAATGTGCAGATGGATAGGAAAATCTGACCTTTAGCCGTACGTCCTTGAATTAGCTGTTGTAGAAGTTTCTAAGTAATTTTATAGTTATAATGAACGCACTTAGTTGGCATGCCGAAACAATTTTGTATAGTCATCCTAGCTTTGTTAATTTTTGTAAACTACCATTGTTTTAAAATTTCATTATTATTCTTACTTTTTCGTTCAAAGAGTGAAAACGTCATTTAATTTAATAAAATTAATTAACAAAACTTTTGTGTTTAAAATAAAAACGTTACTATAGCTACAAAGGAAATTATAGCTAATTTTACATTTTGGTCCTTCGAGCCAGATAGATCTTCATTAGAGATGTAACGTATTTTAACATACATATTAAAAATGGTAAAATTTTAATTTAACGAGTACAATAAACGGGGTCTATTCCACGAGCAGGAAAAATAAGTACAATTCACAAATTTGTACGAATCGAAACAGCAGTTAGAAGCGTATTTTATCCTGTAAATTCCAGTATCATTTTGAGGAAAACGTCTCATTTAATTGGATTTACATAAAGGAAAAACGGAACAATTAGCCTAAGAATTAATTCGTTTTAAATAAAAATAAAAAATCGAAGAAATTAGCCTAAGGATCTAGATCTTTGGACAATTTCCCAGATTTGAAAACGTGAGATTAGGATTGTGAACTTTTCAACTATAGAACATCAACGTGACGGAGTCAAGATCATCAGATTTTAATATTTAAAAATCAATAAAACTGTAAGTACAAAATTGTTTTGTTCATACATCTCAAGTGCAAAGTAATGTGCAGCATTTCGATTCGATATTTGGTAAATTTCAACATAACTTAATTTAATTTGTTTTGATTCAACATAGTTTTGTATTAATTGTTTAAAAAACAATTTGGGGTTGATGATTTGAAAATTAAAAATGTTACTTGTATTAAAAGCGAACACCGCAGAAGCGGTTACAACGGAATTTGAGAAAAAATTTGGTGTGATGAAATCAAAATTAACCATTATCGAGAATTTTTTGATAAAAGAAGATAGCTATTGAATGAACACGAGTGTCGTTGTCGAATTAAAAGTCTAGAAAAAACGTATGAGGGTTATAATTGTCTTGTAAACAGTTTATTAGAATTGGTTTCTGACGATGAGTTTTTTGAGTATCAGGAATCATTTGCCGAATTTGAAAATCGATTTCATTTCTTAATAAGAAAACTTAGTTCAATTTGCGATTCTTATTCAGTTAGTCAAAATGAATGTCATATTTCCAACGTAGGAAGCTAGATTATTGAGAATAAAGGGCAATCAAATGAAAGTCAAACAAATATTATTCAAACTCAAAATTCCCTATTCCCTATTATTCAAACCAAATATTATTCAAACTTAAAATTCCCTATTTTGACGGTAGTGATCTAACACAATGGACAAGTTTTCGTACCACGTTTACAGCCGTGATTCATAACAAGA
Organism: Tipula lateralis; assembly: GCA_963932295.1. NCBI lineage: Eukaryota > Metazoa > Arthropoda > Insecta > Diptera > Tipulidae > Tipula > Tipula lateralis. The sequence continues at coordinate 133,043,833 of OZ010737.1, read as the reverse complement.
ATTCGATCGATGAGGTCCTTAAATTTACATATCTAATGGACAAACTTCGCGGTGATGCAAATGCATCAATTGGACATATAACTTTGACTAAAGCAGGGTATGAGAGGGCTTGTAATACATTGTTGAAGATTTACGATGATCGCCGTGTTATAATAGATTAACATGTCGAAGCACTAATTGATTTAGAAATGGTAACCAAACGCAAGGAAGCGGAACTTCGTAAACTTCTCAATGGGGCACTATCCCATATTTCTTCTTTAAACGCAAGTGGATTTGAACTTGACAATTTGTCACAATCATTTGTTTTAAAATTGATAACTCGCAAACTGGATAGTATTACACGAGGTGAATGGGAAGAAACGATTGTTTCAAATGAGCTCCCAACTTGGTACAGGTTCATTGAATTTCTTGAAAGGAAATGTCGAGTGTCTGAAAATTTATCAGTTAAGTCATCAACCCATATAAATTCGCATCCAAATTCAAGATCACTTTCGAAGTCAAATTTTGATAAAACTTTTCCCAAACGCGAATCAACATTTTTTGTTAACAAAACAATTTCTAGGAATGCCGTATGTGATATTTGTGGTAAATCACATCATTTATATTTCAATTGTTCGACATTTCTCACTTTAACACCCCAACAACGATATAATAAAATAAAATCATTAAATTCATGCATTAACTGTTCAAATCCAAATCATCGCATTTCAGAGTGTAAATCAACGTATAAGCTTTGTCGAGCTCGCCATCATACATTACTACATTTTGACTTAGTCGCAGTCTGGTGATTCTGTGGCGGATCAGACAGATTCAACAAATAACTATTATTTAAACAATGAACTTTGCGAAAAGTCGACCATTCTTCCTACGGTTATCGTTTCAGTTGACGATGGCAATGGGAAATTGGTCGAATGTAGGGCGTTATTAGATTCTGGAAGTCAATCAAATTTTTTCAGTGAAGATTTGGTTAAAAAATTGAATATTAATTCCCGTTATTATAACAATATAACGATTAACGACATAAACGGTTTAAAATCAAAGGTTTCGCAAAGTATCATTCAAATTACTGTTCATTCAGATTACAAACGATTCTATGTTAAATTAGAATTTGCGATAACTGGTAAAATATCTGACCGGTTGCCAGCGAACACGTTAAAATTTTCACGGTGGCAGTTATCAAAACACATCAAATTAGCTGATCCGTATTTCAACGTAGCATCACCGATTGATATGATAATTGGCGTTGAAATATTTCCAGAAATACTTTTACCAAATCGTATAAAGTTATCACCGAAATATCCGAATGTACAGGAATCAATGTTCGGTTGGATGGTTTTTGGTAGATACGAACAAAGGATTGGTTACAATTTTCTATTATTGAATGATCAGCTAACTAACGAACAGCTTGACCAAAACATCAAGAAATTTTGGGAAATAGAAAACATCCCTATCAAAAGATTTCTGTCTGATGATGAAAGGAAATGTGAATTATATTTTGCTCAAACAACAAAGCGCGCAGTGAATGGTATAGATACACAGTTTCTATACCTTTTCGCGAATCACCCAAATGTTTAGGAGATTCATAATTCAATTCAATTTTTAAAAGAGTATTGGGATATGGGGCACATGAAGCTTACAAACGATTCAATAAATAAGTATGATAACAAACCAATATTTTATATGCCTCACCATGCGGAAACCTTCGTCATCGTCCACAAAACTTCGTACAGTTTTTGATGCGGCATTTAAGACATCTTCCAACAAGTTATTTAATGAAATTATGCTTCTCGGCCCCAAGGTACAAGACAATCTCTTCGAGATAATGTTGAGATTTAGAACGTATAGATTTACAATGTCTAGCGACATAGTTAAAATGTACCGACAAATTCAAATAAACGATACACAAACACGATTGCAACGAATACTTTGGCGAGGAAACTTGACTGATCCAGTTGACGTATATGAACTTACTTACATTAGGTACAGCATATTTAGCGACACGTATGCTTAATGAACTCGCTCGTGATGAATTCGAAATTTTTCCAACAGCGTCTAGAGTAGCAATAACAGATATTTATGTGGATGACCTTATAACAGGTTGCGATGACAACGAAGAAGCAAAAAGGTTGCAAATCGAAATGATTGAGATGCTTAATACCGGTGGTTTTCATTTGTGGTGAATGGTCATAAATGGTGTGCAAATGATTCACGATTATTAGAAACTATTTTGATTCAAGATCGTGAAGAGATGAAATTTTACGAATTCAGTCTTGGAGATTGCGTAAAGGCGTTAGGCTTATTATGGCAGCCAAAAGAGGATTGTTTTGTTTTTAAACCTGCAATGCTTCAAACAGATAAATCAATAACAAAACGAACGATCGTCTCTGACATATCTAAATTGTACGATCCCCTAGCCATACCAGTAATAATAATAGGCAAAATAAAAGTTCAAAAATTATGGCAATCCAAAAAAGACTGGGATGAATTGGTTTCAGGTGAACTTAAAGAAACTTGGAATAATTACTCTAATTCGTTAAACGAAATTTCCCATATACTCATTAACAGAAACGTCATAGGTCAAACTAAAACAAATAAAATTATTCGTGCAGAATAACATGGTTTTGGTGATGCTTTAGAAAGGGCGATTGGTGCATGTCTGTACATTAGAACTATAGATTCTGATAGCAATATATATATTAACCTACTCTGCAGTAAATCACGAGTGGCACCTATAAAAACATTGTCGTTACCAAGGTTGGAACTTTCAGCCGCCTTGCTGTTAGCTAGATTGACATCATCTGTAATTCAGAGTTTTAATTTACAATTTGATGAAATAGTTTTGTGGTCGGATTCCACTATAACGCTGTGTTGGATAAAAACTTCACCACATAAATTAAAAATTTTTATCGCTAGCAGAGTCAACGAGATTCAAGATCTGACATCTAGTTTGACGTGGAAACACATAGATTCTGCAAATAATCCAGCAGATCTTATATCAAGAGGTATTATGCCAAACGAACTCCGCAACAATCGTTGTGGTGGCAAGGTCCTGAAATACTCCAGTCAAATAATTTTAACTCAAGTTTAATTGCAACGTTAAACGATTTTGATGTATCAGTGTCCGAACTTAAGAAACAACAAACAGTCTCGTACAGAACAACAACAGTAAACGTTATTAGTGAATTGATAACTCGATTCGATTCTTTTGAAAAATTGGTTCGTGTAATGGCTTATATATTACGGTTTTCAAACGTTGTAAAAAATAAAAATATCCAAAAATTTGAAAATAAGACAGTTAGTGAAAAAGTAATTTGCAATTGATAAAATCATTCAAAGTGAGTCATTTTCCGATGAATTGAGGTGAAATAAAACGGAAAAGTTCACTTAAAACGTTACACGCTTTTATCGACAAGAATGGAATATTTCGCGTAGGAGGTAGATTAACTAACTCAACAGCACTTGACTATAATATTTAACACCAAATTTCAATTCCACCGAAACATCATCTAACGAAATTAATATTCAATTATGAACACAAGAAAAATTGTCATGCAGGACCACAATTATTGTTATCTTTCGTACGCCAACGTTATTGGCCTATACATGGCAAAAACATTGCAAATCAGACGGTACGTTCTTGTGCCATTTATTTTAGGGTAAAACCAATATTGTCTCAACAAATAATGGGAAATTTGCCAATTGAACGGTTTGATTCGTTTAAGGCATTTCTCAATACTAGCGTAGACTTTTGCGGACCATTCGCTACAAAATTGGCTTTAAAGCGTAAAAGTGTGCCACAAAAAATGTATGTTGCTTCATTTGTGTGTTTATGTACTAAAGCAGTTCATTTGGAAACTGTCAAAGTCTTAGCACAGATTCATTCAAAGCATGTTTGAAAAGATTCATTAACCGTCGAGGCACAGTGCAAACTATTTGGTCAGACAACGCGACTAATTTCCGCGGAACGAAAAATGAACTAAGGGAATTGTATAATTTGTTCAACATTCAAAACGAACAATTAAAAATCAATAATTTTTGCACTGCCCAACGTATAAATTGGAAGTTTATACCGCCACGCGCTCCCAACTTCGGTGGTTTATTTTCATAAAATCATTCAAAACTCATTTAAAACGTATAATGCGAGACTATAGACCACAGCATAGTGGTGATGCTGATCCATTTGAGAACTGTCCTCAATTAAAATTGTTACAAACAAAATCATGGAAAAAAAGAGGTTTTATTGGTTTTAAGACATGCTTCAATATTTTTAGACAATGTGTAAAGGCAATCCAGGTTGACTTCATTTTAGTCGTCTGAAATTAAATTTAAAAAACTTTATAGCCGTATTTTTTTACAACTGTATGTTGATAATTCCAACCACTACTTATAAGGATCTATTGAAATGGATATTATTTTTGGTGTTTACTAAATGAGATTACTAAATGGTGTTTACTTCTGAGATTTAAACTTTCCCGTTGAAGTCGCTGGCGAAAAATGACTGTGCATTGGTATAATATTTGTTTTGCGGGTTCCAATTCCATGTCACACAAGTAGTATTGATCGTGCACCCATGTTTTTGAGATGATATCTTGACGGAACATGACTTGTGAAAAATCATAACTCACGTCTGTTAAGTCTGAGATTTTTTTTAACTCTATTTGGTAAGGGTGGCGTTCGTGCTCTAAGGCGTTTCTTATAGTACCTCCACAGTGAGGGTTCCAGTCTAACGAAACAACAAGCTAAACCTTCACGAGCAAGGGATTCTTGTCCCATTTAGGCCTCTATTTAACCGTTCAGTATCAAGTCTATTACCGGAAATTTCTATTTTCACTACACCTCTTGTTTCTAGGCCGCCTTTGTAGCATCATACCATAGCCTATCTTTCAAACTTTCTAAGGATTTTGAGGTAGCGGACAGTATTTTCTAATCTGTTATTTTCCGCTTCAGTTCTCCCAACTTCAAAGCCTAGACTGCATATCCTTTTTGATATGAAGGAACAAAGTTAGTCCTAAAACCGCCTCCATTGCAACCATTGTACAAGTTCTTATTGGACAGAAATATCAATAAGCGCAAACGCGTGATAAGGTGTTATGTAATTCTTATACAAATATCGCTCATTTCTATTGTTCTCTGTTATATGGATTAGTTCAGAGGTCTCGCTCATAAGGTTCATGTACAATCTTAAAGAAATTCGGAATCACTTCAAAATCTTTTACCATGGCCAGTTATCCCGAAAAAGTAATATTGTATTTGAAAAGAGGTTTCAAATTGTTCTTCTTCCGTATACTTCATATTTGTATCTGAGACCATCGATTTCCCAGGTTCATCGCGGTATTTATTTTCGGAATGACAAGTGGCTTTCTTATACTTTAATTTTCGAGATGGATTTTAATTAAGCAAAGAAACATACCAAAATAGTAAAAAGGGTCAGCTCTTATAAGAAGATATGTTCTCTATAAGTAAGCTTCAAATAACTGGGAGAGAGTTCATGGTGGACCACGGAACTGGAGAGATTGAGGAAGCAGACAAGAATACTTCTCAACAAACCCATGAATTGGTATAACGGAAGATGGGAACTTATTCTAGTACAAACCAGTAGTTCTAATGAAAATTCTTTTTCCTGACAGTAAGAATTTATTACACAGTAGATTGAAATCAATTTTCACGCCAACTTACATAGTTTAAAAGATTGGAACTTGATGGCAAAGGTGGTGACAAAACATAGAAGCCGATGAGCATCGGTTTTTTATGGTTAGAACACCTGTGCCAGATGGTATCTTTCCGTTTATTCTGGAAGGACTGCAAGAACTGAAAATCATTGTGAACCACCTTGCATAAATCCTAAGAGCCTGCAGATTGGCCCTAATACGTTCCAATGATCATGAAAAAAAGTCAAAGAAATGTTCATCCCGAAGGATGGAAAGCTTAGATACGTCAGTTTTTCTAATTATTAAATATTTAGAGCGATTGGTCTATAGGTTCCTTGCAATAAAGCTTTACAACATATAGGTATAAACAACCACAATGCAACATATATCAAGTCCAGTCGCATATGCATAATAAGATGGATTTGACCATTTCTATTACACAGCAAATGATGTCTTTAAACAAAGATGCCGACAAGGAAACTTTATTATAATCGTCTTTAACAGTTTTAGTTGATACAGCGCTCTAGTTGTGTGTCAATCACACAGTGCTACCTCGAGATAACTCCCATCATATTCATATTACACATGCTTGATAACGCTTTATCATTGTGATGATCTTTGCAGCCAAAAAGTCAATTTCATAGAGATAATACTTGTTCGGTTGGTGAGAGATATAGGTCAAGGAGACTTTTTGCTGCAGAGTTTTTAGGTACGACTAAGGTGTCAATAAGAAAGATGTATCTTAAGGGTGTTTGTCTTCATTTCCGATGGGTATCTTATATCAGCTCATTTTGTTTGTTCAATTCAAGCGACTAATATAGTTGAAGCCTGCTCAAGTCATTAAGAGTCGTTTAGTTAACCCTAGAAAAACTTAAATGATTCTTTCCACAAGATGGAGGACTCTGGGAAGCTTAAGTCTTCCGAAAATTGAGGCGCTCACTATTTCATTCTCTTCAGAAGCTAAGTATCTGTGGATCTGGTTAGATCGGAAGATGGAACATTTCCTGCAAATGCAGTCATATGGGGCTGGAGTTGAACATTGAATGGAGTTGGAGTTATCTTTGGATCATAAGGTGTGCAGTGCAAACAGTCGCTTGCGTTACAAGCCAGAGACAATTTACTTAGACCTTTTGGGCACTGCCAAATAAGAAACTCGGACAAAATGGATTCGAAGCAGGATTCGAATATATTTCGTATAATTACTACCATAAAGCACAAGTGGGCCTAAAACAGTCCATTTAACCTATCTGATGACACTATAATGATCTTCCCCGATGAATCTATATGCTGGAATACTAAATCTTGAAGTAAAACTATCCGTGTAGGTGCCCTACAGTTTGTAAGGAGTAAATGCTGCAATTTTGTATACAAACCACAATCTATATGCAAAAGAAATGAACTGCAGATATTGTAGAAATCGACTAGACAGTCTGATTAAAGCTAGACTTCACTGCGGATCTCCAATCACATGGCTATCAAAGGAAGGCCATTATTGGTCCGTACCGTGCCAACAATCTGTCTCCATCGGATCCAATCAGCTAGCTCCTCATACTGTTCCAACCAGAAGATGTCAGATCGCTTTCCACGTCGTGGAACCATCGTCACCGATAGCGACCTCTTCGTCGACCAAAATGCGACTCTTCCTTCAAAGATTGCTATATCATTCGGTTCGGATTCGCACGTAGAACGTGACCGATCCATCAAACTCGCTGTCCTTTGATTTCATGCACGATCTCAGGAATTTCCATTAAATTCCTGATCTCGTGATTGAACAGAACTCGGTATGTGTCATATCAACGTCGCGTTTTGTGCCATATACACGCATGATTCTTCTAACATCCGTATCTGACAAAGGATCTGATCAACACTGTGTACAAAAGAAACAAATTGACTGATAATATGGCTCGTTTGGATGCACCTTCCACTTAGGAAAGATTTCGAGTTGATGATCTGCACCATACGAGATGTAACAACCTCATATCTTGTCGCTGGACGAAAAACTTTATTGAAACAATAATTCAGGAAAGAGATTTATGATAAATACACTTTGAGGATCTTGTTGAGCATTCTCACTAGACATTGTAGCCTTAACAACCACGCTGAGAACAGTGTGGTAAAGGATAAGAAGAAACACTGCTTTTGTTCAAGATTTATTTTTGATGGTCGAATGACCTTTCGGATACCGGATATTATGAACTAAACGTGTACGTCACAATGGGGCTATCGAGCCTAAGAGTGACGGGAGAAAAATAACAATATCTAATTGTTGATGCCTGTGGTTGTTCTACAAAATTAACCAGATCCCAATTACATCAAATTCGTTTATTATACTGGACACGTTTTCAGATTTTTCCTTTAATTGAACCAAATACATGTTGTACAAAGTTTTAAAATTATATAATTCGATGAATGTGCACTAGACTTGAGTGTATTAAATTCTTAAAACGGTAATACAAAAAATTTTATGTTAAATTATAAATTAAAATACATATTTTTTATTTTTTTAGCAATGATGAACATGTAGAAAAAAAATTTGCCCAAAGGACATAAAAAGCTCTTGTTTTTTTTAAATTAAAATAACAGCAACAATCAAAATAGCAACAGTATTCGCATGAAAAGCACGAACAGTGAAAAAGTACATGGAAAACTTTTTTTTATTTTATTTTTCATCTTAAATTGATGAATTTGTATTTTATATATAAAAGTATACATACAGGAGTACATTTTCCGAAAGCTTCCAAAAAGGATAGAAATTCCTAGTGTAAAAAATTCTTCAATAACAAGTGTACATAGTTTTGTACGTTCATTGCTTGCACTCGAATATTCGATCGCAATGTAAAAAATATACAAAAAAAGCTTATTCCCTTATTTAAAAGTTTGATAATTTTTAAGAAGCTTGTTTTGTTCGTTGTCTTGTATTTTGCATTTTCATACTTATTTTATGAAACTTATAATTTGATTATGTTTGAAATGCATATGAACTCGCAGAACGAGAATGATAACTTACATGTACATGAATATGAATACAGTATGAATAAAATAAATTTCGTTAAAAGTTTAATTTGAATGATGAGCTTTTTCACATTAAGTTTTACTTCTTTTGTTCTCGTCTAGATTTTTTTCCATTTTTCGTATTGTGGTTAGACTATTATGTGTCATGCAATCAAATGAACATAACGAAAGCAACATAATTTTCCAGTCTCAAATTAATAAGAAATTTATATGTAAAGGTATCTCACCTTGATACTCAGTCCTTAAAGCTTTCTTTTTAAATTACTCAAAACAAAACGAAATATGAAATATTATCTTATCTCGAAACAATTATATAAGAATTCGAAGAATCATTAAAATTTGGTTTAACTCCTCGAAACATTTAAAATATTAATATAGCAAATACAAAACACAGAAGTGTTAAAACCGCGCAGGTGGGTGGGAGCGATACGGTTGTATATCACTAAATAGATTCGATAGTGTTGTTGTCTCTAATTGTAGTCTTGAAGGTAATCAGTCTCGTGTTTCCAAATGGCAACAGTATTCATATACCTGTAAATCTAAGAAATTAAACCTTGGCAAGGAATAATGTATACTTTTCTTTTATTTATTAAATTTGGTATTCGTATGAAATGCTTTAGGCAAGAAGAGGTGAAGGTTAAGTAAGGTTGGGGTGGTTGTTTAGAATACTAGTATGGACATATAATGTTGCTTAGTCCTATCACAACAAAAATTCTCATCTATCTCATTCATCGAATAATATAGAGTTCTGGATGGAGTAGCTTGCTTGGCGTTAAACGAGAACAGATGTAAAAATTTGACGTACTTGTGACGTGCACGTTTAAAACAAAATAGTTTAATTTATTTAAGACACTATAATTCTTTTCTCCACGTTTAGCGAACAAATCCCGACGATCAGTTAGTTTGCGACGTCCTGTCCTAGGACTCTCTCCTCAATTTGCAGACAAATTTGTTTCTCGTTTGGGACCAGCTCACACAACAATAGGGCTCTTTTCGGTTGGCTATAGACCTTGGGAATATATATTTGACAATAAGGCTTACGCTGTTAGAGCTATTGCAGATTGTTTCATAGGGGAATTTGGATCAATGAATTTATAGGCAAGAAAAATGACACTAAACTGTTTGCAAAAAAATGACACTCATGGACTGCTTTCTGAACTCAAGCAACGTGATTGCTCGTGTTTCACTTGATAAATCGAAACCTACCCCTGGTTTTATATTTCTTTTTATTTGCTAAATTGTTTAATTGTTTTTATAAGAACATGGTTTCACAATTTTTATTTTTTTCACTTTCTTTGCACTTTGTCACCACACTTGTCAATCTTCTGCGTTCAAAAACCAAAAGTACCTTCTCACCGCCTAAGGCCGATTTAGACTTTACAACATTTTTCCACAACATTATTTGTTGGTTCAAAAAAGCTACGCACACTATAAAAAATGCCTATGAGATAGAAAGAGAAAAATTATAAAATAAAAATGGCGTCGAGCTAAACTATTTTTTTTTTTCATTTAAATATATTTATGACAGTTAGTTCTTGTGTTACTAAATTATAATATTTACAATTTAATATTTACAAACATTATTAACCAAAAGACTACTGCTTTTTGGCGGTTTTTTTGAAAATAATTAATTGTTAATATAAAGTCGTTATTCAATTCATCTTTATTGAAAGTGTCAGTTGAGTTTTTTCATTACATATATATATAAAATATATTAATTTTAAAAATATCATTTTAAAAATTTATTTTGAAACATAAATAAATCAATTAAAAACATTTTATCCATTTCTCAACCATTTTCTGAGTTTATTGTATTAATTTTAAAAGATAAAGAAATAGATTTTCTGTGTTAATTTTTTGATATTATACATTCATTTTCTGTGTTTTTGTGTTATTTTTTAAAAATTATTTTCTTAACGTCAAAACTAAAAGCATACTGGTCTAAAAAAACCGCTTTGGTTTTTTGTTCGATTCACCGATTGCGAAATCGACATAATTGAAATGCAGCAATTAAGCGATCAACAGCTGATAAATATGATATTAAGTAGTGAAAGTGAGTCTGACGAAGATTCCTTAGTCTGACAAAGATTCCTTATTAATAAATATCATATTTGACGACATTCCTAATAAAAGTGGTCGGGAAAAAATCAAAAAAAAAAATATTGGGTTCGTCCCTACTATGTGGATCGAGACAACACTGGTGCTCACCAAAATGTTTTTTTGCCTTTGAAATTATCTGATCCAGAGCTTTTCCAGACTTATACTAGAATGTCATGTTCACAATTTGATGAACTGTTGACTGTTGTTGGACCGGCAATTATAAAACAAGAATATCTTAGGAAAGTTATTCAGCCCAGTACAAGATTGGCTATCACACTCAGGTAAAATTTAACTTCTTTATATATGTTAAAAAAAAATTCACATGTCTTAAAATTTTGTAGATATTTGGCCACTGGTGAGTCACAAAAAAGTATATCAACAGCTTATAAATGTTCACCAGCGAGCGTGCACTTCATTATAAAAGAGACGACAAAAGCAATAGTTGATGCACTCAGACCAACGGCGTTTAAAAAAGTCAACGAAGCATATTTTATAGACGTCGCAAATGGCTTCGGAGAACGGTGGAACTTCCCACACTGCATTGGCGCCATTGATGGAAAACACGTTTCCATACAGGTAGTTTTAATATTTGAATTAAAAATATAAATTTTTAATAAATGTTATTTTATATGCAGGCTCCATCGTTTAGTGGATCAACGTTTTTTAATTACAAAAAACATTATTCAATCGTGCTCATGGCAGTTGCTGACCACGATTATAATTTCATGATGTGTGATATAGGGGCTGCTGGGAGACAAATTGACGGAGGAATTTTCCGGAACAGCAATTTCGGAAAACAGTTCTATTCAGATTTGTTACCGTAAGTATACATTTACCGGCATTATATACGAAATCTTATGAAAAAATTTATTTAGGTTACCGAAACCATCAAATATTTCGAATAAATTTGAAAATATGCCTTACGTTTTTGTTTCCGACGATGCTTTTGGCCTTCATCCCAATATGCTAAAGCCCTTTTCTCAAACCCCGTTAACGCAGGAGCAAAAGATATTTAACTATCGGTTGTCAAGAGCTCGCCGAATAATTGAAAATTGTTTCGGGATACTCGTTACAAAATGGAGAATATTCAGGCAACCAATTATTGCTAATGTAAGCTTTTAAAACTTTTTAATAATTGTTTCATTTAAATACATAACTGTTATTTTTTAGGTCGACACAGCTGAACAAATAATATGCGCCTGCGTGTGCTTACATAATTGGCTAAGACAACATTCCTCTCTTACTCCATACATATCGCCCGGTTTGATAGATGTGGAGAATAGCGACGGAACACATTGTGACGGTACATGACGACGAGAATTATTAAGAGGCAACCTAAGTGGCATGCACATCAAATCATTCAATTCTTCGAAAGAGGCAAAGGAAATACGAAATAGGTTTTAATTAATTTATTTATCATTATGATCTATGACGTATTAACATTTTTAAACCTCGCCTATCTAGGTTTGCCAACTATTTTAGTAGCGAAGGATCGGTGGCAAAACGACAAAATTTAACCTGTGTATTCAGATAAATAATATAACAAAATAAATAAAAAAAATAATAGTTATTTAAAATTCAATATTTATTTTTTGCATTTTGCAATTTTTTCTTTTTATATAAAATTTTCATTATTTCCATTTCGGCCTCATTAGAATTGTCTTCATTCATCGATTTTAATTGCGAGGCGACGTATTTACCAAATATATCGTGGGATGTTCTAGTGGCTGGGGCTGTTATAGGCTGCAGCATGGTTTTTTTAGCCAAAATTTCTAATGCCTGTTTTTTAATTTTTAAATTTTCATCAATCAATTCTGATAGGTTTTTCCTAAAAATATAAATTGAAAACAAAGCCATTTATTTACATACTTTCTTAGAATACTTTATATTGATCGTTTACACACTTTTACGGGGCGGTACGGGTCTTCTTTCAAAGCTGTCGTCTGCAGGTGTTTCCATGTTGGATAACGAAGATGTTCTAAATCAAAAAATAATCATTGTGAACATTAATTTCCTAGCTATTTCACATTTCATTCAGATTATTTTACTGACGCTCTAGGCTCGAAAGTATCATCTAAAAATGCAAGGCTCTTTGCAAACTTATACTCTTTCGCCTGCTTGCAAGAGCCACTTGGAGTTGCCTTCTTAGAACGCAAGTAACAGATTTTAACGATTCCCATTTTTTTTTTACATTAGCCGCGTTGGTTTTTGTTGTGTCTATAAAAAAGTTGTTAATAAATAAATTTTAGTTCAATACATTTTTATTTTATTTTTGTATAATCTTATAATATACCTAACGAAACCGCAATATCCTCCCAAATTCGCAGCCTTATCGTTTTGTTGCGATATACTTTGTGACAAATATCCCACAAACATGTATGTTGTCGTACAGCATCAATTAGGTCTTCTAAAATAAAATAAACACAAATAACCTCTATTTGTTACAGGTATACACACAATAATCCATTCCAAATTTAAAACAAATTAAATATACGTACCTATTGGTACCTCCTCCTGCCTGTTTTCCTCTGGAAAGATGCTATCAGATTCTGGAAATAAATTTTTTAAAATAATTTACATTCGAGTATGTTGTGTATTTTATTTTGTACAGTATTTGCAGTCAACACTTACCATTTTCAATCCGGGGCATCTATCTTTCGGCACAAAATTCATTCGTTTGATTTTACCCCCTTGGAAGTATGGTTCTAATTTTTCTGACGTATTACGGTGCTGTGATGTCTGTCATTTGAATATCATTATTCATAATAAGTGTTTTCTGTGAATGTTAACCGTAAAACATATTTCATATGGGTTATTGGTCGGCTGATCGATTCGTATATGTGTTCAGTCAGGCTTCTGACACGAGTGTTTTGTGTTTATTTTGCAGGTAAGTATTTCGTATCAGTGTCTGCAAGTGTTTCGTGTTCATTGTGTTTTCAGTTGTTTCATGCCCCTTTGTGCCATGCTTTTCCATTGTTTTGTTCTGATTTCAGATTATAATTTGCAGTGTCAATGACTGTCATTCACATTGATTTGGCTTATAACAAGGGAAAGGATGGGCAGTAGATACATAGACTGAGGTATCTCCGACCAACCGAATCGGAGAGACCTCGTCCATTAACTGAATTCTTGTCCACTAATTGAAGTAGTGAACCAGCGCACGACACGTGATTCCGCAGTTCCATATATTATTTATAAAGCTTGTATTGATGGTCTGGTTGATTTTTCTTATACTTTATTCTATATTAGGCTTTCAGCTTAATTAGTTTTCTAAAATAACATCCAGGTCCTACACTTTGTTTGGTGGTCAACACCGATGATGTCAACACCGTTCAACATGAGTAAGCCACAATGACAAATGTTGTACTTATTATCGAACTTTCTCACCTTCGTGGAAGAGAAAGTAGCGTGCTTGATCTGTCATTCGGGGGTCTCGGATTCGATTACCGATGGTGACCAAAAATCACGATTCAGGGTTTTTATTAATGTGGAATTCTGTGGGATGTATACCGTGGGCCCTCAGTGAAATTGAGTTTTGGATTCATTTCAACATCTTTAATTTTTTTTATTTTTGAGTATCGAACAGGCCCAATTCGGTTTTAGGTGGATCGAAATCTGGAACACAGTAACCCATATCGAGAGATTTTTAAGCACATTCAACATACAATATCTAAGGACACCGAAGTCTTGACCACCCTAAAGTCTTAGAATTAATCGTAATTGAAGATTCAGACGAACCATGAATTAAGCCAGAAGGCAAATTTTGAGCACATTTGAATTTACATTTATAGATTATGAGGACTTCTTTATAACAGTCCAATCCTGCAGAAGCTTTTGTTTGGTGGTTTCCTCCAGTTTTGAGGTTTTCAGTTCATTCGATCAACTATGGGTGACCGATTTAGATAGCGCAGCGAAAGACAGTCAGAATTTTAAGGAACCGAACCGAGTTGTTAATTATTCATAATCCCAGTCAATTTTCCTTCTGCTTGTATAATTTTCAAACAGGTTTAATTAACGTGTAACTAGTTCTTCTCTCTTTCTTATAATAAAAGTTGTCGCAACCACAATATTAAGGAAAAGGTTTATGCTAAGCATCAAATCTGGAAGCTAAGAATTAAATCTTTACTCCAGCAATATCCAACCTTATGCCTTATATAGATAAATGACCGGTACATTGTCCGGTCACACGAGTAGCAAAGAAAGGAATCGCGTACTTTGCAGAGTTTTTCGATACATAACTGATTGTCAGTTGATTCAAACAGTCACTACTTCGACACACCGTTTGGAACATAGACGCAATGCGGTTTACAACTTGCGCACAATATTTCTGCCTTATAAATCATTATATAAAACTTATAGCTTGGATCTTTGAAGTCACCAAGACGAGGTAACAAAAGCAACAGGTGTGTCAAGGCACTCAAACTTAAAAGTCTGTCCGTCTGTTTCTATATCTTTGCAATTTGTTTTGGGATTCAAGGCTCTTCTAATTCTTCCATGGTTCACTTATTTGCGTCATACTTTACGCCAATACATATCCAAATCGAAGACGTACGGCTAGAAGTTCGATTTACGTAGGACCATCTGCACATTGCATAGCTCCATGCCAGTCTAAATAGTACTGAAATGGAAGATGGATTGGCCCATGAATTCTGGACTCCAAAAAGGGGTCATATAGATGTGTTCATTTACACCACCGATCGTAATCTTTTGCTTCCTGCCCACATCGGGATTCGGAACCACGTATCTCCCGCTCCAGTTGCCGTCGTTTTAAGCACTGCGCCAAGTCACTAATATTGCCAACTGAAATGTGACTTTTTCTATGGTATTGCTGCTCTTTTTGCTTCTGATTGTCTCAGATTGAAAGGTATCAGTAGTTTCCATTCAATTTTTAATCTCGTGATTGAATAAAATTACCTATTTGGACTGTTGTATGATTAATGTCATGCTTACCCTTCAAAGATTATCAAACATCGAGATGGATTGGGTATACCTTAGAAAATATTTCATGGTACCTAAATCATTCGCTTTAATATAATTGCTATACACATATAGTTTTGCTTTCGCTTTTAAAGTTTATCTACTAACATATAACTTCCAACAAAAGTCGAGCTATTAGTTGAAATATGAAACACTGAGAGAATTCCACAGAAAAGAAAAAACGATCCCAAAAGAAAGTGCCTTGGAATGGCTTCTCAACGAAGTATTAGCGATACAGGCAAAAATTATATTATGTTCCTTGTGTGAATATCACCATAAATTAACCAACTTACGGAGACAATCTGAATTAGCATCCATAACAAACTGTTGTGATACAAACAAATACTAAAACCTCTATGGACATATAGATGGCAGCCAACTCTGGGATTGTGCCAAAAATACAAACATCAAAATCATACAAACAGTTCAAAATAAAATCCTGCGATGCATTGTTAATGCACCGTGGTATATTCGAAACGACAACCTCCATCGAGAGTTAAAGATCAAGCTTGTTGCGGATGAAACTAAGCATCATGCAACAAAATACCTACAACGCCTGCACCAGCATGAGAATCTGGACATACACTGTATGATGACTTCCATTCTAATTAGAAGACTGCAACCACTGGACTAGTCGCGACCAGGCCAGTAGACCTACTGTGGTGAAAAATCTGAGAAGGTGTTAAACGAAACTTAGGACATTCACAATTACTCCAACTAATCCAATATTATACAATGTAAATAACTAAATGGGTACAAGACTCAGTCGTAATATAAAAACTAAATAGAAAAACAAATAACCAACTACTAATGGGGCATACTGGTCTTAGCCCAGGAGGGGGGTTGTACGATAAATATCGGCCGTACAAATATCATCATAAAACAGTCAAACGAATGAGCATCATCATTCGCTGTACCTACTCTTCGCAGACTTCAAACGTAATTTTGACTCAATCAGTTGATTGAGTCAATCTGGGAAGAACTTTGTGAAGCTTTCACAATATTATTCAACTCGCGAAGTGTAACGGTAAGTCCGAACTGGAGAGGAAAGGTATAGGGGTAGTTACTCAGTGTTATAACAATGAAGCGTTATCTATTTCCGGAAAAACATCTGGAGACAATCTAGAAAGTAATACAAACTACTCTTTCGACTGTTGTAAAATGGACTAGCAGGCGTGGTTTAAGATAAAGCCAACTCAAAAGAGCGTTAACGCCTTTTACCATAAAAAATACATAATTCCGTTATATGCTTCGTTACTTTGAACAAAACCCTACTATATAGCTTACGGTCTAGACAAGATTTCTGGACTCTATTCTGGATTGTAAATTTAGTTGAATGTCGAACATCAAGTAAAAAGTAATAAGAGCTCTATTTTAATGACTTCCACAGGAGCTGTGAGAAAGTGGTAGAGGAAGGGACGATGGTATACTTTCTCGACTCTTGCCAAGAACTAGCATATAAAATGCGTGCGTAGTTGGGCAATAACGCCTCTCTGAGTTAAGAAATAGTATGTGTGAGATATTTTATGGATCATCAGAAGCTTCAATTGGTTTAATGTTGAGTGAGTGAGATCTGTGGTATCAAAACGGACGGAAACCAATCTAAGTGTGGGTATACAACCACTGTAACCTAACGTAACGATTAATTAAATTCTTAATATCCATAAAAGCCTTTTAATTATCGAAGAATATTATCTCCGCAAATCTTTATACCGCTTAATAGCAACAGATGCAAAATCGACACTACATCTCCAAACGGTACACACTACATCTCCACCAGACTCAAGGCTCTCCCAGCTCTTTTGCGATTCGTTTATTTACGTCCTACTTTACGCCATTGCAGCCAAATCGAGGACGTACGGCTATAGGTTCGATTTTCGTAGAACCATCTGCGCATTTCATAGCTCCATAACAGCCTATAATACTGACATGGAAGATGGGTCGGCCCATGAACACTGCACTCCAACAGGGGGTCATAGTTGTGTTCATTCACACCACCGATCGTAATCAGATGGTGAAAAATTCCTTTTGAATCCTGCCTTTATCGGGATTCAAACCCGGTACCTTCCGCTCCAACTGCCACAGCTTTCACCACTGCGCCACCTGGGCGGTAATCTAGGATGTTGGAATAATTCGTATACTTCGGTTGTTTTGTAGATAAAACAGGCGGGATGGAATAATATATCAATCAACGCATCAACAATGACAGAAATACCTCAAGTACCTTTTTCAAGTCTTGAAGTGCATCCGTTCTGTCGAGAAAAACCAAGTTACGATTGTTTTGATTCTGAAATGTATAACGGTTCTGATGTATAACGGTGTGAAACATGAAAACACAAAAAATACAAATGTTTAGAAACAAATGCCTGAAAAGAAGAATAAATCACTGAGATCGAAAACGCACAAGTGGATATTGTTCGGACACATACCGAGATAGACTCCGAACGACATAAGACGAATATCATTGTAAGGATCTTTGAAAGGCCCAGCATTATCTGGAAGAGAACGGTGCTTAAAGTAGCGAAGGAACATGGAGAGAGCAGACAACAATAGGTTTCAATAAGGTCAGATGATCCAATCTAGTGGACGCCTAGTGTTACAGTGGAAAGGCAGATGTTTATGACAGTTTTTCAAATTCTTAAGTATGCTACTTTCAAATAACTGTCCCCTTAGCTATAATGATTAATTTCCCAAGAATTGTAACTTGAGAAAGCATCTAGTTCAAGGTTTTAGTTCGTAGCAACACGACTTTCTTTAATTCACAAATGGTTTTTAGGCGTATTTTTCATAAACTCCCCAAAAGAAGCCTTTTCAATCGCTTTGGATATATCCAAGACTTTTGACTAGGTTTAGCTTGAGAATCCCATTTGTTAACTTGTGCGATACGACTTGGATTCGATAATGATCAAGTGGATAAAAATCTTTCTCAATGACCGAAAGATTAACGTTGTGCTTAACGGAAGATCATCAACGACACACTCCCCAAATGCCGGAGTCCTTCAGGGATCAGTTTCGTCACCAACTTTTTTTTGTTATACATTAATGCTATCCAAGCATTGTGAACCATATCCACAGTTTTGCCGATGATGCAACATTGCACTCTTCTATTTGATTTGAGGTCGAGCCTACTCCTTCGAAGTGGCACGGTAAACGGCTGGAAGTTGTCACTTCGCTTAGTTCCGATATGAGTACAATATTCGAGTGAAGGAAAAAACTCTAGTCAAGTTTAACAAGAACAAAACACAAATATGCACAAAAAACACAAGGCCACGTTCTCGTGGGTTGTGACTTAATTCGTCTACTTGGTGTATTGGCCAAATCAGCTTCACGTAAACTCGGGTTCCTCAATAGATTCAGACAGTTGTTTAGATCGCATCAGGTTCTTTAGATATATAAAACATTTATTAGACCGTGTATAGAATATTGCTGTCAGGTTCGGGTTGGAGCATATAGTAATACGAAATTCCAGGCTTACGAAAGATCTAGACAGCCTACAGCACTGCAGAGATATTGCAGAATTCTGCGAGTTCTAAAGATTAATAAATGTTTCATGTTCTGCAGAATAAAAGGAGAAAATCCCACCATTAGTTACGCCAGGACGGGTAACACGCTTAACGGTTAATGCACACAGGTTTACGGTAAAGCTGCCGAAACCTCGAACTGAAGATGTAAAGCGCGAGTTTATTTATCGAACATCTAAGAAGTGGAATTCGTTATCCGGTTTTCAGTTACCGTTGGAGTATAAAAAGCACAAGTTAGAGACAGCTATCAACCTATACTAGACGGATCGCGCGTTGGGTGCAGTAGCTCTAACAGTTACAAGGAGCTAGGAATGTCTACAAGTTCGCCCTGCACCGAATTAAAGCTAAGGAAAAACAAGGTATTGTTGCGACCAATCACAATGCACATTACTCAAAGTGGAATCAAGAGGATGAGTGGTTGGTAATAAAAATTCACCAAGAATTTTAAATCCGCATTTTATTTAAATTATCCAATATCGATGCTATAGTACATAGACTACAAACTATATGAACGAGTATACTAAAAAATCATTATTTATTTAACTTCTATTTTATGCAATCTAATATTTAATGACCAATATGATTAGGTCCAACAACAACAACACAAAAAAATCGTTATTTAATCCAAACTATATACAATCTCGATAGATAGGTTGTTGCAAAAATATTTGAACCCATCTATGGTGTTCAACAGTTTTGAACTTCTCAATCAACCGAATATTGTGTCATCATTAAAATCAGCTCTAGAATAGATCAATATTTATCTGGAAATTGAAAAAAAAAAACTAGAAACAAGATCGAAAAAATCTCAAATTTACTCTTCCTATTACCATATATGTACATACATACCCTTAACACACTGTGAGAAATTTTCTTCTTCTTCACGTCACTTTTTTATATATCTACATATGTATGTACATGCAATGTATAAATAAAACTATAAAACTACTTTAGTTAACAATCGATTGATTTTTTTATCGATAAAACTTGATACCACCCTTGAAGTTGCAGATTTAAATTGATACCACTCATTGTGCTGCTGCTGCTGCTGCTTCAATCATTCATATACAGTATACGTACGAGTATATGTTCAGTGTATCAGTGGTACTAGAAACTAACTACTGTGTTTTTTATATAAGGACATCGTGTGTATGTATAGTGAATAGCAATGATTTATTAGTTAGAGCTTTTTAGTTTTTTTTTTAATAAAAGCTTTCATTTTATTTTAATTTTTTTGTGGTGCTTTTTCTTCCCATCGACGTGCGGATGATTTCGATGGAAATTAGAATATATGCTCGTTCAAAAAAGTTCAATTTATAAATTTTATCTATGTGAGTGTGTGTATAAGTATGGGTTAGGTGTCATTATAAAAATGCATTCAATAAAGTCATATAGGATGCAGCATGTTTTAATATCTGAAATGACATCAAATTGATACCAGATTATATTTAGTGTCTATATGAAGACTCGTCTGTGTATAATATGATAAAACAAGATGTAATGTAAGGTGGTGGGTGGATTTTCGTTACTAAAGCTTGTATTTAATTTTTTTAACGGCTTTCGCAGGCCATTGCTTTGCATGTACCGTGTACCGTGCATAACAAACAGAGACCAGTGGTTTCGGTCTTGAGCCACTCTACGCCATGGAGCCATCTTCACAAACAGAGTACTCTTCGCCTACCGAAAGGCGGCTTTCCCTTCACAGATCGCTGTATCATTCGGTTCGGATCAACACACAGAACTGGATCGAGCCAACGTACCCACTGTCCTTTGATTTCATGCACGATATTCTGAATTCCTATTAAATTCCTGATCCCGAGATTGAACAGCACACGTCTAAGGGACATATATCACAAGCATGGTTCTACTTTCGAATGTAAGAAGCTATCGTCCGTACTCATCTCATCTATTCATGACAACGGATCTGATCAATACTGTACAATTTCAGCTTATATATTTCCAAGAAATTCTGATTTCAGAAGTGGACAAAGAGGTACATGAATTTTATCATTCCTTCAGACGTGTGATTACCATACTACTGAACTCAATTGGGTCTTGGTCTCTTAAACCAGAGATCATATATTTGGTTTTTGACTCATTGATTATGAGACACTGAATCATGCTGAACACTGTTTCAGTGGATCAAATATCTCTTTCACTCCGTTGCCATTTTATTAAATCACACAGATATCATCTGCATGTACAAAAAGTTAATTGAACTGTTGGAATAAAATATTGTTCTGAGGTGTTTCACTTTTACGAAAGATGTTTTTCAACATGAGATGAAAAAGTATCGGGGACAGCGCATCTCCTTGTCGCACACCAGAAGTAATTGCAAATATTCTCAATAGCCTGTTCTCAACTTTGACCCAGCATTGCGTCTCTGTCATTTTACACAGATGTACATATTTGTTTGGTTTTCCCAAATATTCAAGCGCATACCATAGTCTCTCTCGGTTGATCGAGTCATAGGCTTGCTGGAAATCTAGAAACACCTGGTGTACATCGCGAGATGTTCCATAGTACTTGGAAAGAATCATCCGTAGCGAAAAAACTTGATCAGTGACTGACCGATTTGAACGAAATCCTCCTTGCGTTAGTCACCGACAATTTCCTCCGCCAGAGGAGTAATTCTTCCCAAGATGATGTATTACAGTAACTTGTATGCAGTGCAAAGGAGAGCTATACCACAATAATTCTCACACTTCAGGCGATCACCCTTCTTGAATATTGGGCATAACGCGGCCACTTTTCATGCTTCATAACTTCATCTCATCATACCAATTGAACAAGGTCGAAAAGACAGTTCCACAAAGTTAGCCCTCCGTATATCAAAAGCTCTGAAATAATTCAATCAAATCCTGGTGAATTTATTTTTTTAAATCTCTGCATGGCCATTGTGAATTCCTCATAGGATGGATCCTCAAACATCTCCGCGGTCTGTATTTGAGGGTATTCAAATACAACTTGTGATACATGTATAACAATAAGTAAGCCAGAAAAATTTTCACGCCATGTATCGAGTAACGCAGACGTGAACACAGAGGTTTCCATCCTGGTCCCGAATGGCAGTTGACCGAGATTTTAATGTATGGTGCAATTTGGTGATTAGAATGGTGGAAGGCTAAGGTCTTAAGAGCTGTTGTACTCTTAAGACCTTAGCCTTGCTTTGTTTTTTCTTGCAATTGTAAACCGAATCTGCGCTTTATTATAGGCTATATTGCGTTGCTCAACAGCAAGATGACATTCCTCATCAAACCAATCATTTGTGGGCGAAGTTTTCCCTATACCGAGAGTGTGCTGGGCAGCATCGACAACCGAAGTTTTCAATACGTCTGAGACACCGTTCACTTCATCAGATTGGTAATTAGATCACAAAATGCTATTGCTGACAAGAACTTGATATTTTCACTTATCAAACCTTCACAGGAGAATCGCGTTGTCCATCCTGACTTGTACGAAAATTTTCATCGTAGCTTTGTGACCACATAATGGTCACTGCCTTCGAATTATGCTGACCGATAAGATCTCACGTCTTTGACAAGCCGACCTTTAGAAATTTAACACATGGTCAATTTGGCTTCGGTATATTTTACGTGAATGTGTCCATGTTTTCAAATGGATGATTTTATGAGGAGAGAATGTTCTTGCCATTTTGAGATCATGAACCATCGCAAAGTACATCATTCCTTCCCCATTCTCGGTCACAGTTTCGTATGGACCTATATTATTGCAAAAGTCGGTCTGATTTCTCCAAGCTCTAGCATGTAAATTTACAATCACCAACCTTACATCATGCTCCGGTATAGAGCCCATCAGATTATCCAAATTAGTTAAATGAGTTTTTACCTTGGGGTTGGCTTACATCAGTGGGCGTATGTACACATACAGATTGGCTAATCTCATGTACAAGTGAAGCTTACAAAGTTCTATTATCGACTGCTTGGAAGTGCAATACAGTCATTTATACCTGTGGCCCAATATACCTGTGTCATCTCCACTGTGTTAGAGCAATTTTTAGCCTTGAAACACATGGTCTCCACTTTAAGGCAATCGATTTTCTTGGACCGCTACCAGTTCCAGTCGACACTCTTTCATACATGTGATTAGACCTTCAAATGCGCCAGGTTTTTGAAGTGACTGCACGTTCCACGTCCCGATCCTCAATCTCGTTTACGGGTTGTTAAGCTGGAGTCATTGTTGTTTTGGCGGTTTCCAATATGTTTTTGTGGATTTTTACGAATGCAAGTCGTCAGCACAGCGATCCAACAAGGTTTAGTCGCCTTCTACGACCAGCTTTGGATACTGTGGTGGTGTTCTATGGGTGTTATGTTTCGTTCGAAATATTAACGAAACATCGATGCCACCACCAACAACGCCCGCAGTTTTTATATAAAACTCCGTTCTGTTTTATAGTCCTACATTACGCAAAGACGTACGGCTATTGACCTTATTTGAGTAGGACTGTCTATTATCTTTGACAGCGTATATTGCTTTCAAGGAAATCTAATAATCTTAGAAGCCGTAAACTGCCCGTGTCAGAAAATGAGGCCAGCCCAAGGGATGCTTTTACAAACAAACGCTGTTTAATCATTCGGTGCACGTTAGGTTTTGGTCAATGTCGAGAATCGAACTAGATACAGCGGCGTGATGAAAAACTCCCGTTACCATCAAGCTAAGACCGGCGACATGGAAAATGGTTTGTTCATCCACATCAAGGAGTGTATAATCAGATGGCAATAGTCTAAGGTTCCATCTGCGCATCATATGTCCAGTGCGCTGCCAAGTGGTCGGTAGAGACTTCGTGGTGTTTTGTAACACCACGAAGGCACATCTAACGTTTAGAGACGTTCACAATGAAGCTATATATAGCACAAGTAATTCAGCAAAGTGGATGTGTAATACCTGGATGATTACAATGTTCACGATAAGGACTAGGGAATGTATAGACAACTTATTTGAAAACTCATAGTAATGATAAATATAGAGAGGACCGACCAAATGGTGAGATGAAGATTCGGTTCGTTCTAAACTGCTATAGACTTGTAAATAAACACATCCTGGACCGTCCTTGATTTGCCTGCGCACAATGTCACGCTTTTGGATTCGATAGCAATGTGCAGATTACCACAAAAAGACATCAGGTTAGTCACTTATGATTAAGGAGTCAAATGCCCCAATTTTTATTAAAAATTTTGTCGTTTAGATTTTAACCATTTTGTTAATGTATTCTTGTTCAGATCAGTCAAATTCCTTCTACTCGAGAGAACATCGAACATTAATGGCCTGTTTGGTTCCAGATTAGTACAAAGGATATTGAATCTTAAAGATCCCACGTAGATTATGATCTTAGTGATCTCTATTAAGACAAATACAATCCTTGGTTCGATACAATCCATTCTGCCAATATTTTCATTGATTTTCGTTAAGGATACAAAGTACATACATCTCTAATACTATGAAAAGATATTATTTATTTCTTCAGGAAATTGCAACAATATTAGCTGTCTCGGAATCACCACATTTCCACAAAATTAAAGATATAAGTACTCATACAGGATTTCTACAAAATCAGCTTCCAAAGTACTTTCCTCCACTTGGAAACCTTTGTTTCCTTTCGTACTTCTCACACAAACTTCCCTCCACTTTCGTACGCAAAGTGGCTTCGTCGAAAACCGAAAACTAATTGCTGGCAATTAACTATCTTCATTTATACGTTATTCCATCCTGCTTTTCACCATCATACTCAAAATATTTACAATAATATGTGCTAATAGTTTACTGCCAAATGCCGGTCCCAATCTAGTTTGAGTACATCAGACCCACTTCCATTTCCTTCCATTTGGTTTATGTTTTAACACTCATTCAAGCATCGTTAAGAATTCGCAGCACGGTTCCCCTTGCCAAACAAAAAGCCAATAATTTTATAACTCACTTGATTTGTTCTTGAAGTTGTAGATTTTGATGTTCCCAAAATATATACAGGACCATAGGAGGAGAGGGATATTCATATATCCCTCTTACTTGTTTACTGCTAAAGTCATACAAAAAATTAAAGAAAGCGGAAAAATTCTAGAACACAATGCCACTAGGGCTCGCAGTTCAACCCACAGACACTTACACGTTAAAAACATCGTGATTATAGGTCACCACCAGGAATCGAAACGGAAAAATTCTCCGATGGACAGAGCAAGCATGCTTCTTTCTCTGCCACGAGAGTGACGAAACGTCGCATACTCTTTCTATTTAACCTACTATATTATATTCCTTGTCGTTTAACAAGACCTGTATTTTAACATTTACACCTGCTATGTTTGCTTCGATCATTATATTATTTCGGTTAATGATCTTAACCGAAATAATATAATGATCTTAACTTGACTTATGCCTATTCGCTAGACACCAGAGTGAGAAAATGACTAAATCTGGTTGGATGCTTCGACTTGATTGTCAACATACCCTCGCTTAAGGAACACGAGCTTAAATTCGTCGTGTGGAAAGTTTGGTCACTTAGTAAACCAATATCGACTAAAAGTTGCTGCCTTAAAGTGGGTACCCTGTATCCCAATGTTACACATTGCTACACAGTGGATATGAACTTGTTCGGTTTGAATTTTTCATTGGATCATGGGATAAAAGGCAGTGTTGAACTTTCAAGCAGTCAATGTAATAATAAAGATTCGCACTTCTGACACAAAACTGAGACAGGAAATAAAAAGAATGAGGAACTTTGCGATTAAAAAGTGACCATAGTTTAGAAAGTTTTTGGCCAAATTGACAATGTGTTGATTTAAAAAGGGTGAGCTCGACCTACACAAGACGTGAGATAGTATCAGTCTTTAACCGAATTCATAGGCAGTGACGAGTACCAAGTCATTGAAAAGCTACAAAGGAGTAATACCCGTGATTCTCCTGTGAAGCTATGATTAAAGAAAAAACGCAACGAAAAAATGAAGATCTTGACTGAAAATATTTACAAGTGAATATTTAGAAAATCTGACATATGGTAAAATGGCAATATCGCAGTCACAATGCTATCTCACAGTTCAGATGAATTTTAATATCATTTTGGAAGAAATCCTTCATAATATTGATTCTACAAATCCAATCAACGCTTGGCATATGGAGATTGCAGATGATTGGATTAAATAGCTAAGAAGTGAATGTGATGCTTGATCCACTGGAGTAGGATTCAGCTTCCATTAGTCTCAAAATCAACGAATCTAAAACTAAATATTAGATCCCTAGTTTTAGAGACTTATAGACGCCATTGATTGCACTATTGGGATTTTACAGGTAAAAAACGTATTTTACATTTTTTATGTAAAAAACAGCGTAAATTACATAAAAGGTAAAAAACATGTAAAATATGAAGACAACACCATTTGCAGTGCCATCTATCTTTAAAGGTCAAAAATCTACCGCCGTTTGGGTTGGTTGTTAACATAAATAAATATTTGCAAAATAAAATAGTCAGGTGCTCGTTATTAGTTGAAAAGCGATTTTATTTACCTTCACTGGAGCTTCAGTTAAGGCGATTTTTAACGGAATTAATCTCTTAATTCTAGTCCAATTATTGTGACATTCAGTATATAGTCAATAATTATATTCGTAAAATAGTTAGAAGATTTTTAATCAGATGGTGCTGTATTAACAAGTAGATTTGATAAAATTGGCGCGTTGTTTATTTTTTACATGATATTATTTTTTACATATATAATGTAGTAAATAACCTTATGTAAATTACACGTTTTTTACATGTAAAAAATCGTGTAAACTACATCGTGTAATTTACACGCCCAAAAGTGATCGATTGGTTTCGTTCAAGTATCCCCCAATGCTCACGATAATATTGTGAAAGAATTGGAGTCCCTGCTCACGGGATATTACTCTCTGCAAATTTGCAACATCGAAAATTGCGAACAGTGTGGAGGAGGAGAAAAAGAAACTGTAGAGTAAACTGCTTTGGATCACAATTCCTATTTGAGGATCAACTGACGACCTTGAGGATAGCAGATATCTTTGACTTCATTAGAAGACAGATTTCTGGACTGAGAATGTATGTTTGGGAAGAGTTGTCACAATGGGATAATCAAGTTGTGTTTGGGGGTGGGAAATATCAGCTTCCAGCTTGAAAAACCTACTTCCACTTTAGAAATAAAATATTATACCCGTTGTCATGTATTTGTGTGAGAGTATTGTCTTGATGAGAGAACTAGACATTTGGTATATGACCTAAAATGTGACGTTGATGAGATATACCAAGTTCTTTTCAATCACAAGGTAAGGAATTTAATGGGAACTTTTGACATCGTTCATGAAATGAAAGGGCAAATTGTAACATGACTCGGTTAAGTTCTGAGTGCTGATATAGAGCAAATGGTATAGCGAGCTTAACAGGAAGACCTTCCGTTTGACAGCTGAAGAGGTCATTATTGGCGACGGTGGCTCCACGACCTAGATAGCTAGCTTTGAATCGAAATAACGTCAAACTAACAATAAACCACTGAACCAGATTTCGACCAAAAATTGATTCGAATCTGTAAACACGATGACATTTTCATTAAATGCATCACATTAATCTCCAGTATACAGTTTATAGCGAATCTAAATATCTGAACTCAACAATTAATTATTTTTCTACTCCCATCAACATACATGTATACTGGTATAGTCTCGAACTACTATATGTATATGAAACAACCATCAGCTGATTTATTATCATTAAAACCATATAATGTATATACATGTTATCAACTGTATGATGAGACGAAGTATGCTTTCCCCATATCATTTGATATATAGTTCATGTCGACAAAAATCTATGTGTGTGCATTAACATCTCATTCCAAATAAATCATATTATTCGTGATGAAAGTGGCCATAAATGAGTAACCACCCGGTAAGTAGACCTCCCCGTTCAAAATGAACCGCATAAATGATTCAACTTTTCTCTTCCATCATAATATATTAAATGGGGACATATGAACACACTAAAGTCATTATCTACAACAACGATGTGGAGGAATGGGATGATAATGGTACTCATATATACACTACATTGGCGTGGCATATAGTTCGGGTTATCGTATATAATGGGAGTAATGATGATAATGATGAATTTGTAGATATGTATATGAGTGTGTGTGTGTGCAGCTACCACACATATATCAGCTACCACACATATATAATACATACGTTGGCAAAGAGTTCCAGTGATGGCTTAAAAAATGAAACAGCAACGATACATTCTTTTTGGCTTCTAACTAGCACCATCAAAATTAATTGTCGAACGGAATTATCACATTTATACCATTCAAAATTGTAAATTGATACACAAAATTGATCATTCTGGAAACGAATTAATTAATAAATTTATTGTTTTGATATAAGAACACGATATACTTACACTATTTGCTAGAACTGTGCCACCAAACGAATATGAATATGCTTGCATGGTTGCAGCAAATAAATAAAATATGTAGGTAACGATTGATAAATCTTTGGCCTGGAATGAGAAATGAAACCATGCATTAAGAAATGGTCGAGTTGATTTTCTTTCTAATTAGACATGAAATCAACTACTTAGTGGTAACCCTATTCGAACGAAAGATTTACGATTCGTAAATATAATAAAATACTCATCCAAGCATAAAAGGGTTAGTTTTCGGCCACTCCCATTCGATAATTATCTATGCTTTAGTACAATATATACTCGGATATATAAATTATTTCATGGAAAAATGAATGGAAATTAATTACCACAATCAGCAGAAGCATAAAAAGATAATCAAGAAAAATCTCAATCGTCCACGAAAATGTCTGTGTATATATGTACATATATACTCGTTACATATTAAACAGAAACACGAAACGAATTTAATCTTAAGTAGCTACATTGTACATACATATACGAGTATGTGAGAATGAATGAAATATTGAAATCAATAACATCTCAATTTAGTCCATACATCTTTTATCTTCATCTTTTATGTGTGGGCAAATTCTGCATCCACGACAAAATATAAAAATCGATATTTTGGGGTGGAGTGGGGAATCGTCATAAGACCTTCCCATTTGGAGCCAAATCGAAAATATGCAAGACCAACTACCTTTTATAGTCTTTTATCAATCCACCACCGTTAACGGTAACAGGTCGCTAGTTCTACAAACCTATGTAGGTTAAATCTTTCTTTTTCGAAGAGCGGGCCGTCAATTAACACATGCTCCGCATACTACAATTTTATGTGATCTATTTGGCCATCTGACTAGCAAAGGAGCCAAACTAAAAGATCTAAAGACCTTTTTCCGAACTGTCCCAACGCTGCTGCTATACAATATGATTTTTTTTCTTATTCTAGAGTACATGTTCTGGTGCTCTTTATCAAATCAGTCGTTTGGAGGCATACCTGCTTATTGGCACATGGTAACATCTAGTACCTTTCTAGATGCAACTACTCTCAACGAACTTAACCTATAAAAACATGCTACCTGCTATTTGTAAGTACCTCACTCCATAGCACTGGCCTAAATTAGTGTTTCATACATTATAATAGATGTCATCACATTACTCAGTAACAGTCTGCGGCTGTGGTGAGCCTCTCCTACGATTCGTATACCTCGCATTGGTGTTCCAGGCATTCTTCCCGGTGGTGTCTAAGTATGAGTTTAAAAGGACCCCTATAATTCGCAAATAATAAATGGTTTTGACTTGTTTTGTTGGCCACCAACTTCCACTGTCGTGTATTTTATCCTCTTTTTACTGGTGGTTAGCCCTGCGATATTGTTTTCTTCTTCAATTGTAAGACCCAAATGATAAACCATCTTAAATTACTGCAATTGCATTTCTGTCACTTCTTCTTTGTGTTTGGCAACAACAAACATCACTATAAGAAAAACTAACCAGCTCTGCTTCTATTGGCAATGGTATAAAAAATGTTATTGTACATGAGATTCCGCAATGTGGGGGGCAGCACCAATTCCCGTGGTATACTCCTCCTGTGGTATACTCCAGATTTGTGATAGTATTTAGTACTTTAATCATTCCCAAGTTTCAAAACTCTGTTTGAAATAATTACCCACCACTGGTATTAAATACACAGGAATTTTTTATAAGGGTAGAGCTTTAAAATGCGACCGCACTTCGCCGAGTTTAATGTATTTTTCTCACCAAATATTACTCCTTACACCGTATCGACTTCGACTTTACACATTAATAGGACCCACATTGTCACCGCATTAAATCCTTTTTATTTTCAATGGATTTCAGTTGCCTCTGGCATACGAGTCTCTCTAACA
This sequence comes from Tipula lateralis, assembly GCA_963932295.1. Lineage (NCBI taxonomy): Eukaryota > Metazoa > Arthropoda > Insecta > Diptera > Tipulidae > Tipula > Tipula lateralis. Next base: position 133,013,277 of record OZ010737.1, on the reverse strand, counting down.
TACCTACAGTATCTAACAAGCAGATAGGGCGGTAGGATGGTGAAACATTATATTCCTCCGGGCATACTTCTTCTTCTTCTAGGCCTGAGTTGAATAAGTGAACAAACTACTCTGGACTTTATTGGCATTTTGGGAATTTTATCAGACTCCGGAACCTTGTATCTTGTTTCAAAATAAACCATACACTCTGGTTGTATATATAAGCATAAGTATAGGTATTCGATACAAATGCCCTAAACAGGTGAATTGTGGTTAAAGTTAGATAAGTTGCACAATTCGCTCTGGAACTGCAGACATAAGATAGGTTCTGATTATACATTGAAATGAAGGGGATACAAAGAAGTTTGTATCGAGTCTTGTTACAATTGGTATTTGTTTGGCATTTCTAATTATTGTTATGCACAATAACATAATCTTTCTTGATTACTCGATTTGTACCTTTATGTAAAATCCGACAGGAAGCAGTCAGATTGGGCATTATGCCGAAAGAAGTTTCTATCATATTGTTATAGAGAGAACACTGCCATTAAAAATCTAAAAGTAAGCCTAGATGAGGAACTGATTTGGAAACGACATATCACTAACGTCTGTAAGTCAAAATAATTTTTTGTGTCTGTCAAAAGCTTTAAGGTCGTACTTGTGTCTGCTTGATAAATGATTATCAAAAACTGAGTAAAAGTAAATATAACGCATAGTTTGCATTGGTATTAATGATCAATAGGACCAAAAATATATGTAATCTATGACCCCCTGTTGGAGTGCAGAATTCATGGGTCAACCCATCTTCCATGTCAGTACTATAGGCTGTTATGGAGCTATACAATGTGTAGATGGTTCTACGTAAATCGGACCTGTAGCCGTACGTCCTCGATTTGACTAATGGCGTAAGGTAAGGACGTATAAATAAGCGAACTGCGAAAGAGTTGGAAGTGCATCGTGCCCCGAAACAGATTGTAGAAATAAAAAAAATAAAAACAGAAAAAAACAAAATATGTACATATAACATTGGGAACATATTAGGAACATATCCAACAGCAGATATGGACGCCCTGATAGAGCAAAAAGAATGACGCGAGAGAAAATGATACCTGTAGTTCTTCTGGCAGAATATCGACCAAAATAGAACTACACAAATGTTTTACTATATGATAAACCCTGATGAGGTTGAATTGAATAGAAAAGAACTGATTTCCAAGCCTCTAGTTCATGCAACTCTGTTTCAGTAAAAACGCATGCGATAGATCTCTGTGCAAAGGCCTAAATAATGCAAAGATTTATTTATATTCTAGAAGATAACCAGACGGTTTTAAAGATAAAACTATTTTGAGATTATTAATCTCGATGAAGCAACTAATAGAAATCTTATGTGGGTGACAGGTCATGCTGAATTCGATGGACACGGGTGAGAAAATTCGTCGGGTTCAAAACCCGAAAATAGCAATTTTCTCTAAGATGGTGCAACCGTATACTTCGCAATTACCGTTTATGAATTGAAAAATCGGCAGTTATGGGACGTAATTACTCTCAGTTATTTAAGGCTGCGGTAACTTAAGGTAATTTGAGGCATAATGGAACCAATGAATAGCCTCCACTCGTGTTAACTGAGTACTCGAAATTTCTCTTAAACCTTCCTTTTTTCCAAGTAAATATTATCAAAATTCAAAGCTTAATCTGGATTCAAAGTTTGTTGTAGAGTAGAACCTAAATGTCGAATGATATTTCAAGATGAATTTGCATTTCAAAATATTACGAGTAAGATCCCCCGGAATGAATTGCTCCATAATAACCAGGTTTAGTTATCTATTTTGACATTGAACGAGCTTTTGATTACAGCTCTTACGACTCAATGAACCAACCACAGACAAAGGGATGATGCAAACACTACGCCAAAATGGATGGTTCCATTTTTCAATGGCGGAATGAAAGATATTGAATTGAATCAACTGGAAACCATTTTCATCGTGTGGCAATGAAGCATACAGCACGACCTTTAGAAAGGTTCAATCTTGAATATAGAGAACCATTTCAATGGTCATTTGAAATACCTATAAGAGAGCTGCTAGATTACAAACTAACTTGAAGTCAGCATATCAATTCTTTGAAAGCCGCTTTACAGATACCCAACTGACAGATTTAAAATCTGTTAAACATATTAAACCATTGATGTTAAAACGTTATTTTGCTGTTTGAGATTCATTGTATCAAACCTTTCCTGAAAGGACAACGCAGGCTGATATTGCAACACTGGATATACTTCGTACCAGCCGCATATTACCGACATGACGCGGCGGTTAAAACTATTTTATTTTGAAGTGAAGACGTGTCAATTCTATAATACGGGCATGATTTACATAATAAAAAAATGGAACTTTTTGTACTCAACAAATCGGAAAGCTCAGTGTTTTGAATAATAATATATATACTCTGAGTGCTTGGACAGCACTTAATCTTACTCAGATTGTACTGTAAATAGAATGTACTTCTTTTCAGAAGAAAAAGTGGTGGATAGCACTTCATAATTGGTCACTGACCACCATGCCAAACCGATGAAACTGAAAATTCTTAAATCAAGACATAGAGACAATCTGGACCACCGCAAACGAAAATCAATACCCTCATGTTGATCTCTTTCCATGCACACCCTACGTTGAAAAATCATGAAGTTCTTTCTTTTTTAACATGTACTATTCAATGCCAAGAGATCTGCTCACTTTGATGAAATAGTTGTCGTTCATACTTCCTACATTTTTAAAGGGCAGAAAAAATTATTAAGGCTGTTATTACGTTCAACACCCACTGGCCCCTACTTCTTTGATAATAATATACCCTTGAATACCACAGTTTATTGGCTCTAAATGACCATTAGATTACTGACCATTAGATTAACTGACTAAAAGAAAATTTTAGGTCCTTAAGTTTTAACAACGAATTGAGCATAATTTTACTCTCAGCTAGTATTAAAAAGCTTCAACCGCACAAAGATTTAGTGCTATCAACTGCACCTGAAACGTCATATAGTACATGAATCTGATTTCCCGGTTGAGTTAATCATGTGCTATTAGTATCGAGCTAGGATTTGAATCCGATAACCGATTTACGAGACTTAGGGTCATCCAAGAATTATCATAGTCAACATTATCAATTTCTATGAGAATGACTAGTCTGTATGGCACACGATTTGATCAATAGTGTTCCATCTCAATGAGCGTTAATCAAAAAGCTGCGTAACAAACTGTACAGACCAGTTCAAGTATTGGGATCGAGAACTAGTGCACCAGTTAAATGTTGCTTAAGTGTAATTCGAGTAAACCATACGCCATTTAACAAGGTTTTCCCAAATGCTCTTCTTTTACAGAAACGCTTAAATATCCACTGAATACTTAGTCAATATTTTATCAGTGAACCACCAAACTCTTTTCCATACATCATGTCTTCCTAATTTATCTAGTGCACTGCGTTATGTCAGACAACATTTATAATGGCCGAGTACTCTAGCTCTGAGCATTTCACCCTGATGTGAAAGCACGCCTCCTTGAGGAAATGAAAATTTAATAGAAACGAAACGACTATCTAATTCGGATACAGCAATACGAAAGCGAAATAAAGATAGAACGGTACGCCTGGTCAAGTTAAAATTAGTGCACACTTCAATGGTGGTAATTATCGATATTCTATCCAAACCTATAGCCTATACTAAAACTAAACTCTTTTTTTCAGTTTAACCAGAATTGCTCTCTAATACATCTGATTACGATTCTGTCCGCGAGGTTTTCACAAAGTTTAGCGACAGGCCTTTTGGGATTGAGGTCATTATAATCGGACTCTACTGCTTTTTCCTCGATTGTGAAATATTTTCTAAACCAAGACAAACTTGGAATGGAGAGGAAGAGGAAACCTTCGTTTTTATATTCCGCAGGAGATTGTTGGATGAGCCAGCAAGCTAGTGTCAAACGGGTTAATTAGGAACCTGTGAACACTTCTTATATACTCATACTATACAGTGGCATAATGAATTTATTGGTCAGTGGTCACTGGTATACGCTGATTATTATAATCTCTAACGACTAGAGTTTACTTAGTCTAACAACCAGTATACCTAGTCCAGTGACCAGTATAATATCTAGTGCGACATCTAACGGTGTTACGTCGGATTACAGCTTTACTTCGGGTACCACAAGGCACAATTTGAATTGGTTTACATATACCATATCACTGGCTGGATTAAGTAATCTTTAAGTGCAAATGAGTATGAAGTGAATTATTAGAATGAATGTGGACTTAAGGACTCTATAAGCTAACTAGCTTAAAACATAAGAAAATCGTACTCTGTACTTACCAGTAAAATATTAACCGAACTCAGGCAAATAATGAACGATGCGGATACAAAATGTACAAACACATTTGGTCCAAACAGGATTGTTAGTTCATCTATTAACTCCAATATGAATGTATGCTCTTCGATACACTGTACCAAATTACGATAAATTATTTCATTTTCCATTTGTGAAAATTTAATTTTTAATTTTCCATCAGTCCCTAATGGCACAGCATGAACATGCAAATATTCAATATAACATGTAACAAAATATTTTATTTAAAATTATTTTATTTATTTGGGTACAGGATGGCACGATAGAACGACATATTATATATTAGAACGATTCTTTATGTGTCACCCTGTACTGATATTGTATATAATGTACAAACCAACATTATTTTTGATTAAATTATTAATTTTTGTTTCAATAATTTGAAATTGGGCCGATATATGTAAACACAAACCAATAAATAGACCATCGAGACCTATAAAACCAGCAACGGTAACAAATGCCGAATACGATAGACCAATGTAGGTTAGTTCATAGTATGGTGTTTGGTATGCATCGTAGGGAAATCTGTCAAATAAATTTAACATATTTTATATAAAATTGTACAAGCGCCCATGAGACTGCGTGTGGTCGAGAGGTGAGCATAAAATTGTTAATTGCCGTCATCGATTCGATTTATTTATTATGATTGCACGGCGGGAACTCACCACAACAGCACTAAATCATCTACATAATATATATATATATATACTCACTCCGATTTAAATGGTAGCTGCTTAACGATCTCCTCGTGTTTTAAATACTCGACGACATTCGCACCGATTGGGAATAGTAAAAATAACGCACACGTTATTGTGGGCAACATGGCCAAAATCATATTATAAAAGTTGTCGGTCTTCAAAATTTTCAAATTTATTCCATTCGCATCGTCCGAATCACACGTCTGCATCAAACTATAAATTTTTTTTATAAATAATTTGATTTCGTTGAATTGCAACACAAACACAATAATTTTGATGATGGTCACAAATTTTGTTGTGACGGGACATAGTGCGTCCAGGACCAGGGGTAAATTCGATAAATTACGATAGCAGTAGTAAATTTCGAATACGACTGCGAACACTATCGACAGTAGATTTATAAACACTTTGACGTAGAACCATTTCATATTTAGCGACCGTGGCCATACGCCAATCAAATTTAAAGTGAGTTTTGGTATTTTGAAAAAATTAATGGCATCTAATGATGACATATTGTATATGTGCTGATTTGTACACTGGAAAAGGTAAGTTTGGTCGAGCTTTATATAGTGATCTGAATGTAGGTCGACATAATTATAAAATTATAAAAATTTTAAACTTGGAAAGAATAAGAAATTAATATAATATTTATGGTTGTAACTATCAGATTGATTCGAAAGTTTTCAAAAATTTTAAACCGAATTGATTGACTCTCTCTCTCTCTCTCTCTAGCTCTTTTGATCCATTGTGGCCTCACTTGCGATAAAAAAAACGCTTTGTCACTATAAGGTCGTAAGTTAATCTTCAAATCGTCTGTCATATTTTACGAAGACTGATTTATTCCAAGGAAGATTTAATTTGATAAGCGACCCGAGAAGCGTTTGTATCATCTCTCCTGGTGCAGACCGGGTAGTAATGATTATGAATGTCTCTCTTAATTGTGATAACAACCTTGTGCCTACAAAGATCAGCCCTCCAAGAATCAGGTAACATATTTGATACCAATATCACTGGGGGTAAAATATAAGAGCCACGTATTGGAATCTAGGTGTGAAGTATGAGGGCAAAAAATTGGCCTTTAATGCCACTTGGCTTTGAGAGCAAATACGACGACGTCTGTAGGTTATCTCTATCCCTTAGAGTGTCGACAATTAAAGTGATGTGACCGCCCACCTATCTCTATATACTGGAATGATTGTATTTGTCCTGCAAGCGAGTCTGTAAGTGCTGCTCACGTTCCGATCTAACGATAAACCCGCAACAGATCCTTCGCCATCTCATGTGTTGCAGTGGTTGTTGAAAAAATAACTCCTACTAGGCCGAGAAAAAAACCTTTGCAGGTGGTTTTAGAGATTTTGTGCCAAATACATGACATGTCTTCCTGCTACATAGATTATAGCACTGAAGGACACGTTATCAAACAACTCCCAAGGTCAATTAATTTTTTCATCGAATAATATTCCGTAGGTTTATTGATTTACTTTAGGTCGAAGGCTTTTACCCTAATCATATCCAATGTTTCGGATGAGCACTACTTTTTCTTTCCTCCACGAATTTGAATGTATTTCAAAGCCATACTGGGTCTTAAGATTTGTGAAAGAATGTATTGCGTGAAATCCAGCCTCTTTTATAGGAGATCAGGTATTATTCCGTCATATCATTAAGATCTCCAGAACTTCTTGATTTGTACTCGTGTGGAACACCATCTGGATTTCTCAGAGCTCTCATAGTGACTGTCATAGTTCCACCGAGAAACCTCTTGTCTCTTTACGCCCTTTGAGAGGATTACCATTCTTTCGTTTTGTTGTTGAGAAGTTTTATTGTATGTTGAAATTTTCCCAGTTTCATAGGAAACCATAATGTGTCAGGTCTCTTCGGAAAACTAAGAGGACAGCTTACTAAGAGGAGCTGCTTATAGAGTTTAAAAGCATGCCAGTTGCACTTTTATGATTTCCATCGCTGACGACCCTTGTGACTGTTGAGGATGCAGGCTGTATAATTTCCTATCCTCTGGAGAAAAGGAATTACCACGATAGTCAGAGAGATTTTACCAACATCTTGAACAAACCATTTGAGGACCCGTTATGACAAGTTTGACAACCCGTTATGACAGGCCAAATTGTTCATCGCATCAAAACTGCTAAACTAAACCAAAACTTATATTTGGAATCCAACAATGTTCTTTATGCACAAGCGTCATCATAGACTCACTGTCGTAACTATTTGAAATTTGATCATTAGTTCTTAATACAATATCCAACGCTAATGTTGAAAAGCCGATGACATTGACTGCCTTAATATGTTTACGCCAGAACAATTTATAATTGGCAAATCACTACAATTTGTGTCTTAGCTGCTGTTATCCATGTTCAATTCTGTTTATACATGTTCATTATTTTATATACATGTTCAATTCTGTTTCAACGCCAGGTCCTTTAATTTTACTCAACAAATTGTAGCAAAGGGGGAAACTGGAGGTCAGAAAAATTTGTCGCCAGTACAAATGACTGTTTTAAGTCGACCACTTAACATCAAATCAGCGGTTACATCAGCAAAATATTAAAACACATCCGGGTAGCGATATAGAACAGCTATACAAACACTATCAGATGTCCTATAACAAAATCAGATTTTCCTTCTAACTTTTAGTATATAAATAAACTGTTATACCTTAAACAATTTCTTTGTTAAAGCTCTACCCTTGGCACTTGACGTTATCTGACTGTGCGATACACATTCAAATTCTCTTTCTGATGCATAAACGAAACCATACAGCTCAACGTGTTTATCTCAACCTCATGTTAGAAGAGTTCAACACTCCTGCATAAATAACTTTGGCATACACATAATCCTAGTAGGTGAATATGTTGACATATCTCGTCGTGACATATGTGGTGACCTAGTTGGTAAATGTGTTGACATTTATCGTTGAAATATCTTTTTCTAAAGCATTTCGTTTATCCAGTTGAGCCCCGAAATGGGAAGAATCTGTTTTCCATGAAATACTAAATACCTCATTAGTTCTTGTCTGATAACTTTTTCAACACTCTGAGGTTGGTGGTATTACTCTAATCTTTGAAGCACATAATGATGTGAAGAATCATGTAGCAAGTTTGTTTTCAACGGGGCTCGGAGCTGAACTTATTTCAGGCATGTAAGCTGATTAAGAGACAGAACTGAGTAGCAGACCGCAATCGAGGTATAGGTTCTTCCGATTAGTTGGTATTTTTGACCGAAATTATCCAAAATTGTTTTAACTGACTTTCAACTATTTCAATGCTGCATAATGTTAAATCTGCATAATCAACATAAACAAAATCAAATTTAATTTCTTAATCGATTTTATTTTGATTGTATTATTTTTCAAAAATGATGGGCACAGATCCAACATCAAAACCGAACAAGTAAGGAAAGGAGAAAAAAATCAGAACCAAGAGAGAAATTATCATTTCAAAACAAAGGTGCTAATACAATTTGCTCTAATAGCTGAAAATATAGTAATAATATTCAATGACAGATGGCAGTGATCGCTTGTTATGCCACTTGGGAAACAAATGTAAGTATTTTTGCTTTTATTAGATTACATAGCTTTCTATTTTCTAAGTGATGATCCTGAACAATATCTATAATTGTTGGTGAGCAAACTGCGGGCCGAGTCACTGTGGAATTGAAGTTGAACATTCCGCCGCCCTTGACACGAATGAGTAAATGAACGAAAGTATACTGATCTTATTAATCGGACGGTTAAATGTGCTTGTGGCCGTTTGTACAGTCACAATCCATATTAAATCATCTCGTCCACGATAAACTTCTAATATTCTCGCTAACGGCCATCGTAATTAGATATTCGGCCAGCAAACCCAAAATTGTTAAATCAGTTTCTGGATCTTTCCCATCTAGACAATGTATTAAATTTGGTATTAAATAGAGATAGCTCCTCACTGTCATCGTTGCGACAAAGCGTACGTAAATTAGGTATGGCTTTTATTTCTTTCAGGAATGTGATTAATTCTTCATATGACATTATGGTTTCTCCGATGACACGTTTTATTTCATCAATTTGACTGCAGCCTCCCACAAACCTCCAAAGTTTGGCACAGCCGGTGGTATGAGATGCCCTTGTGTACCTGGTTCTGCTGCCCGTGTACTGACTTTATGAGAAAATAGTTTTTGTTTAAACCGGTCTTCTTGCTTTTGTAATTGATTGATTGATCCAATGAAATTTGTTGCGTTGTTATAGAATACAAGTCAGTGCAGATTCCTCTCGTACTTTGAAAACGTCGCAATGAGTCGGTACTTAGATTTTGATCAAGGGTTACCTTTGTTAGGCCACTTTTGATAAATGGCTTAGCAAAGGTAACCCTTGACGATGGCAGTTGGCCCATTAAATGGGTTTTTACCTTGATCTTGTGACGGTGACAATTAATGCAGTGATGTATGATATTTTTATTAACTGTTTTCCGCGAAGAACATGACATCTTTGTTTTGTATTGCAAATAAGTTGTGAAATTCCTGCATGAAATAGCTTTCTATGAAATAACTTATCAATAAATGATTTGATGGAAGAATGATTGGATGTTGAGTGTCTAAATTGAGCGGCGCATTGGCTAATCCACCACTAACCCTTAAAATGCCGTGGTTGGCTGCGAATGGATAAAGTTTAAATAACTGACTTTGTGGTGAAATGACTTGAAATCTTCCGAAAACGCTTGGGATTGGACGTGCCTGAAAATGTATTTCATCAACCGTGAAATTTCCGGACGGTTTTGAGTCAGTTTATCGTTTCGCATTTATGTTACATCTGCGAATACGAGCTACTATTCGTATTATTATATGGGATACTTCAAAATTCGTGTGATCATATTTTCTATCTGCTGGTCAAATCCATCGACGCACAATATGGTAAAAATCGGGTTCGTTTCCTTTTGTCTTTTCAACGGATCCAGATGGAATTTATATTAAGTCTGTACCTCACCATATGATGGACCTATCCGCAACAAGGTATCATTCGACTGAGGGCACTGTACGAGTTGTTCGATCAGCCGGGTTTTGATCGGCTGGGCCAAAAATGGTGTGGATGAAGTACCATATGTGACTGTCAGTAGCCTGTAGTGCTGCAATAGATGATGAGGTGATTCTCGCCAAAATAAGCCCTGGTAGCCAGGGTCCTCTCTACTTGCTGGTACGCTAAAAACGAATTTGTGTTTTCTGAATCGCAAGAAAACTTCAAACAGACCTTGCTGACCTGTTGGCAAACCATTAGCTCATTATTTAGTGAATGACCTGATGTTAGCCATTCAATACAACTCGAAGCTTCGAACATTTCGAACTCTTAAAAACGCCAAGATGTGGTTAGTAATATATCTGAAACTGGTCGATTTCATGCCTTGGTATAAACTCCATTTGGCCTAGTCCCTCATATTCTCGCATGAAAGTCACGTATTCTGTTCCAGTGTTTGGAATTGACGACATGCAATATTGAAGGAATAAACCAAATGAGGTGGAGTTTTTCTGAATGGTAAGGTAACTGTTAGTCTTTCATTTTGGTTGCATTCTACAGTGCCTTTGTAATGTTCAATGCATTTTGATTCTTCAGATGTATATACTACTTTCATTTTCCCAAAACTGTCTTAATATCTTATCGAGGTCGACTTCTTGTTGCTTCGTGATCTGCACCTGATTTGAAATAGTGGACATGTCTTGAGACGATCTTCCACCGGTCATGATCCAGCCCAGTCGATTGTTTGGGAAGATAACATTTTTTTCATCGTTCAACACCTGTCCGGCATTCAATATTTCAATCACTACCTATAAGCAAGTCGATCGGAACTGATTTTTCAAAGGTAGGAAGCCAAACTAATTTTTGTTATCTTTTGGTAATTAACGAGGGTATTAACTAGGGTATGGTGCCTACGATGGCAAAGTGGGTATGTTCTTCTAGATCGGCACTGATAAACGGTATATGGTCTTTTCCGAGGTAATTAACGCAACGCGGCTTTTCTTTGAGGAATTGTTTTCGCTAATTGATGGTCATGGATTTGAACTTGGCACATTCAAAAAGACGATGTCGTTTGACGTTGCAGAGTACACATGAGGGTAATATAGCGTCAAAATGTAACACCTTAGACAGTTGATGTGATTTGGTGTCTCTCCCACTGGTCGGTTCGCTTTCCGTAAGTGCACCGACGCAGTATAATAAAAAGAAACTCTTGCACTGATGGAAAGTCTTTCTTTGGGGCTTTTTACCTCCAAGTCTTTCTGGTCTCATCTTCAAGTCGATCAATTGCCATAAAAACGAGCCAAGGATCACGTGCCGCTGTCTCCTTGCCTAATGCCTTTAAGACTCTGACGATCTCGTCTATATTATCATGAAAAGCTACGAGCTGAGCAGCATTTGCTTTTAATATTTTGGGTAATTCAGAAATCATTTGGTTTTACGAGTCGTTGAATAGCTTCGATGTAACTGGTATTTTTAACTATATTCTTAACTATAAACTTACTAAAAACCACCAGTTCCATAAAGTACTACACATTAAATAATGTTTAACAGAGAAACTGCTTGCTTACCCCGTGAAATATTCTCTCTTGTAGAATTCTTTTAATTTATTGGCTATGTTCTTGTTCAAGACATGGATGGCCGTAAGTTTGTTTCCCTTAACCGTAAACTTCAAAGAAAAACGTTAAACGACTTTAAACTATGATCTGGGGCGGACAGTTCTAATCACATTAACGGTATATTATGTGACCAGAAAATAATCAGTAAACCCCATTTCGTATAAAAAAAACAACCAGATCATCATATGACAAGATAACGAACACTTTTAACTGTTACTGGCTGATAAGTCACACTCTAGAAGATAAACGGTCCAATGATACCTCCATGATGAATTAGTTTCTGAACAATCACTCGTAGATTCACTGAAAATTAAATCCTTTTGCCGATTAATAAATTGACTTTTTGGGTATTTGGCGACATTCTCACAAACTCCTTTGATATTTTATGTTGAACACAAATACTTTCAGACACACTCAGTCCCATTTTCATAAGAAAGTATCTTCAGGTAATGTGACTCTCGAGAAACTCTAAATCTTTATTGTTACCTTGGTTTATTATTAGTTGTGCTACGTCAACATCAGCCTAAAAATAACTGACTTCATTTTTAATAATTTCAGACTATTCCAGAATCTACATAAGACATATCTTTTTAATGGTTGCCATTTGTTGGTTGAGCTTTGAAAGAAGTGATTGCGTCTCTGCTTCAAAACATGTAGTTCAATGCATTTATATCAAATTTCTTAACCAACGCAAGTGAAGTGAGAGTAACCCTTAAGTCTTGGTATATTCAGTCCTATGTTCGAAATGAACCAGTAATTCCTTTACTAGCTATACGTTGTGGTACGACCAGGAGGGTAATGGTTAAATATAATCAGTATAGATCATCTCCAATGCTACCATAACCGGTCGCGTTATTATATATTTTAGTAATATGCTGATTGCAAGTCAGATATGCTATCCAAAAGAAGCCTACAAGCAACCGATTTGCCCTTCTCGTGAATAATTCCGATGTGCACTGTTGCCTTTCAATTTACATGACCTCTTGAATTACATTCGATAAGTTATAGTTTCAATCGATAGTTTAAAAAAGGGCTCACCGAAAACTCTATCCTGTGCGGACTGAACCATGGTACGAATCAATTTTTCCATAGCGAATGTCATCAATTTTCTTCCTCTGCTCTACCAAAGGAGTCCCGAATGAAGCCATAAAGTTGTTATATAGTGAGGACAGGTCTGTAGTGAAAAGTTGGCTGCTTGTTGGACATTTTGAATTACTTTCTACCCTTTGGTTGGTTTGTATTTGGGATCTTGTATTTCCTGCCATAATCTTTATTGTATCATACAGTACATAAGAAATATAATAAATACAAACACTCTCAATGTTGATAAAATTTAATAATTTCAATCAATTTATCACAAAACATACCCATCTGCCTGATTCACAAATCAATAAAAATCTTTCTATAATTTTTCAGAATCTTAAACCAATTTAAAACAAACTTATTTACATTTCTTGTATGTCGCTAAGACGGAAAAACTTTGCTGACCTTAAATAACTTTCCCACTCATACACCCAAACACAAAAAGGATACATTTGAAAATTAATGGATGTTGATAAATTGATTACAATTTATTGTAAGATTTATTTTCCCTTTCTAAGGCAATGAAAAGGTAAAGCAAAAGATTTAGAATTGATATAAATCTCTGTTGATCATCACTTGTATATAATATTATGGTATATATAAAGAAAATGAAACAATCTGATGAAAATCTGCCGAACCAATCTTTATTTACATATTATCCACAATCCAATCGAAATAGTTGGAAATTTCGGTGAAGAACAACACTTGAGCCGAATCGCAATGCATTTGATGTGGCAGCGAAACACCTAACGAAAAAATACCACGTAAATACCAAACACCATTCTCCTCGTAAAACAGTCCACTTCCCGAATCACCCGAACACAAATCAGTCCCAACCTCATATTTACCACACAATTTATTGGCGTGTAACAAATTTTGAAATAGATCGATGTGATTGTGACGACACGCATCGGCCACCAGCAACTCGATATTGCCTTTTGTTAACAAATTTTCTTTAGCACTAAATTTATTGTGTCCCCATCCAACGACAACTCCTTTCACACTTCTTTCATCAGCTACACTTTTGGCCAAACAAATCGGTTGTATATAATTTGTTAGCGTTGAATTTGATGCCATTTTGATCAGTGCAATGTCATGTTCCAAATTGAAGCGATCAAATTTTTCGTATACAATCGTATCGATTACGTGCAACTCCTCCGTATTCAGCGTCGAAACATCAATATCGTATTTGCCCAACGAAACGATTAGCGAATCGGATGATATAACACCATAATCACCGTATAGACAATGAGCCGTTGTTACAATTGTGTTCCGATTGAGTAGCACTCCGCTGCATATAAATGTACGACTGCCGTATTTTTCACGTCGATAGACGGCCACATGCCATGGAAATTCACCATGGTATGTCTTTGATGTAAATATGTTAAAAGCTTTGTGCTGTTTTATTAAAATGTCACCACAATTTGTCGGTTGAGACGACAGTTGAGACAATAGAATTGTATCGATGAATGACAGTAATAAAATTGTTTTTATAAGACACATTTTTATTTCTTATTTGTACGCCTGTCCGACCAGTCTGCACTTATTGATTTTAAATAACGAACTAAAAGAAAATTACCTACATGTCTAATCGACGACAATCAATGTATTGTGCTAGGTAATTACTCAGTGAGTATGTCTAGACATATGGTATTTTGAATATTGGTTTATCATTAGTAAAGCAGTTAGGGTTTATATGTACATATAGAAGTAATATTTCGTCTAAAACCGACGTCGTCCAACCAAATTGAGAATGTTTGTATATGGTAACAGAGATTATTATATGACTTCAACAAAATTTTGGCACACATCAAAATCAGACATAAGCGTTTTTGTCTTTTAGGCGGAAATAATACCTCCCGGGCCAAAAGCTCTACTTCCAAAAGCTGGCGCGCCAATAATAAAGGGAATTCGAACAGAAGTTCACATAAACCTGGTCCCTATAACCTAAATACAAAAACAAAATAAAGTTCTGCCAAAGTTTAATAAGCTTTAATCGAAGAAAAGGACAGACGAAGAAAAGCATCTCGTTGGAAGCTTCCATCGCATGAGGTTAAGATTACAGTAGAGGTCATCAAGGGCTGAATTGAAGTTTTCAAACGAACAGTTATTGCAGATGGTTATTGACAGGAATCAAGAAATGAAAAACTGTTACCCTCTCTGTATCTTTCTGTGAGGAAGTGGATAGCCTTACGGCAACCGCTGAACTCAAGAAATGAGAGTCACTATCGGAACTCTAGAGAAACCTGTTGGAACTCACACGCGAACACATCAGAAAGGTTTAGATGTACTAGTGAATACCAATTTTTCCGAAAGTGAGAATTCAAATGAAGTTAACAGAAATCAACTCCCAATCAAACTACCAAGCTTCAGAGATTGGAGCTTGGTGGCGAAAGTGGTGACAAAAGACAGAACCCGATGGAGCATCGGTTCTTTCTCAAAATTTAAAACACTAGGTCCAGACGGAATATTCCCGGGTCTCCTACAGGAAGGACTGGAAATTATCCAAGGCCACCTTGAACATATCTTCATAGCCAGTTTAGCTCTTGGGTACATTCCAAGATCTTGGAGAAAAATCAGGATCGTGTTCATCCCAAAGGATGGCCAGCCTAGATATGATTAGGCAAAAAATTTTCGGCCTATCAGCCTGTCCTCTTTTCTAATTAAATGTTTAAATGAGTTCTGTCTTCGCTCATGTGGTGCAGAATTTAAAAGAGTTCTGTCTCCGCTCTTGTGGTGCCTTGTGGTCAACTCACTCCTAGTCCAATTAAACGACAACGGATTTTCTGCCAGGGTTATGCTGATGATATCGCCATAACACTGGTAAGTAAATATACGGATGTAATATGTGATCGCATGCAAACTGCGACCAGGGTCTATAAGTCAATACTAGGAAAACTGAGATGGTTCTCTTTACTAGACGCAGGGCTCTTAGAAACTTTGGTCTTTCAAAAATTCGAGCTCAAACGATCCCACTCTTTTCGGAAGTCAAGTATCTGGGGGTCTGGTTAGATCGGAAGACAACTTGGAAAAAACATATCGAAGAGTAATGCAATAAAGCATGCAATATTTACTGGAAATGCAAACAGTCACTTGGTAAATCATGGGGCCTGAAACCGAGACGCGTGTACTGGCTATACGTTTCAGTGATCAGACCCATAGTCTCGTTTGCCGCATTCATTTGGTGACCTAGAACAATTAGTGGGATTGAAGGGACCTTTAAAACCGCCTTCAAAGACTTGTTTGTCTTGGTATAGTAGAAGTTATGCACACCACTCCCACTGAAGCTCTTGAGATGGCTGTGCGTCTGCTGCGGCTTGATATTTGGATCAAAAGGTGTGCAGCGGCCGCTCGCCTACAATACAAAGACAATCTATTTGGTCCTTCGGGGTACTGTCAAATATGGAGAGAGGTGGGCCGGCACATAACTGCCCATACATGCCCTCAGACATTATGGTGACGAACCACGTCTTCGGGAAATTATTTCATGTAACTATTACTGGACATCACATATGGGACTATAACAGCCCATCCTACCGCTCCGGCAACGATATGTTAATGTTTACCGACTGATCAGTATGCCATGCCGTAAACTGAGGTTGAATTATCTATACCGCTTGGTAGGTACGCTTCTGTTTTTCAGGCAGAAACTGCTGCAAAAGGGATAAATTGCAGAGATCGTCGTATCTGCATTCTTTCTAACGCAAGGAAATTTTAGAATCTAATTCAGCATTGGCACGTTGGCAAAGAATTCAAGCTCGAGTACAAATATCCTGAAAGAAGGATGACAGAGATTATACTTGAACAATTTGCATCAACGATATAAATGAAAAATCATAACCAAGAAATGAAAGAAGGCGATGTTGTTCTGATTAAAGACGACAGCGTTCCAGTATGTAAATGGCCTTCAGGGAGGATCGTTAACATTCATCCAGGAAACGATGACTTGGTGAGAGTCGTAACTGTGAAAACTTCGAGCGCTACATTTCAACGTCCTGTTGTAAAATTATGTAGACTCCCAGTTCGTTAACTAGTAGGAAACGACGAATAATCCTAGTATACTGATAGCAAATATCGGCCAACAAAGGATTATGCAGCAGATTGCAGCACGTTAATTTTTTTTACTGAAACATCGTATTTTGCTACGATTGCTTTTATTTCAAAAGTTTACTGTATAGATTAGTTATAGTAGTAGTTTTTTTTCAGAAGGTGAACAAACCTTTTACAGGCAACGACTGACGATCGCTTTACTCGACAAGTTGAGATTCACTTAAAACCAACTATGGTAGTCTGGACCGAGCTTCTCATACTACAAATCCTTTTCTATCAGTCAGTTAAAAGTTGAAAGACCAGTAGGACTCCTTCATCTTTCTTACACTTTAGTACAATTTCAACGTTTCGTTTTATGACATATCACATGTTTCCTCACATCTCATTGGCGCATCCACGACGTTCTCGGGTTTTGTTTCAAAGGTACAAAATGTCAAATGTACAAAATGTCTGTTATACATCGGCCAAGAGTGATGCTATCCAATTAACTTTGCTGTCCATCATCTCGTAGTTCTTTTACCCCATCTTCGTAGCCATTATTCCAAAATTCTAGATCAGATCCATTCAGCTTCTCTTCTTCGAAGATCTGCACTATTTTGACAGATATATCGAACAAAACGAGCAGCGGCTTTTTACACTGTCCAGTACGCACATGCGCTCTTCAGTGCACCGGATCGCTGTATTGTTAGCATTCTCTTTCAGAACTGTTTTATTCCTCATCGTCCATATTTCCGCCCCAAAAAATTTAAAATTTAAAATTAATTTTAGAAGCTTTCACCTGTCCTTTTATTTCCAACCTCTTTCTTCCATCAAATTTCCTCATAAATATTTTTGAATTACGTATCCGTTAATGCTTCAAAGTAATTCCCATAATTAAGCGTTTTATTGATGAATATAAGTTGCTTATAGATAGATTCATACTTTTTCCACACTATACCTTATATTAGAACGCTGCAAACCTAAACAATAAATGACCATATCGTTTGTGGGGGAAAAACCAAGCAGATCAATTGGGTTTTCCTATTCAAGCTACTCTAACATATTGATTCTCTTCCTTAAACCTTAGATTTTAAATTCTTGAACAACATTCTTGATCAAGTTCTCGAATTTTAAGCAACCAGTAAAACCACCAACTAACACCCTAGTACCGGTGTGATCCAATTTCTGCCGTCTTGTTATTGGTATGAGACGGGAAACATAAGAACATAATATAACACCTTCGTCTCGACCCTTCTGTTTACAACTTTGTAACATCCTTTTCATTCGCTTTTATCTTTTTAACAATAGTATTACCTTAAGCATACCATCCCACTTCAGGGAATAATACCCCATATATGTATTATTCCCAGAGCCATCCCAAAAAATTTGTATATCATGACATATTTTCCAATATCAGCCCAAAAAAATCTATATGACACAAAAAACTATCACGAAAGTTACTCTCAGCCCAGAAAAAATATATCACTAATCGAAGTGGAATGATAAACTTTCATATATTTTAAATTAACAATAATAAATAAATCGATTCATTTATTTTAATTTTGTGATAGAAATCTCAAAAATGATAATCATAGTTTATGTTATTATGACAACAATGTACAACAACGATCAACATGTGTCTTCGAAAAATACTAATTTCTTACATATACAAAATTCACTATTTTGCATATATCTCCAAAGTTAGGGTGTTGATCATGATTCTAGTTATGATTTTTCATTAGTTCTAGTCTTGTTCTATATCAGTGCCAAATATAAAGAAAATGTGATGGGGATCTCATAGTTTGTATGGCATTCAGGGTGAATCCAAAGTGTCGATCCCAAAAAATTGAAAAAGGATTTTTACGTAATGGATCTTTGAATGACAAATCTACTGATAAAAATACGTGTGCTTTTGAATCATTCGTTCAATGTATTTGTAATGTTATTAATAATCAACCGGATTTAGTTTTTAATGAGTCTCTACCAATATACAAATTGATAAAAGCATTACGTGGAGAACATACACCCAATCAATTGGATCAGTTACGGTATGAGGCTTTATTTGAAATTAAAAAACAACTAAGGTACGATTTAGGTCTAAAGAAAGACTACGAGTCAAATATAACACTAGTATCTGATTACTAATTAAAAAAAGAACCTATAGTCTTACCGCAGATTTTTACTGTTCAATTTGTTCAAAAGAAACCACAGAATTAAAACCATATATACAAATTAATATGCAACTGTTGGAACAAACTGGAAATGAAAATTTAGAAAAGTGTCTAGTTACATTTCCTCCAAATTAACGCAAATAAAATTAAATTAGGACGATTTGTAGTTCTAAACACGGAATACTTAAGCTATAACAGACAACCATCGATTCCATTACAAAATATACCGACATCAATATTATTGGATGGAAAAATATTTGTAATAAATTCTTTAGTAAATTACAATTCAGATCTACAACATTATACAGCGTTCTGCAAAAATAAGTGTAACTGGGAATTTACGAAACAATATTGTTAAAATAAGAAGCGATGCTCATAAAGTTAAACCGCAGCTTTTGATATATATACTTTGTCGTAAAAACTATTTACTAATTTTTATAAATGGTTTTATTTGTTGTATGTGTAATCTACAAACATCAATAACCTCCAACAACTAAAAATATTTAAATGTCTTGCTAACCAAAAAGTTAAAACTATTCTAAAAAACATCAAAGATTGTTTGATGGTTGAACAAAGAAACACCTGGAACACATATAAACATACTAAAAAGACACACAAATAGACACATAAACACACCATTACGCACACACATCAACACGCACACATACAGACACACACAAACACAAAATACAACCGTGAGGGATGTAGTTTAGACCCTTATCTACGTCTCCCCGGGAGTCGGATAGAAAAAAGCCCGTAAGATATGGCAGGTGTCGCAAAAATAAAATACTCGAGTTGCACCAACAAATTCCAACCCTTAGTTGGTTGCATTGTAACAATCTAACATTTAAAATGTTGGATTGTTAGCAGATATTACTGTGTGTAATCTTGATGCGGTTATTTATTTTGCCGGCTATTCTCATGCAAAATAATCCCCGTTCAAATTTCAATTCTATTTCCCATACTCTGACTTACACACCCATATGGTATGACATTACGAAACCGCAGAAACGAAAAATATACATGTTTACACTTTAATAATAGAAGTAGAAGTTAAATAAAAAAAAAAATAGTTATATTAAAGAACTTAAAACTATATATATAGCCTAAAACTACGGTTAATAAAGTAGTTAGTATTGTAATTGTTACCTGTGTACCCTTTTGAGGATACCGGACGATCGCTTATCCCTCCAGCTGTAATCCGAACCACGTTCAATTGCCGAAGTTGTGATGATCAAAGAAAACCGTGCACTAGAAAAATTACCACCAAAACAGCTTTGCGATAAAAACACCCCGTTGACTGCGTCCTAACTGCATGCCCAATATCACGGTGTATTGTAATGTGTTTATCACATATGGCGTGCTCAATAAAAGTCACTCTTTCGCACAATACAATGATACACTATGTAAAGGTATTAATTAATAATTATTGATAGTTTATTTTATTATTTATTATTACATATATACATATGGTTATCAGAATCCATTATATGTTAGATATTAAGATTATTAGTACCCTTATATATTTTTAAGTAAGAGTATATATTTGTAAGAGTTCTTATTTCATTATGTATTTAAATACAATTACATGCACATATATTTTTATTAACATTTTTAACATTTTTTTTTTATTTTATAACATAATGTGCTCAAGCACAAACAAAAATTCACTATGACTATATGGACTATACAGTATGATAATTAACGCATATATATTGTTCGTTTTTGTTTTATATTTCTTATACTGAACTATCGGTCAATATAAGACACCTATGAGTCCACCATTCACGATTTAAACTGTTAATTGCTCTTTTTGGCTCAACGTTTTATGTTGTTCATATAATCACTGATTAAAATTCTTATTATTTTTTTTTTTAATTTTTAATTTAATCTTATTGTTGTACGATATTACACCGATACCGAACATCAGAATAATGCCATCGAAAAAAAAATCTCTTCTCAAAATGATAACCCGTTGATGTTATCGGTGGGGAAAATGAAAAAAAATCAACGAATCATCACAGTGCACGTTCATTTATGACCTCTGATATTAATTACAGGTAAGGTTGTTTTGATGAGGCCAAGTTGTAATTGTGACCAAACCGCAATGCGTCACAGCATGGGAAATAAATGCTTAGTTGTAGTTTGTCAAATCGAAATTTGCAAAATACTCGGTTTAAATCCATCAATATAAAATCAACAATTCAAAGCTCTGTCGTTGGAGACCATAATTTGTCGTGAAACAATAATAATAATCTATGGCTTAGAGACCGTAAACAGCCCTTACTGCGTCTTTTGGTGCTCATTGTAGCTGGTCAGCTCAACGAACGTTTCTACACACAAACGCTGTTTTATGTTATATAATTTTTTTTCAGCGGCGGGAATAGAACTCGAGATCGCGTTGTGATGAGCAACTCATTAAGCTTCAACCTGCGACAAAATATTGTGCTACAATTTATTGTTTTTTCCTCTTTCTCACAAAGTGTATATTCGTAAATTCAGCTTAAGTTCAAGTTTAATCAACTAAAACATTAATCTGAATGCCATACAGACTATGAGATCCCTATCACATTTTCTTAATATTTTGCACTTGTATAGATAAAGGTTTGAACTAATGAAAAATCATAACTAGAATCGTGATCAACACCCTAACTTTTGAGATATATGCAAAATAGTGAATTTAGTATAAGAATATGTATTTCACAATGTGTATTTCACGAAGACACAATTTGAATTATGATATCTGTTTTGCGATGTGTACTATCACATAAATAAAAAATTTAGACTTAATTTATTTATTTATGTTAATTAAAAATATATGAAAGGCTATCATTCCACTTAGATCCTGTTTGATCGTAACGTTGTTATTTCACATTTTTGCCTAGTACAAATCTGAAAAAACAATCATTTTTTCATAGTTTATATAATTTATTTTTGGTTTGTATTTATTGCATTTTTTTCTATCTTGATAGTGTTACCAGCATTAAAGATCACATTTTTTGGGATGATATTTTGGGCTTACTTCACAAAGGTCCCCATATTAGAAGTATACGTAGTAATGTGTTCTCAATCCTCTTTTCATTTTTGCTCATGCCTCTAGAATCCACCGCCCATACCGTTTCCTCTTCCGTTCTGAACTGCGGGAAAAAAAGCCGCATGAGATTCTGGGGGTGAATCTGGGCTAGCGGATCTGCCTTACATAAACTCTGGCTTCCAATAACGTAAGAAAACTCCCATTCGTCTTGCCGCAACTGAACTACCAGCTTAACTGAACGATTATGTATTATTGTTCAGTAAATATTTTAACTTAATACACCTTGTTTTGTGGCTGCACGATTTGTCTGTGAATATTTGTAATCTATGTCTAGTCGCATCTTTACATTCATGCACCTCGAAGCCAAAATAGTCTCTGGCCAAAATAGTACTATCAAGACGATTTTTACCATAGATGTATAAAGCAGCATTATATAGGAATTCTGAAACCTACCCACCACCATCCCACGTAAGACCTACAAAAGGATTCTACTTGATTGTTTACAACATATCATATTTAGAATAAAAACAACAGAGTTACGCTAGAATGGAAATTTAGTTGATAGGGAAAGGTAACAACAGTTTTCCTTTTATGAAAATAATTATCGTGCGCGTTTATATTATTTTGTTTAACAATAACTGTAAATTATAAATAAATAAATAAGAATTTACATTATACTTATATACCGATGTACTTTGTGTGTCTGGTTGTTGTATAATTTATATCCTTATACTTGGTACATAACTATACAAAGTACTTGTATATCCTATATAAGGAATTTTATTCCTTTCGTTCAGTTTTTTGTTGTTGTAATTTAATATATCCTCCTAATACAAAAGGATACGCTATTATTTAGATTTTATTAGCATATTAATTATCCTTAATTACTGATGTAAATTTATGGTAATTAATTTAATTATTCTTAAATTTTCTATACACGATACATATGTATGTGCCTAAAAAAGCATTTCTCGGATGACATGATACGCTGGGTATATCGCGGCAGGTATACTCATTATTGTACGAGCAGTTCATAAACGACCAAGCCATATCTAATAAATTTGGTATAGTACAATTATTAAGGTTCGGTGACCAATAGACAAAACCCATTACGGGAGTCATTATGTTAAAAGAAATCGACGATTTTTTATCACAATCAGCCATTGAATCTTATATTTAAAATCATATTTTGCCCATAAGGTATTCAAATTGAATTAGGCGAATTTCTTGAAATTGTTGTAGCCTGTACACATCATAATTTATTGAACCAAAACGACTTTTTATTTGTGCTGCCTTTCATGAAAAAAAAAAATACTTCCAATTGATTGAGTAATTATTTGGGCGACCTCAGCCGTGGGAAGTTATACCTTCACATTTTGATCAATAATCGAAGCAAAAATTTAGATTTTTAGTAAGAATTATAACGGTTTTTAAGAGTTTTAAATGTGAACCGATCATTTAAAAGTAGACGAACCGAATCAAATTATAAAAGGTTACTGATTCAACCATGTTCGTCTCAAGATTAAAATCATTTTTCCAACCGCAAGGCAAAATATAATGTCAAGTACGTTTTATGTGTTTAGTTGTGCGGGAAGGAGACTAAAATTGGACAACATTTTGTCAGACGTAGGTATCGTTTGGAGTTTATCTAAGTAATCGCACTTAATTTTAATACATTTTTCTTCCGCCACTCAGGTTCGATTTGCCCATTGTGATATCCTCTCCAAGACCTTCACTCTGTCCTGAAATCTGCTTGTTCTTCGAACGAAACCCAAATATCTCGTATCTTAATAAGGTCGTTAGTTGATCCTCAAATAAAAATCTTGATCCAATGCAGTGCAGCCTATGGAGAAAGTATGAAGGATACAAGAACAACACTGTTCACAATTTTCATTCGTAACTAAAATTATTCAGAGAACATTGACCTGTGAGATTCTCCACGGCGTTTATCATTCAAGAAGGACTGAGATCATGTAACCCCATCTCGTTTGGTTCAGACCATCAAATGGATAATCAATATCACTCTTACGAGACAACATTTTCTCTCCTAGAACGGATTCAGCTCCCAGATATGTGAAAACTACAACCAAATGGGCCAATTTATTAACCGATTTACTAACCGAATGAAGACTAGGAAATAGTCGGGCAGGAAATAAATACGATAATCTTAAATTGCAGTAATATCCGCCTGAAACAGTGGCGTTCCTCCATATTTGGCTCCATATTTGACAGTACTCAGAAGAACTAAATTATTTGGCTCTGACTTTAGAGGAGAGTGCCTGTTTGCGCTACGTACCTTGTGATCCACATGTATCTTACAAATTTGTATTGAATGAGACTCCCACGAACTAAGAACTTTCTCTGTTTCTAGGTTTTGGTTCGTCTTCCATTTTCTTTGGTGGTTGGCGATTTCTGGATTTACATCGGCGCATATGACAAAAAATCGTAACTTACTCATCACGACTGACTTGTAATTAGTCAGCATTTTGATTAACTTCCAAGGTTCTTTGTCCTGTAAAACCCGCACTCTACTCGTGTCATCTGCTACTAGGTTGATAGGGATGACTGCAGGAATAACGACCATATTTTACAAGTTAACAAAAGGACGAGATTGAAACCTCCTTTCCCAGAAATTGAGTTCGTAATGTTTGTCATCGATCAGACCAAAAATTACTTTCGACACCTTTTGGGATTAACGCTTAATCAGTTTTCATAATTTTATTTTGTGCCCAGATGAACGTTCCTTTTTGACTAACGTACTAGACTGTAAGTGTTAATTTTCCATACAGGATACACCATCGTTGATTGCAATATGTGTAAGCAAGACTAATTCTGTTGCTAATGAAGTCATGTTGCCATGAGGTCACCTGGCATAAATGTTGGATAAATCAGCCCATCGACAATTGTGAGCCGTGGCAACTTAAGTGTGATTCTCTCTTTGGTTTAGCAAAACGGCCAATTACTCTTTGGATCGTTCGAGAAAAGACTATTGTTAGGAATATCAGATTGTGAATCACAATCCTTTAAACTTAGCCACAGGGTTCCTTATCGAACCCTCGCTGTATTCTGTTTCTCTGACGTCTAGAGTGGCGTTGGGTTGCCACTTGTCTCTGAATGAGATGAGTGAGCATTCCAATATTCAAATAGTCTGGGTTCCTGGCCAAACGAACGTCATTGGGAACTGCAGGACGGACAAACTAGCGTGGCATGGTACAACTCTCCAAATGCTACCAGAAAGGGCATAGTTGAGGAGACCCACTGAGACATTCAAGACTGTACTTAAAAAGCAAGTCTAGCCAAAGCTATGGACTTGAAACGCTCAAAGACACTGATCTACCTCTAAGAAGACGTCAACAAAAAACGATCGTGAGGGGACTCACAGGGCACTCTCTACTTAGAGAACATGCGAGGGGAATAGGTCTAGAAACAATGTTTTTCGCATGAGTTGTATGAACGAGGAGGAGGAAGTGACGGTAGTCCGCCTCTTATGCTCATGCCCATTCATACCTGGGTAGACATTCATACCTGGGTAAATTCTTAATGGACTGCCTCTCTGATCTCGAAAACTGTAACGTTTATCACGCTACATACGTATAGCTCAAACTGGTTCTCATAAGGCTAATAGGGAGGTAGGATCCTATGGTTCACAACGGACCTTCGCCGGTCTAAGTGTGCTGTAGCAGCCAGTCAACCTAACCCGACCTTCCCATTTTAGACGATTATAATATTCAACTTATCCCTATAACCTGCGTATCTTTGTATTCCATTTCTGCCTTTAGTACTGTTTTTTGTTACTGTGACTTCTATCTCATAGTTAATTTTAAGATCTGCATAATGCACTAATCCATGCCAGTGGAAATAATATAATCGTATAACTGACATGGTTTGAAATGTGAATTCTGAACTCTAACAGGAGATCATTCTTGTGTTCATACCACATGACCAAAGACGAAAAATTTCATTAACCGCAAGTACTGTCGAGCATACATTTAAGCTTACTCGTATTAGGATCTAGTGAGCCAAAATTAAATCGAACGACGCATTCCATTCCCTGAAGTCTCTATGGCCACCTCATCTACTGATTATGAGTCGTCTGTTCCTTTCCATAAAACGACAGTTCGTCTACGCTCCAGTATTCCAGTATAACTACACAGAAAGGTGTGCATCTGGCATATAATAGAAGGCATACCAATTGACTGGTCAGCCTGAAACTTGCTTACGATTACCGTGACTGCAGCTGCAACCTTCTTTATGATATACAGATGCAACGTAGTTAGCCTTGGGTGCTCTTCAATTGCGGCAAGGAACACTCTGTGTTAAACTTTATTTTTGATAAAAGTCTGCACTGCCTGTTTCTCAGTTTACGGCAACTATACTATACCGAAGCATAAATGATCCTGGGCCTAAATAATCTCCAGATCTGTGCATAGTCTCTGACAGGTCCAAAATACATTCATGGTCCTGTCTTGGACTTAAAGCTTTTGAGACTTTAAGCTTCCAATAAAATTGACGTCGAAGATAACGCCTAGATAGTTCACTTCCTCCAAATATTATACCATTTAACGAGAGGTTAACAAGCGTCAGCTTCACCTTCCTCAGCTCTGACGTTGTCAAAGCTTCCGTTTACGATATGATTACCAAGTCATGTTATACGAGTAGCCTAGGACATCAAAACCTTGTTGTTCACTGCTGTACTGAATTAAATGCTATAGATTTTCCGGCAGCTTCTTGCATTACAGGGTATATCTATCCTGAGTATTACCTTGCATTTGTCTTATTCAGTCAGTGTTGAAATTCTGAATTCTACTATAAAGGTTCGGTCGCTATCTCGCACTAATGTTTAAATTGTCAGATACAGAATCTTCTTCAGACGCGTTCACTTCTGCAGACCAATAGCTTATATCCGGACTGGCTATGTTCAAGTTTAGTTTGAGGTCCTGTGCTTAACTGAATATATATACAAGTTCGCTTACTTTACCAGTTTCTACATTATTGGCAAACAAATATTCAGACATGGAGATGAAATCTTATCCGTTTCACTATTATTAATTAGCTCACCTTTTGTTTTGGTAGTCGTAATGAGATTTCCTACCATCTAGGTGTTTTTAATTTTACACCCATGCTGAAGGGCCATCTTTAAGGCTTCTGATCAATGTCCAACCGCTCGTTTTGACTGAGAGTTCTAATTTATTCCTCTTCATTCTTTTTTTTCAGTCTCTGGGAGAGGTTTCTCGATTTAGACATAATATATAACCCGACTTTAATCACGAATCACTATCAGAACTCCCCTTTGGATATCATGGTTTAACAGTTCGCCTCACGTTGCCGTTGTTGAAGTAGGGCTGAACAACTCCAAACCTGTAGCAGCAGGGCCTCCAGCTAGGAGACAGAAAGCTACCAGTGTCACCTTATAGATAATTTTTGTTCTTCTGTTTGCATACTGTTAAAGCTGTGGCAAATGGAGTGTGAGATATCGAGTTCAAATCCCCCGATAGAGGTACGATGCAAAATAAATGTTCACCGCCCAACGTTTGGGCGATGCGATCGATGGTGTGAATGAACAAATCTGAGACTCCCGTTTGATTTTACTGTCCATGGGCTGTCCCATCTTCCATGTCAGTGCTATAGGCTAGCATGGAGCTATGAATATGCAGATGGTATATACGAGTGACGGATGACACAAACAAAAAACAAAAAAATACTGTTATTCTGGTTCCTGTTAAAATTCAAAAGCACTGTTAGACAAAGTTCCCAATACCACCTGAGCCCGAGATAGTTATTTGCCTCAATCATTTTAAGACTTGCTCTGTGCCATGGCTTAATTTTGCCAAGAACTCTTTTGAGCAAAGGGGGTGGCTTTAGAGACTTATATTGTCATTGGTCACCTAACCCTAAATTGAACTTCGAATTTAGTCACCTTTTCTCCTGTTTTAACACCATTTCTAGAATCTGCTACTGAACTTTACAAAAGAAAATTCTCAATAATTTCACTTCAGCGCAGTCTGTTTGAAGATAGTTTCAGTCTTTGCAATAGAAATCGTTACATGCTTAGAACCTTACCCGGCCATTATAACCTTTGTTTCGACATTTCCCGTTCCCCCTTAATTTCTTACCGACTGGCGTACCAAGGATTACCAAGTGTAATTGGAATAGTATAGCTACCAATGGTACCACGGGAGGGTACACGATACACGGGATATAAAATAGTATAGCTACCAATGGTACCACGGGAGGGTACAGGAGGTAGTCTGACTTTAAATGTTATAACGATTCGTGAAAGACTTGGTTATAACCAAACAGAAATGGTCATGTTTTGTTTCTAAATATTAATTATGTTTCTAAGTCGGCAAATCAAATCTGATGCTGTTGAAGTGTATAAACTGAAACACAAGCGATTATGAGAAGTTTGACCAACTATTTGATAATTCACTTTGATTGGTAAGACAACAGTCATCGCCAGCATCTTAAATAATTTTTCCTATTTGGATCAGCAATTGTGAAGATACAAAGTAAATCACCTCGTCGACACGTGTTGCAATCACCCAAAACCGTATCAAGAAAACGTTACGAGCAAACGACTTAACGTGTATATTTAATATGCATGAACGATGAATCGCAAAGGACAAAATCCGACAAACCTTCCATTTACAGTATATCACTTTCACATTTCCATCGTTCATCCCGAATCCCAATATATGCTTTTTCAACATTTCGTCAGTTTTGGTGTTTTTTTGTGTATATATTCTGACAAAGAACGTGACAAGACTTTTATATACGAGAATTACGGCCAACACAAATGTTTTCCGACCCATTTTTCGTTTTGTTTGTGGTCCACACACACACCCATACACACAGAGTATTATTCTATCCCATCTATCTATTAATCAACCGAAAATATATTTAGGAATTATATGTGAGGAGTCTCGTGGAATGAGAAGGGTGCGGTTTCAATAAAAGTAAAAATAAAAGAAAATCCATCAAGAATGTATAAAATAAGGGATGAAAAGGGTTGGTTTGTAAATAATATTACGATACGATTGTTTATAGGTATTTATTTATAAACATAGTGTATAATCTGTGTTGAGTCATTTAGGCCAGATTTTAACCGAACAAATAATAAACAAATTTACCCTAATACTGGTGACTCTATTATATATGTATGTGTATGTTCTATAAATATGTCTCCACATTAAACCCTCTCGACCAACACCAGTATTTATATATATATTCGCATTAAAGAGTTGGCCTACTTTTTAACAATGCGACAGATGATTTTAATTAACTCATTTAAAAACAAATCCAAATTTAATTATGAACAACTGACCAACTTCGTTTATAGCTGGTAGAGCGGTTGGATAGATGATAAGAGACGTGCAGGTTTAAATAATTAAACCATTTCCCACATTGACGCTAAAAATATAATTCTATTTGAATTTTATTACGATTCAGTGAAAATTGCATAAAAATATAGTTGGGGTGGTCAACGAGGGTAAACGATGTATTTGCCACGCTCTAATTTGTATACATTCCAGGAATTTATATGAGGAATATTAAACCTAAAACAACGGTTTCTTACCTACTCTTCACGATTCGGATCCGGATTAAAATTAACAACTTTATTTATATAACACGAAAATTGTGAAAGATGTCACTCGTTCTCTTTTCACTTTAATCACTTAGACCGGGATAAGCAAGACTTGCCCAAAAGGGTGATTAAGAATTGTTTATACACAATTCGGGTGGACTCTCGATCGTTTCATTCTAACGCAAAAGTCAATCGATGGACACATCATTACTCCTTGAGCCTTCGAAGTGATAACATCAATCACTCACTAAAACTGAAATCTAAACATATAATTTTTGTACTATCGCTGGGTTGGATGAGAATCATCTTCTCTTTTATCCACATCATACATAAAATATACTGAGTACTCTAACCACTCGACCATTGACTTGTATGACATACTATATTGATTAATACAAACTGAAAGCTCGATTTCATCGTACAGTCCTTCCCGTTAATTTTGCACAACTTTAATTATCGTTCGTGGTCCTTTTGAAATTCGGAAGAAAACGTCGTTAATCCTTTCGATGATAGTGTTTGATTTTTCCCAATCCGACTGTAGATTTAGGAATCTTTTCAACCGTCTTCATTAGACTACATAACTTGTTCTTCCTGGAAACCTTCAGTGCGAGTGCTGAGGTTGTTGCGATCCTTCTTCTTGCCACTGGCAATCTAGATGTGACCCCGGAATTGGCTGAGAATCTCGTTCAGTTTCATTCTAAATCGGTTTAAGAATTCTTCACTAATATAATACTGATTTCTTATAGTACTCCAAAAAACGTAAGTTCCAAAACTCTAGGTTGATGTTGCTGATGTTTCCCCCGTTGTATCGTGTTCTTGCTTTGATACGCCATCAAGAACTGCCAAATTTGCCTCCATGTTTCCGTTCAAGATGACCCGGATGATGTTTTTTTCCAAACCCGGATGTTTCCAGACATTATGAAGATTCCTGTGTATTATTGATCGGTTGAGTGATCTGCACAGCTCAGTGATAGGTTGCGACTCAAAGTTTCTCCCTTGACTCAAAGTTTCTTCCTTCTGTTGACTTAGTAGTGCAAACGGTTCTGGCCACTTTGTAAAGCAAACGATCCCATGATATCAATAAAAATTTGTTCTCCCACTTGGTTCATAACCTGCTGCGAACTTACAACTGTATCTTTTCGTTGTTCCTTTCTAAAGTCTTGATGGCTTTATCGCTCGGAGAAATGGTACCTTATCTTTTTGCCCACCAATACCCACTTTTACTAACCCAATTACAAGACCGAACACCTGATGTTCTTGCTGGTGAACACTTCCACGTTCATCGAAGCTTTTTGCTGCTTTCATCGTTCCATTTCTGTTGGCATTAGCAAAAGACTGAACATCTTATGTTCCTTTGTGGTGGACACTTCTACAATTCAGTTATAACAGAGACCGTCTTCCACAATTCGGTTCTTACGGACCAATTTTGCTATCCCTCCAAATTTCTGCAGAGCTCGTAATCGGTCGTTGTCTACACGAGAATTCATTCTGTTTACTGAATTGTCATGCGTGTTTTACAATTTCATTGAATGTGTCCCAGTCTAAAATATTTCTAGCTTCTGATACCCCTAAGTGGTGTTTTTTTTTCTCAGAAATCCCAACTCGAGCTTTTCTTCAACTGTTTCCATATGACCCAAATACTTTTATCTATAAGTCTTCATCTGTAGAGCTTGTAGGTCTCGAATAGGTTTGATAATAGTGTCCACCGATAGCTCTACTCGATGCTCAGCATATTAGATCGGGTATGCTAAGTTTCGAAACTGTTGTATCTGCATGCCAATAATAATGCAAGCGTTCGTCGTTGCGTATCCGCCACTGCAGGTGAGATTTCAAACTATGTCAAGGCGATACAGTTACATATCGAAGCTTGATCACGAAGGAGATTACATGGTTCTTAAATATTATCGGTATGAGCTATATAACCATAGAACTCCGTCTAGGTATAATAGAGTTGGATAACTCGTGAATCTTAACGTATTATTTCATAAAAAATCGATAGCCGAATGTGTAAACTTTGCTTATCCATGAGATTAGATCACTTGCCAAAATTGCATGTCTACACTCTATATACGATCTTTGATGTTGTAATTTGATTAATCTGATGGTCTTAAAACATATACGATTTCAGACTAGTGATTGATGGTTTTTATGGTCAAGCACTCAAGAAGATGCAACCGTTAATATATCCACTTGGAAACATAGGTAATTGAAACACAACTAGAAGTCAAAATGACCATATGACCATTTATTTCAAAAATGAGAGATCGAGTTCTCTTCAACCAAAATCGTAGGCAATTACCATTTATTGATACCGCCCAGGTGGCGCAGTGGTTAAAGCTGCGGCAGTTGGAGCGTGAGGTACCTGGTTTGAATCCAGATTCGGGGCAAGATGCAAAATAGAGTTTTCACTTTCGATCGTTTGGGCGGTGTAAAATAAACTTATTTGGATCCCCTGTCGTGTTTAGAATCCATGGGCTCTTCCATGTCAATACTATAGGCTGACATGGAGCTATGCAATGCGCAGATGGGTCTACGCTAACTCGGATCTATAGCCGTACAGTGGTATTACAATAGCGATAGCAGCCACAACAACCTTACCTACCATTCATTGTTCATTTCGATTATCTATAACAGAGATTTTCGTCCGAGTCAAAAAGGACTGAGTCTGGATGAAGAATAAAAAAACGCAGCGAAAATATCAATATTATGCGATCTTGATGTTGTTCAATGAAATATAATATAAACCATGACGATGCTCAAACTCTGTTCTCAATTTGAAAAACAAAGACGTGGTACTTGATACATAGCGTCAACATTTTTTGGCCCATGTAATTCCTAGGTGTCACCGATAAGTAATTCAATTCCGTCAAATACAAACTACAGAAATGTTCAATGACGATAGAGTTCACTAAGACCATGATGACATTCAAGTAAAATCGTTCATCTGGCGTTGAATGTATTAATTGGTAAAAAAAGTGGCCAGTTTCACATCCAAAATCAAATTATTAGATATGCAGATGATATTTGCGTGATTATAGAGTTAGTATGATTCGAGATGAATCCTGCTGAAGTGGATCAAATACATCAGCAGGATTCATCTTCCTATGGAGTCAAAATCAACAAATCTGTCACGTTTTGTAATTGTGACTCCGTGGCGTAGAGAACAATCTAGCTCAGAACATACCTAATGCTCTCGTGGCAGAGAAGGTTACGTACTTGCTCTGTCAATCGGGGGTCTCGGGTTCGATTCCCGGGGTGATGACGATTCATCAATCACGATTGGGTGTTTTTAATCTGTATGTGTATGTGGGTTGAACCGTGGGCCTCTAGTGGCATTGAGTTCTGGAATTTTTTTCGCCTTCTTTAATTATATTACCTAATGCTGAAATCCTCGTGGAAGCTCATTTCAATGTTCACAATGATACAAGGATAATGCTAGGTGAATCCTAAATCGACGAGCTAATGTTTCAGCTCATATACTGCAAAGTTTCTATCGATTCTCTTTTGGAAAACTCTGACCATCGATTTATTATATTTCCACGAAATCAAGACAAGAGAATACTCCACCAAACCGAAATGAAGAAATTGCGTTCAAATTGTGTTGATCTCTCTTGTCATTCTCACAGAAAGGGACAAATTCAATCTTTCCAATCTCTCTAAGGCAAAAACAAAAAAAAAAAAACATACTTTGGCATAATCAAGACTGAAAACCAGCAATCGTCCATAAAGCAAACACGATAGGCGTCTAAGCCTAGTAGTAAAAATAAAGGTAGGATGTGAGTTGCGGTAAAATTTATAGACTTAAGTTACAGCAATCGGGCCGTTTTGGTCTTTAACTGAAAGAAGGAAGTATTCTTCCAATTATTTACAAATTTTATTATAAATTCGTGTCAAAGCCTCTATCATGTTTGTTTCACCAGTTTATGTCACCTGGTATTTGGTCCTACTATATTTGGAACGTACATCCCGTGCCTAAAAAGGTTTTAAATCAAACCGTTCGAATCATCATATGCTTTCAAATGTTCTAGAGACTGATGGCTGATGATATATTTGGAAGATGCCCATTATATATCCGATGGGAGTTCAGCAGGTGACTTAATTAATGTCTTGAATAATGCTACATCGACATTTTTCAATGTTGTGAATCACAAGGCATCGCTATTGATATCTCGAAGGTAAAGGGGTGTGACCTTTCTTCTTATGGCTTGAAAAATTAGTTTTTTATGTCGTAAAATCTATTTGATGGATGACACGACTTCCGTTCCACATTAATTAAATGCTGGTGTCCCTTCGGTAGTCGTTTTTTCTCCGACCCATGTTCTAACTGTCATCGATAATCTTGTATCATCAACTCTCAATGCAAAGTGTTCTTATACTGATATTCACCATCTTTTCTGATGTTTGGCTATGTCTAACATATTTGAGATACTTGATTGACTTTATCAAAAAAAATGTTTTGGACTAAACTTTATGACGGTATAAGCTGTACTTTACTCGATGTTTAATACTTCCAATAACAAGACCCAGATTGGAGAATATTTCTAACATTTGCCCAGACTTTTTTACCCATAAAGTCTGGGCAACACTTGATCAAGTTCAATGTAAAGCTTCTGGAATGATAAATTAAACCTTTGATAAATTAAGATGGTGTTTTAACGCAGAAACATTCTGGAAATCAGATGGTTTTGCGCCGTGTTATTTGATCCAGTGGTTTGCTGATTTTATTTACATAGTAACAATAATTCGAAGTATTCTCGACGGCGATTGATGCTGGTGTAACCACGTTCAGTTTCCTCAAAATTTTTTTAGCATGCTCACTAACACTTGGTCGAGGCAGCTATGCGGAACCATACAAAACAAACAGTGTAACGATTATTTACAGGTAAGCCATATATCAATATAGGCAAAGGGGTCTTGCTTGCTTGTTTTTTATCTTTTAAATCTATTTTACACCGATCGTTATCAGATGGTGAAAAATCTCTTATGCATCCCGCCCCTATCAGGATTCGAACCCGGTACCTCCCGCTCCAACTGCCGCAGCTTTAACCACTGTGCCATTTGGTCGGTATGCAAAGGGGTCGTTTTATGTCGTTGTCTGGCCAATTTTTTTTATATATACAACAATAGTTTACCATCAACAGGTGTTAACTCTTTACACACCACTATGCTGACAATTGGTTTTATTCACAATCATTAGCTTTAATCAAACTGATAGGGTAATCATATGAATTTTTTATTGTCAATTATTTTAATTAATTTTTTAGTGTTTTTACAATTATCCACATGTATGTGTTCATAAATATATTAATTGAATTCAAATTATGTGCGCGTGATGGGGTGTATCAGAATCACCACACGATCAAAAAACCAACATATACGCTGAGTACATTTAAAGTGACCATGGTGTATTCTACTGTACACAACAACCTCGTTAAAATATTTTATTATTTTTTTTTTAATTGAATACACATATTCGTTATTTGAACCAAATTAAAAAATATGTAAATAAAAATTAATTAATTTTTAAAATTATAATTGCAAAATAAATTAAAACGAATTATTACCTTTTTTTTTTATAAGAATTGGTTTTTTATTGAATCCGTAATGAACTGTTAAATTAATTAAATATATTTGATTTGTTGGCGTTAATCACCAAATTGTGCTTCGTGGGTAACTAAAAAGAGGGAGGAGGATTATAAATAATCAACATCTTGAAATAAGTAAACCAAACGGTTGGAATACCCTAGTCAAGGAACTGGTTTCTATAGTGGCTCGGCCATTGCATAATTTAACTAACCAAATTTTCAAGAGACTTCCAGAAGCTTAAAATGTTCTAAATAAAATACGAGGCCTTTCAAATGACAAGATTTACAATAAAATACAACAAGCGATGCTGAATTGCATCAAGTAACGCCGAGTTGAAGCAAGTCAACGTATCAAAACTGCACGTATCAGACATTTACAATAACACAGGTGGTATAGTATAGGTACAGAATCGGATCAAGTGTACTACTAAGAGGAGCAACATATATGACAGATGGATATTGAACGTCTCGGACAAAACCTCCATCGTATCCAAATGTATTCAATATAGCGCATGTGATACCTCGTTCTAGGAACCCCTCTGATAAAATATTTTGAAATCATAATCCCAAAGTTTTAAACTCCATCTAGCGAGTTCTCTACTCAATTGACTCAAGTAATTTAATATATGCGACGACGGCCAAGCAATGCACAGGCGGTAATCTTTTTGAAGCTCTCAGACAAGAGTATCTGCCAAAATGCATCTTTCAGAGAAAAGCTGGTTATGAATTTTGTGTTTTTTAGTCGACATAACAATCTATCAATAAATGGTTGGCATCTTCCTTGATGTTTTTGTCATTTTCCTTAAATTCAAACACGCAATCGTATTTTCCCGATTGAAATGCGTCACGCATTGACTGTTGCCCATACACAATATGGATACTGATAAATATGGAAAGATTGAAATGGTTTTGTTATAGCTCGCTTGTAGGTGTAGTTCTGAGATTATTTGGAGACTAAATTGATTACCTATCCGATACCGAGATATACTTTCGTCAGAAGAGATGGAACAACGAAAACATTTCAAAATACCTTTTCATCCTGTTATATGCAAACTGTCAGCGGTTTACATGTAAAGAAACTTATCGCATTCCGTTTTTGACATTTCGGTATATTTATATCCTACTCACGAAACGTGCATTTCGTCGCTCCCGACTTTTTAACCGTCTATATGAGGGGTGTTGTTCTAGACCCCGACTTGAATATGTTTTAAGAGGTTGAGCATGCCAAATTTATGTTGGCCAGCACAATCTTGTCTTCGAATCTGCACATGCCACCCTGTACTCTTTTACTTTCTACACTGTTGTGTGTCATGGAGCTTTAGTGCTCTACAAAAGCTCTTTGCGGCCATTTAGCGAAATTCTGTGGATATAATTTCTCTGCTTTCCTCGATACGCAAATCCTATGGTCTTATTGACTAACTCGTGTTTCTTTATACCTTACTGGAAGGCACATTCTATAGAGGAATAAGTTTAGAATGTCGTTTGACCCTCGGTTACTTACCTTGATCGAGAATGATTGAATTAGAATAGAATTATAGCTAAGGAGATATAGGAAATTAGAAAGTTAGAAAACCACGAGAGAACTAAACTTTTTGCTTCAAATCATTACTGGTAGTAAAAATTTGATCGAATGTGCCAATATAAAGTGAAAACAAGCGTAATTCAAGTTAACCTAAACATAATAGAACGGGTTAATAAGAATACTACAGTGGTCTACAGCCTTGAATGCCATTAGCAAAAAATCGAGATGGGAACTTCCCATTGCACTTTGACTCTTTACATCAATCGTTTTATCTATTTAAGATATAATGACCAATTTTAACACTTTGATGAAGGTTCCAAGATTCGGCTCCTTACGTGTACTCAAGCTCTAGAGATTTTTTTACATCTCACTTCATTGCTCGTTTGCGTCTGAGATCGGAAATGTGTCGCTATTATGTTCAAATGAAACGGGGTGTTGAACTATTTAACCGATTTCTGAAATGTTGAACCAATTTATTGTTAGCTCTGGTTGCAACTCTACGTGGAGGGGACCATAAATACGATATGAGTAATTTTTTTAATAATTAGAAGAGCACTACGTCACCTATATACTTGTTTTTCGGGAAATTCGTTCTTTATACGCGAACGATCATGGAAAGTTGAACCTTCCCATTAAAGATACTTTTAATCTCAAGTCCAAAAGTTTGTAATACATATAGTACATTCAATAAACAATTTATTGGTTTGATAACATCCTTCGCCACAAAGTTTCTGACTTGATTCATTTTTCGTTTTAATCAAATCGAAGTGGTTAAAGCTGCAGCAGTTGGAGCGGTAGGTACCGGGTTCGAATCCCAATAGGGGCAGGATGCAATAAACAGATTTTTCACCATGAGATTACGATCTATGGTGTGAGGATCACAACTATGATCCCCTGTTGGAGTGCAGGACTCATGGGCCGACCCATCTTCCATGTCAGCACTATAGGCTGGCAAGGAGCTATGCAACGTTCAGATGATTAGGAAAATCGGACCTACATATAGCCGTACACGAATTGGCTATAATGGCGTAAAAGCAAGGACGTAAATAAGCGAACCGCGAACAAGTAGGGAGTGCCTTGAGCCCCAAAACAGATTAGAGATTAGATAATAAAAAATTAAAAAATCAAATCGAAATAAGGTTTTTTACTTTATATGAGGTATTGAAAAAATTGAACAACATGATCAAGCTTACGAAGCACGGTCATTATACAAGTATCAGGAGAAGATCTAGATATACAGATCCAGGAAACGATTCTATTTTCAAACTATTAATTTTTTTCGCCTTTATTGAAAGCTTCAAGCATTAATGGTTGGAACACGAATAACTCCATTAGTACGACAATAATCCATTATTCTTATTAATAAATCTTTCATCCAGACAGAGACTCCTAAATCTCCTCCGTTCATCTGATACGGGTTATACTTTTGTCTGTCCCTTAAATTTTGATTTCGCTGTCCGTGCCAGTATTCAAATGCGACGTGTGAGCTGCTCGACTCCATGGTCTACAAACAAATAAAATTCTTATTTAAAACAACCATTGATTTTAACTACCATTGATTTTAACTACCATGATTTTAACTTACACTAACCTTAGCAAAAGGTTTAAACACACACTAAAGACTTGGTTGTTACTGTCAAACTAAAATTGTCTGTTTTATAATTTAATTATATTTATAATATATTAAAATAATACTTGTTTGTATAAATCCTTTTAATTATAATAATGACTCAAACAATTATTATTCTATATCAAACCACATCAAACGTCAAACCCGTATGTAAATAAGAAATGAAAACAAATTGACGAACACTATGTTTTTGCACTTATAAAATTTAGACGGAAGATATTGTGGTCTTTTTCATTGAAATCAATATAAGACGTGACGTTGTTCATCCATGATTCACCCGCAGTAAGTTTCGACAATTCCATTATATCACTAAGTGTGATAAAGCACCACAAAATTGTGTGGAATAATTTCTAATAATTAACGATACATGAATGACACGATACATCAGGGTAGTCATTTTGTGGTGCTTTACCACATTTAGTGATAAAAACTATGATGAACAACTTCAAGTCGTATATTGAAACGAGTAAAAAAGACGGCAATATATTCCATCTCGCTTTTACTAGTCAACATTTTATACTGTTAGTCATATTTCATGTTAAAACGGTTTCCATTATCATTAATTAAGTTGACTTCATATACTTTCCTTATAAAAAAAAAATTCTCAATACCTATGAAACCACTACAGATAAAAAATGATATAATTAATTTCGGGGTTATACCAAACGTTAATTTATCACTCTAAAATAGTCATTCTCCTTATGACAAAGCACTACAAAATGGCCACCCAGAAAACCAATGTAACAATAAACAAAAACATGTCTTTTGGGTTTCATTGAAGTCATATACACATAAAGTATATAACACTCACCTTGTTAAGAAAGGCTTTCATCATCTCTAATTTTGGCTGGAAACTGTACAATCAACTTAGTTGCATTTTATCTCCATTTTATGAGTTTGAAACTGAAAAACAGTCATCAATATAAAAATTTCTCCTAGCAATACATGAACCTCCTACATAAATCGAATTAAAATCAGTAAATATTTCTTCATGTGGTTTATAGTCCTAACGAAGTGTCATTCCACGTTCGTAGAATTTGAACTATAAAATGCTTCCGACTTTGAGTAATCATTATTATGGTTATCCTATATTTTGCTTCAGAGAAAATTGGGTCTTCTGTAGTCTTTTCCAATTTCCAACATTTTTGAGATTAGTTGTAAACACTTATGAGAATCAATTCTTAATGTTTATGACCCTGAGTAGTTCCTCAATTTTGCTAGGTGTGTGTAAAACAGGGTCAGGAAACTGAAGAGTAATTTGACTATTGAATAGTTCCAGAGCTATGTTAAAACCTTCATTCTCTTTATGCAAAGTCAGCCTTTTTTTCAAGATTCACGTTGGAGAATTATCTATCTTTATACCAAACACTGGTACCTTAATCAGAACTAGATGGAGCAGATCAAGTAGTACTTATACTCCTTGAGGATTTGAGGTATATATTGGAAATTGTGCTACATAGCACATATATGCTGATTTTTAACTACTTGATGGTGTCTATAATTCTCGACGTTGTGGCAATAACATCTTTTTGCACTTCATGCATTTCGTATAGATAACCATTGCAGCATGGAGATTTCTCAAGATTATAAGTATCATTTTAGCATCACACACTGCACTTTCTTTTAAATGACATCGGTTATTTGTATGCTACTCAGTACTCACATACTAATGAGCTCGAAGGGTTTGGTTCCTATAGGTCCCCTAACCATATTGGGGTAGTCCATCCCGTAGCCAAGAGGCTTCCGCATTGACATGTTCAATTAGTCTTGATGCATGCTTTGTTGCAAATTTTTTTATCCTAGCGACTTTTCTATAATATCTGTAATTGACTGTTTGCATCTGTATCCAAATTGGTGATCCGGTCTTACTTCTCTACTGCGTTTCGATAGTTAATTATTCAGAATTTTGATTGAAAACGTATCCCTTGAGGGGTTCCATTGAAGTCATACACATAAAGTATAACACAATCATCTTCTATAGAAAGACTTTCATCATCTCTAAATTCAGTCATCAATATAAAATTGCTTTTGGCAATGCTTCAGTGTACTGGTATAAATCGAATTATAATCAACGGCTATTTGATGCACAGTTCGTACATCTATCGAAAGAGTATACACAATAAGTTCCAAATATGTCCGATTTTAAGCAGAATACCTGCGTTGGCTCAGATTTAGAGTTCCTCCACTGATATTTCGAATTCGTGGTCTAAACGATTAAGTTCAATTAGACGGTAAGTTTCTCAACATTAGATGAAAGTACAACAGCGTCCGTTAGAAGTTAGATTAAATGGTTTTATATGGTCACCCCAACCAATAGTTTGTCATTCAAGGAATAACGAAATAGAATTACATGAACAATCGAAGACTTGTCGTTGAGCTGTCACTTTTGTAAATTTCGTGGTGCAGTAAATATGTTTTCATTTGTTATATAGTCCTAACGAAGAGCTGGACTTATGTCAAATTTCCGTCTTTGGCATTTAAACTACACAATTCAAATTTGAGTGACCTTTGAGTGGTTATCCTATATTGCTTCGGGTTTGTGAAGACTGAGTCAACTGTCATCTTTTCCAAAATTGTTATGACCTTGAAACTTTAAAAAGTATGTCTGCTCCGAGTACTAGTAGCTCATTTTTAGAAGTAAAGTTCAATTTTGCTAGAAAACAAGTTCAGCGAACTGAGTTGTGTGTTTGAGTTCTTCAAAATATTAGGTATCTATTTTTGGCTATGAAATTGGAACTAGAGCTTCTTTGTCAATACTCGCATTATCTTTATGCAGGAAAGCCAGAATCTGGTTAAGATCAACGTAAGTGAGTTTTCCCTTATGAATCCATGATTGAGCAGTTCAAATTGTACTTATGTCTTTGATAATTTTTTTGAGGTTGAGCTTCAAAGCACATATGTGCTGATTGTTAACTACTCGATGGTATCTAAAAGCAACATGAAATTGCGTTGTAAATTGCATAAATTACCTGACTGACAATACTTTGGACTCTACATCAGTATTTGCTTTTGAAACCGTTGATTTCAAATTCCTCTTATTTGAATTCAATAATTGGAA
The DNA here is from genome assembly GCA_963932295.1 of Tipula lateralis. Lineage (NCBI taxonomy): Eukaryota > Metazoa > Arthropoda > Insecta > Diptera > Tipulidae > Tipula > Tipula lateralis. Next base: position 132,971,897 of record OZ010737.1, on the reverse strand, counting down.
CTAGTCTTTCCAGACTAATCATTAACTTACATCTGAATTCCTAAAAACTTACCTATAATATGGTCACTGTTGATCCAGCGATGCACCAGTAGCCGAGAAGTTTCAGTTAAAATAATGTTTTCGTGTTTTATATCCAGAATCTCAAAATCACTCATTGACTACACTCCGAAGAAACTTATTCTGGAAATTTTGTTAAAGTTTGATGTTCGTATTCTTAGTACAGCCCCAAAGATGTTGTATATGCTTAATTTAGACTTTTGTCCAATTAGCCAGTACAATTATCTATATCTCAGATCAAGTGTTTTCTTTTCACATGCTCTTTACATTTAAGCTTAACATCCAGTGTACATCCATACCCAAGTATTTAGCAGAGTTCTTGTATACGGCACCATCACATGGAATTTCAACAGTTTGCCCTGTTGCTGTCGCGATTTCGTCAGCAAACGTTATGTATTTAACCCTTTAGTTTATATGTTTACCCCTCGTGCCATACGTTGTCGAAAGCTGCTGACATATCCAGAAATAATATCATTAAGTTTCAAATGCTTATTATACAAATGCCTTTTCTATAATATCTGTAATTCTGTAAACTTGATCAATTGTTGAATGTTTGCATCTGAATCCAAATTGCTTATCCAGTATTAGGTCTCTAATACTGAATCACCAAGTTCACCTTCTATTAACGGCTTCATTCTTCTCAAGAGTAGTCTTTTCATAAACTTTGAAATAATACGAATCAGAGATATTGGACGGTACGATTTAGCTTTATTAGGCGGCTGGTTTCGGTAATATAATAACTTTCCAGGCAGAAGGAACATGCCGTAATCTAATAACAGCATAAAGCAAGTGAGTTAGTTAAACAATAGCTTTCTTTGGAAGTTACTTTAGAATTTCTCCCGTTAGAAAGTCTTATCCAGTAGCCTTTGCTGTCATCAGTTTGAATTTTATTTCCTTATTAACTGCGTTTTGGGTTATTAGAGAGATTCTATCCCCATAATCGTTGCTTCCATTTTCGATTATAATATCCGAGAATATCAGCCAATTGATCAGCATATTCTCAAGCTTTTAGATTTGTATAACTAGCCCACGAGCCAAAACTTCGTTTAATAGGAGGGGTCTGCGTAATTCGGGTTTTTTGTTGCCTTCCATAGTGAGTTTTTTCTAAATTTGCAGACCTTGACTGTGGATACAATCTGGCTGAGTAGCTTACGGGATTTAACAGACGGGAATTCGAATGACAGCGAGTATGTAAGGACTGTTTGAATCTAAAATTGTCATATTGTTCGAAATAGTTCATTGAATTACAAAATATATATTAAGCACCCAACAGCATCACATATTCGGATATTCGGGAACAACAAAAGCTCCAACAAAAATTGAACCAACATCTACTAAAACGAAATTCTATCAAAAAAAAAGTTAACAAACAAAAGCTCGCTCGCTGAAAAACATATTATGTGTTTTATGTTATGGAATAAATAAACTTTATGTGTGTTAATTTTTTTTAAATTTTTTTTTTTGAAAATTATTTTCCATTATAATTTTCACTTACCGGGAAAATATGGTCGAAAAATATACACAAAAACAACCATATTAAAAATACATAATTTAAAGCAAACACAACATAAACGTTATAATTTTGTTATTCATCTCGTATGTACAAAATTAATTTTTATCAACCCGCGGAAAGATAAATAATTTTATTTCGGGAAATTAACTTTTAAGTTTTTTACCAGAATATTAATTAATAATGTTAAATTTGAATAAATATTATTATACGAGTACATAAATATCACTGTGTTGGTAAAGATGGGATTTGATTTCGGATTAAAATAACCACCCAGGGTCAATGCAACATCTTATGGGTGAGGGAAGTTGAAGTATATAAGCTTTCTATTACTCTCTAATTTTAGTTGTAGTATTCGATACAATTCGTTTCCAGTGCTTCTAGTGAAGCCATTGTGGCTGATGGTGAAAGACGACTCTCTCATTAAAGGTCGCTGTCTCAGTTTGTCCGAAAACAGCATGAAAACGTGGCCGTACCAGCGTTCCTTTGATTTCACAAATACGATATCATGAATTCACATAAAATTCCTGAATTTAACCGTTATTGTCCAACTCTCACATCCATACTTGACAACGGGTCTGATCGACACTCTGTATACAATTTCAACTAATCCGCATTTGCAAGATATTTTGATTTCAGAATTGAACGTAGCGCGAATACCCGATTTCCAATGACAAGGAGGATGTTGATGTACTCTTCCACGCTATATGAAAAGTTCATGATATTTGAATTTCATCACTCCTTCTCTAAAACGAAATATTAGATATTTGGTTTTGGACCAAGGAAAGCAGAATACTGTTCTAATGGTACAAGCATTTCTTTTATTCCGATTTCATATGATCCAATCAAACAGATTTTATTTAGAAGGTCCTGTGTTGCGTCCATAAGACACATACAACTATATAAGACACCAGTAACCAGAGCTGACTGTAGGAGGCATCTAAATCTGGTTGGATCGCTGGGCTAACGACCTTTTCTTTTCATTCGTCGTATTTGTCTACAGTCGGAGCCTCAATTGGCTCGTTACTTTATTATTTATTCATTTTTGTAAACATTTGGTTGTAGGGTGATGCTTAATTTTCGGAACTATGGTTTAATTTTCAATAGTTTCATTGTAATTCGACGCTCCACCCAAATCTGTTGTTCTTGAATAGCTCACAAACTTTCTTCTTTATAGAATGCCAGTTGCCTGAGCTGACATAAATATGAGATGACCAAACATATTCGCACTTCTTCTATAATTCATATTGTTTACTCTCTGACCTTGTATGACTCGTCCCATCCAGATTCTAACTAAAAAATGATCCTTTCATTCATTGTGAGTTATAAAGCCATAATAACTGCCCTTCAAAATTCTTTCACCAAAGAGATTTCTCATTCAATTCTTAAACTTTGGTCGAAAAGTGGGGTTACTTCTGTTGTTTGGAACATTGGAATATTTTGATTACAACCCGTTGATTTTTATGCACCATTTTTCCTATAAAACCTTCCAATGTGGTTTTTAAACGCCATGTCATTAAACACTTATGAAAAAAAATTTTGTGTTCTAGAAAATAATCGATTCTAGTCAGAAATCAGAAATGGTCCAGCAACATCAATAGCAAAACAATTGTTTCAAATGGTGCTATACCGTTACATCTTTTCCAACTGTTCCTTGTCGGTTCGTTTACTGCCATACATTGGTACACTTTTGACATCATACTGTCACTGTCTGTTTCATCCTTTCCATTAAATGGTTTCTTCTCATCTTTCCACGGTATTCATACAAAATTTAATGAATTCTTATCTTCGGTTAGCTTATATTTTGTATTTTCTCTTGCCATCGCTTAAAGTATTTAAGTCCGTTTAAAGTACCGTTCTTCATTGTTGCTCTTTGTATATTATATCTTTGGCCCATTCATTTGTCTGGCAATATGTACTTGTATGATTCAAAGATACTCTCCTTCCTTCTTGACGACTTCAATTTTAATAATGTAAACAATAAAATGTTTACTCCTCCATTCACCATTTTGGGTAGCCCCAGAATTGACCAAAAACACTATTGAATCAGACAGAACCTCTTTAAAGTTTACACTTGAATCTATATTTACAGGTGAGTTTAATATCCAAGATTCTTCCTTGATCTAGCAACTGCTCTATCAAAGTGGGTCAGGTACAGAAAAATATTCAATAACACCACCTCTAAATGGTTGACCACCTCTAAACAGACTCTGTTGTTTTGGCAATGACGTCAGAAATGATTCAGAACCAAAGCAAAATTGAAAGCACACCACCTTGAACACAACCTTTAGTGACTGTTACAGATCTGAACAACGCGTGACTTATAAGCATATACTCAATCAACTTTACAATAGTGGGATTAATGCCCAAAATAGATACAGGCATTAGTAAACAAAACCCAATTCCAATTCAGTTGAATGATCAATATTGTTACAGTTCTTCTCGTTTCACATTCAGTATATGACGCCTCAGACGTAGATCAAAATTCAAACGACCACAGTTTAGATAAACTATTTAGGTGAAGTACTTATGTCACACGATAAATTCTCTAAATTATAAAGGATAAACCACTTGATGGGGGCTATTACACTGATCTTCTATAGTCACATTAATCACTTTAACATACTTGACTGGTCAAAACAATACTTGTTTTGCACTGACGGCTAGACTTGTCGTAGGATCAAGTAATTGTCTTCCACGCAGGTCGACAAGAAGACCATATTTCGCCAGAAAGTCAGCACCAATAATTGGTCTGTCTACTGACGCGATCGTAAATATATGAGGAAATTGTCGCCGTAAACCAACATCTACATTCAATAATTTGGTCCCGTATGTATTAATTATTGAACCATTGGCGGCGGAAACCACGCTTGAATTTTTGTTAGATGCATTTCCTTGGAAATATTTTACGGGTAAAACGGAAATATCGGCTCCAGTATCTACAAGAAAGAGAGTATTGTTCGTAGCATCTCTGATTAAAAGGCGGCGGTTATGACGTATCCGATTGCTCGCCGCACTCGCAATTGGATTTACTGGTTTTTTGAGTCGTGATTGTTTTTTGTAGATAGTAGATACATATTTGTTATTATTTTTGCAAGGTAAGTAACACTTCCAAGCATCACAAATCATATATCAACATTTGGTGACCCCGACGACCCTGTTTAGGGCATAGCACGTCAATAACCTTCTCAATACACGACCTCCCAACATTTCCAAGTGCAACAATTTAGCACACAACAACCTCCTGCCAAAAAATCCGGATTCTAAAATTACTGCAGCCTGTACCCAATACATTAACAATCGCAGTCGAAGGGGGAAATCACTTTCGGACGTAATGTGGCGTTCAGAAATACGACGAATAGTCACGCCACAATAGTGAAGTATAAACACAAATAAACGAAAAAAGATTTCGAGTCAAATTCTGTTAATTCGCTAGAACTGTTGCAACATAGCCTCACAGTATATATAGAAACGAAATGCATCATACATCAAGTCCGGTCGCATATGCCTGATGAGATGGATTTGATCTTTTCGATCACACAACGAGTCAATGACGTCATCAGATCAAAACCGGCCTAGCGAAACGAATATTACAGACCACATACAAAGATGCCATACATTTCAAGACAAACGTCTTCATCGGCTGGTTGATGCAGCGCCCTAGCTGTCAATCAATGCCACTCTGTGGAGTTCAAAGTTTAACTCCCACCATTCATCATTAGCTGTCACGATTACAGCACCCAGCATCACATATCCACACTTCAACATTTGGTGACCCCGACGTGGTGAACTCTTGAAGATGTATCCATCGCTCACTGAAGAACATAATTATAATCGTCCAGCAAAACACAGTGTGGTCCATCATATTTATACAAGGCCGGTTGCCTTTTTCGAGACCACGCCGTCTGGACCCTGTCAGACATAAGACAGCGCTTGCAGAGTTTGAGCATATGGTTCAATTGGGCATATGCCAACCGTCATCTTCTGCGGTATCATCACCTCTTCACATGGTTCAGAAGAAAAATGGGACTGATTGGAGACCATGTGGAGACTATCGAGGCTTAAATGCCGTCACTGAACCGGATCGATATCCGATTCCACATATTCAAAATTTTTCGATGCACCTTGAAGGATGCAAAGTTTTTTCGAAAATTGACATGGTAAGAGCTTATCATCTGATACCCATTGCGCCCGAAGACGTGCCTAAAACGGCAATTACCACACCATTTGGGTTATTTGAATTTACAAGAATGCCCTTTGGTCTTCGGAATGCTGCGCAAACATTTCAACGCTTCATGAATGAAGTGGTCAAAGGTCTAGATTTTGTATTCGTTTATATAGACGACATTCTTGTGGCAAGTAAAAACGAGGAAGAGCACAAACTTCATCTCAAACAGTTGTTTGAGAGGTTAGTCGAATTTGGAATAAACATTCAAATTTCAAAGTGTGAATTCGGAATACCCGCTCTAGAGTTCCTCAGCCACCACATATCTGCAGATGGCATACTATCCTCGCCAAGGCGAGTTGAAGCCATAAATGAATTTCCTGCTCCAACATCAATGAAACAAATTCAGCGATTCGTCGGAATGGTCAATTATTATCATAGATTCATTCCAAAGTTAGCCGGATTGCTGTCCCATATTCACGCACACTTGGCACATCTAAGTAAGATGCCAAAGAACAGCAAAAAGTTCTCGTTGCCTGACGACTGTAATCAATCATTCGCCCAAATTAAAAGTGCGCTTGCTAACATAACCATGTTAGCCCATCCTCTGAGCAACACCAGATTCAGTATCTCCACAGATACGTCAAACATTGCCGTTGGCGCAGTGTTGCAACAATTGAATAACGGATGTTGGCAACCTTTAGGATTCTTTTCCAAAAAATTATCAACAGCAGAAATGAAGTATTCAGCCTTTGACAGAGAACTTCTCGCTATTTATTTAGCAATAAAACATTTTCGATATTTTGTAGAAGGTAGGCAATTTACCATCTACACAGATCAAAAGCCTCTTACCACGGCAATAACCTCCCTGAGTGATAAGAGTCCACGGTAGACTCGACAATTAGACTATATCGCTCAGTTTACGACGGACGTGCAACATATAGCAGGCAAGCACAACGTGGTCGCAGACACTTTGTCACGACCGTGTGATCACGTTGATAGAATTGACAAAACTTCTAGGCTAAATTTTGATGATTTAGCCAAGGCTCAAGAGTCTGATGATGAATTGAGAGAACTTCTCGAAAATTCATCGCGCCCCGCGAGTTCTAAATTTAAACTGGAACTTACCATCCTATCCGATATAAAATTATATTGCGAAACATCAACAGGAGTCCATCGACCATTCGTTCCATTGTCACAGAGACAAGTAGTTTTCAGCGCACTACATAGTCCATCTCATCCAAGCATGCGCGCTACACGTAAATTAATATCAAGTAGGTATTTTTGGCCGAACATGAACGCTGACGTTACAAATTGGGTACGTGGTTGCATCGGATGCCAAACTAGTAAAGTGCAAAGGCACACCAAAACACAACCAGGGCATTTCGATCTACCATCGTCGAGATTCGAACACATACACATGGATGTAGTGGGACCGCTCCCACCATCTGAAGGTTTTATATATATACTTACCATTGTAGATCGATTCACTCGTTGGCCGGAGGGATATCCTATTCGAGATAGTACCGCTGCCACTATTGCTAAGACTTTTGTTGAGCAATACGTATCAAGGTTTGGAATACCCCTTGAAATTACAACTGATCAAGGCAGCCCATTTGAGTCAAAACTCTTCTCTGAACTCACGCGTTTACTAGGCGCTCACAGAATTCGTACCACTGCTTATCATCCACAGGCAAATGGTATGGTCGAACGTTTTCACAGACAACTAAAAGCATCGCTTAAAGCTCGTGGAAATGTTATCCATTGGAGCACTGAGCTACCCATTATCTTGTTGGGAATACGAGCAGCAGTCAAAGATGAACTGAAGTGCTCCCCAGCAGAACTAGTATATGGACAAGTCCTCAAGCTTCCAGGAGAATTTTTCGTGACCAGTTCACAGGATTCAAATCCCGATCCAACAGACTTCGTAAACAAATTTCGCGACAACATGCGCAAATTAATTCCAGTTGACACTCGCAAGTCAACTTCCACTCCCGTTTTTGTTCCCAAAACATTAGAAAGTTGCGAGTTTGTTTTTGTTCGTATCGATAGAGTACGAACCGGCCTATCATCACCTTACGAAGGACCGTATAAAGTCATTCGTCGTTTCAGGAAGCATTTCATTTTAGATCAAAACGGTCGAAATGTTAATGTTTCCATTGACAGATTAAAGCCGGCATATGGTATTCTCAGCTTAGCAGATGAAACTAACCAAACAAAACCGAAGAAATCAGTCCGTTTTCAACTGCCCTATCCCTAAAATCCTTCGATCATCCTATATTTCTTTCCTTCATAATCCGGGGGGAATTTACTTGCAGGGGGTACTGTGGCGACCTACTCCGAGTAATTCTACTCCGAGTAGTACCCCACAAAACACAAACCAAATACGTCACTTAAGTACTTAATCTAGTACAATTTTAGTACTAAGATATAGTAGACGAAATAAAAATTAGAACTAAAAAGAAGAAAATTGCATAGTCACGAAATCACTCAGATTACAGAAACGAGTCACGAACAACACATCATCACACACAAGAACCACGGGAATAAAATAAGATAATGAGAATATAATAAAGTGAAACAAATAACTATAATAATAATAATAATAGTAATATAAAAGTGTATAGAAATGTAACAAAAATCATATAAACTTAATAAACAAATAAAATATTATACACAACAAATAAAGTGTTATTAGTCAAAGTGACTCGTCAGATTTTTAATCATTCCATTCTGCTGCAACAGTCAAAAAATGTATACGAGGTGCCTTAATTTTCTAGTAGTGTGTTTTGGCAACTCACTCACTGCATTTACAATAATAATTTTGACTCGGTCTCGTTCCGATTGGATTTGAACCAGCGTCTCTTCTGACCACTACTATATAGAATTTACATCTCCAACAGTGGGTCATATATGTATTCATTCAGAACACCGATCATAGTCAGCTGATGAAAAATTCCTTTTCAATTCTGCTTCTTTCGGGATTCGTACTCCTTACTGTGTACTAACCACTGCACATTCAGCCGATAGCATTATTTATTAAATTGATGCGCCTAAATGTTCGTAATATATGATGCATATATTTAGGCGTATATGCCGATTTTGTGGGCGTGAAAAAAGTTTTGAACGAAAAATTTTTGAATTTGGTCAAAAGTTTTTTTATTGCACCAATCACACTAGCAACTAAACCACCCAGGTGGTGCAGTGGTTAAAACTGCGGCAGTTGGAGCGGAAGGTACCGGGTTCGAATCCCGATTCGGGGCATGATTCAAATGGGGTTTTCACCTTCGATCGTTTGGGTCGATCGGTGTGAAAAATGAACATATATCTGGATCCCCTGTCCCTATCCATGGGTCGACCCTTCCATGTCAGTACTATAGGCTGACATGGAGCTATGCAATGCGCAGATGGTACTACGAAAAAACTCGGACCTATAGCCAGCCGTACAAAGTGGTATCAAAACGGACCAATCGCCGGTCTAAGTGTGCGATAGCAGCCTACACTAACAACAACATTAAACTTGTGTATTGCAAAAGCTTTCATTTAGGCGCAACATGTATATGTCTCGATTTTTTCGACTTCTAGTTAGTGAATTGCATGGTTTTTTGACATTGATTTGGGTGTTCATCTGACCCTATGTCGTTGTTTGTCACAATTGCGATGGAGGTATGCATAGCCTAAACTTGAAACAAGCTGAAGATGTGATTATGGCTCAAGCGTTGAATAATAATAATAATAGATGAAAGCACTTTACTGAGTTCCTGCTCTGGGTATTAATACATAGTTTTTGCCTAGCACTTGGCCAAAATAACTCGGCCAAAATGACCAAACCTTATCATGTTTAAAGCCATATTTGTGTCTGCCCATATCACCAAATAGTTAAATATAAAAACTATCAATCAAATTTAATTTATTTCTATTTAAGTAAATATAACAATGTGTATGAGATCGCTACAGCTATAATTACACAGCAAACAGAAACAGAAAGTCTAGGTGTGGATCACGATCTATATTGATTGAATTTAACGAAAATAAATGAATATTTTTGTGTTTCGATGGGTTGCTGTTATACGCCCATCTGGTTGCCCATTCCTTATATGGTATAGTAGCGATTAATTATTCTGAGAAAAAAAATTCATAAGATAACAATTACTGTTAAATCAAACGAAGATAGAGGGCAAGGAGGGTATTATCTCGATAAAGTACAGTCTTGGCAACACGTCTGTATTTCGAAGGAACCTTCTGTTTTGATGTTATAGTTCGGATCCTCGAAACTTATTAACCCACTTAAAGTAGTTGAACATGCTTTATAAAGTCATGTCCATATAAACATCTTCGGAAATGCCTTAGGCATTTCATTGAGATCAACAATACACTTCTTGTTACACAATTATTGAATTCAAGCTTTGATACTATCCTAGAATTCGCAATAATTTTTCATCGATTTCTTGTGACAACACCAAACCAATTTACTCGCATCCGTGTTTCTAAAGTAAATCGTTTATCTAAGTAAGACAGCGTTGTGCACAACCCTCTCTTGAGCGATTTCGTACTCCATGGAAACAAATTTTCTCTGTTTTAATTATAACTCATGGGAATTCCTTAAGAAGATTTGGTATCATGACAATACTGTGTACCTAATTTTAACTTGGGTGACTGGATCCTATCAAATACTTCTTTCAAGTTCTATAGATTTCATTGGTAGTCTTTTTTCACTTCAATGATGTCCATAAATATAACTAGTGAAGTCACAGTTTCAAAGTCGCAGGGGCGTCCTCTGGTTTTTCTTTATATCGACCTCCACTTACCAACATTGAGCCGTTCTGCAAATCTTCTGTGGAAAACATCCACGCACCTATTAAAATATCCTATGTGTCATCAATCCTTGATAAAGGATAACTATTCTTCTTGGCAACTGAGTTGTCCCATATGACTATTTGCATATCAGTTATATCGCTGATCCACTTCTGCTTATTTTGCAACGGTAACCTTCCTGGTGTTGATCCGGTGATGCACTATGTTTGGCCCCTCATTATCTTCCAGTGTACCAGAAAAAAAGGACATTTGTTCCACGTATTGCTCTGATTATTCTTTTACTATTTTAGACTGTCGTTGATCATTTCCCTTTCCATGTGATTTCATCAAATTGTCTCATTGTTGGCTTTCACAACCAACAGCCATTGTGTTTCAGGATTTACAACAAATTTTCTCCGACCTCTGTTTTCGACAGTCGTATAGTAACTTCATTAGATGATCTGGTGTAATCCTCTTTACGATTGGCTCATTTACACTATAAAATTTCAAAACTTGTTCGGCGTTACCGCGTAACTCAAAGTTGTGCAGTCCAATATGCAAAACCAACCATTTCTTTTTATGAATTTCATTCACATAATTACTTTAGAACTTAACCAAGTCGATTTCCATTGCTAATAAAAAACTTGCTGCATAATCGTTCTCGTTATTCCTGTACCCACTGTTACTGGGTTAAAGATTATGGTGTGATTTGGTGTCCCACCCTTATTATTGATGAGTTGCAACATATCTCTAAATATGGGTTAACATTTCCACACAAGATTATCTTTGTCTCGGGTCACTCGGAAGTTTATGGCAACTAAAGTGCAGACGAAATACCCAGGATAGGTTCTGCTCTTCAACTGTTACAAAAAAGAGCAGGAGTAGAGAGGCCGATTACAGACCTCAACAATTGAAATGTGGCCACCTACTCCACCACGTATACTATAGCGACACAAGTCTGACCTACAGCTGATACGACAGTAAAACTTCTGTTACCGTTAAGAACGTACATATTTGGAGAAACCTGGTTAAAAGCTGCATATATAGTGCTGAATTATTGACGAAAGCATTATGCAATATGGTGAGATGTTTGGAATGAGATGGACGAAACCAGTTTATACAAACATTTGAGTTGTTTAATTGTGTCCATGTAGGCAAAACATCAGTTTGTTTATTTTTTCGCAGTTGTACATACGTCAAATTATTTAGTTATTATGTGAATGAGAATTTTTACCTAAATGTGATACCTCCCAAAGCTCTAAAGATGAAATTTGATTGTGATAGGCGTTTGAAAGCTTTCTTGGATCCTGTAAACTATCCATTTTGATTTGTGCGAATAAACATAGTGCTTCAATATATGAGACGTTGTTGGAATAGATTTGAAATTGCTGAAAATGCCTCGCTGTTTGGTTGTTTAACGACTGACGTGACTTTCCAAGTTGATTATATATATCAAGTAAGTGGATCAACATCAGTGTTGTCGATGACATACTCGTACAATGAACATATACTAAAAATGATCTCTCTTGAAGTAAAATTCCATTGATTTTATTGCTGCCTCCCAAAAGCCACCAAAATGTGGGTATTGTTATAAACATTTAAACTCTTCATCATTTTGTGGTGTTCTTGTAGTTTAGTTTCGGGACTTACAAAATTGGTAATATTGTTACTTAGCAACTCACGACAGACTCCTCGTCGGGCGGTGCACCTTAATAAGGCACGTAAGCGACAAGATATGGATAAAAGCAGTATTGGAGCATTTTTATTTCCCAGATGGATATCTCGCAGTATTAGAAGAGCTATTTTGGTTTTGAGGTGAATGATTATTCAATGCATAGTCGAATACTATGCTGTTGTGTTCTATTTCGCCAACACGTAGAACCCTCGAGATAATCCAATAACTGGTTTAAAAATGTAAGTGTACTTCCTGTGAATTTATATATTCGTAAAAGTGTTGACGTTGCTTGTGCTGGCAATTTGAACAAACAACTTAAAAAACATGCGGGTACCTATTAATTTTGAAGTATTACCGATTGATCGTAATAGGTAACCCATTCGGACGATAGGTAGATCTAACTTATTTCATTCCACCACAATTGGTGTCATGTGAGGTCACTTGAAAAAAGACATCTCGTCAATAGAGTACTATCTGTGATTTTGCCTTGTTTTCCGTAGTCACAATTGCATTATGTTTACAGTTCTAATTATATCTAGTGACTGCTAGATTACTGCTACTTTGGTTTTGGCTGCACTGTATTTTGTCCTTGAGCATTGATGACTCAGAAATAAATAACTATATTTAAATAACGGTGTAAGGAGATTCGCTCGATTCGAAATATTCATTAATATTGTTACGACTCAGTCTCAATGGTTCGTATCCGGGTTCTTACCTGGCTTATGGACGCCTCAGACGCTGATCAAAATTAAAACGACCATAGTTTGGAGGTTATGTCACTAGTAATGTGCAGAGAATTTATAACACTTTACTATTTCACTTTTTTATTCAAACCTAACTGCTTGACTGTTAGGGGCTGTAACACTGGTCTTCTTTTCATTTCAGTGGAGAGGTTAAGACACGATTTGTTGATTTCTAGATATTTTTAAGGTCTGAATGGCCAGGTACATGACATATCACATCCAAACATTACATTGGTGGACGTTTCTCCTGTGGTATCATGTTCGGCTCTACTATAAGCCATTAATAAATAGTCGTGCATCCCAGTATCGTTGATCGGTATCCACCACTTTTTCAAATGTCTCTCTATGGTTCGGTTGAATATCTCCACTCAGTGACTAGTTATGATTCAAAGTTTCTTCCTTAACCTGCGTGGGTTGTTCCAATCGAACTCAGTTTTTGCTGACTCACCTGTTTACTAATGCATATGTTACTGTTACAGCCTCTTGGTTTGGAAATGCATTAGCTTTTGACCATTTTTTCAAGTAGTCCATTACAACCAGGATGAACTTGTTGCCTCGAGTGGTCACTGAAAACGGTCCCGTTTTAGTAATAGATTGTTGTATATTTTCTGTATAGTTTTTCCAAAAAAACGGGTCGATCTTCTTCCTTCCAGGTAATAACTGGAACCATATCTGGCACTTTTCATTGTTCTTTTATAACCTTTTTTTTCCCCGGTGACGTTGTAGGTTATTTTTCTGGCGTTCACCATTTCTCTTTTAGTGAGTCAGTCACCAGACCGAATATCCTGTGATCCTTTTTGATGGGCACTTCCATCTTTTCGTCCTTAAAACGACGTTGTCAAACTGCTTAAGTGCTATACGGATCTGCTTTCACCATTCGATTTCCATTGACCATGCCACAAGACCAAACATTATATTTTCCTCCTCATGGACATTTCCTTCAACCCGTCCAACTTCTTTAGGGAGTGATAACCTAATCCGTCTAAGCGCTAGATGAATACAGCACTCACAATCAGTTGTGGTTTACTTGGGCCTTCTTTCTGTTCGCTGATGATACTCAAACTGTTTACAACTACGATGAAGATTTCCTAGCTTTCCAACATCTGATTCTTCCAGGCGACACGGTCTTTTATCAAACTATTCATTTTATGAAGTTACTCGATTAACCACACTAGGTCTCTCGATAGTCTTGACTATCGACTCCCGCCAATGCGATTCTAAACTGCATCCTAGATGTATGTAACGATTTAGGTTGGTCGAAGGAGGAAGTTTTAAATTTGGCAGACGCAGCTGTTGCTGTTTGTAAGACTACATCACCTGCTTTCAGCGTACCCATTTCATCCGGCCAATTCGTTGACTATTTTATCCATTTGCGTTTCGACGATTTCTCGTTGCTGCTACAGTTTTTGAACGTTTACATCGAGCGTTTACGTTTTGCAAACTATACACTTTTAACCTCAACTTTAGCTTCTCTTGTCTCGAATATCTCACGAAGCCCACCAAATTATGTTTCTACCCCACCGAACTGATATTTTTGTTGTGCTATCAGCTCTTATGTGAGTGATTTCTGCTGCTCCTCTTGATTGTTTAAAAGTTTTTCGTGTGGTTCTTGTTCATGCTCTTGTTGGTGTAGTTGCTGCAAGAGTGTCATCCTCCAGTTAAAAAAATAATGATCGATTGCTTAATTCCTAACTGAATCGACAATTTCATAACTGAATACAACCGGTGACTTAATTTGTCATAGAGGTTTTTGAGTCATCAAAAATCCGGAACAGAACCATAGAGAGTCATAGCAATAATATAAAATTATGGAATTGTAGAGATATCCACTTTTGTAGAGATGTTCGCTTTCGTTTTATTGACGAAAGATACAGTTATTTAATGGTTGGGGTATACAACATAAAGTAAAGCGAACTGAACTCGACAAACGTATCTTCACCGCAACGTTTATTTTTTACGACTTTCATAGTATTGCGTAGTCTTTTATGTGTACACATATATGTATACCACATGAGGAAGTGTATAATAGACATTATTTTTGAGTCTGTCAATAAATTTTAATTGACTATAAAATCTGCACAGTTCTATATTTGATATGAAACATTTCCTATCCATATCCGTGGGTGCTTATGACGTATACACATATTTATAATTCATAAGGAAGCGGAAGAGAATTTATGAAGAAGCTATCAAATGTATTTTATGTACTTGTTCGGTGTCTTATATATAAAATAAATGTCAACGACACCTGTAAAAATATCTTTAAGATTTCGAATATATCGGCTCTTGGCAGAGCTTGGGAGTGTATACAGTATAAATTCGTTAACGGAGTAATTTCAGTATATAGTATTATAATTCAACTGGGAATGAAATCTTTATCCCTTCTCACCGCAATACGCTATATATAAGATACAAGAAGATCATCTCAACGAAAGCTTTAAAAATGCTTTAAATTTTATGACGAACAAATTTTTCGATAAACTGACAAAATTTTACTGTCTGTTGCACTTTTTTTATGGACCAAAAAAATTTTTTTTTTCTGTTTTGACTTTACTTAAACCGAATGGCATCAGACAACGTTGAAAACACCAACAAATTATCTTTATAGACCAGAGAATTTACCAACAAAAATGTTACGAAATTGTTTGAATGAATGAAATTTTTGTGAATTTGTGTCTTGATTATTTTTTATCTGCGATGTAACCGTTGTTGGAAATCAATTAAATGTTTATTTACCACCAAATGGGACAGTCATTAAGGCTGTGTTATTTGGAGCGGAAGAAACAGTTAAATTCCTATCGGTGATGTGAATGAACCACAATCGATCAATTCTAATTCTAGGAGAGGATGTATAAGAAGTTAGCCAGAAAAAACCTTTCATCCCGAAAAGTCTTTTTTTTCTAAGATATGTGTCTTTGCTAAAATATATATACATTTTCAATCCATCCCGAAATTTTTTGGATTTCTAAGGGGAGGAAAAAAATTATCCCGAAGAAAATGTTAAACCGTCTCTATGAGGTGTCCTTACAGTTACAGTACCAAATTTTATCATTTACCTTATAGAAAACTCATTATAAAAAATATACAAAAATTTATGTCATATCATTTCAAATAAATTTTAAAGAAGTCAAAACAGTTTTTCTCAATCAAAATATATGTAACATTAGCAAATTATTCACTTTGAATCTAAGCTCTGAAGCTTATGAAGAAATCACGGCGATCTATGATAAAAAATGACCATCCCGTAAAACAATTTTCTCATATATTCCAATGTAAAAATCATTATTTTATGAATTTTACTGAAGAGATCTGAGAGATGTCTCCCTCAAACGGCATATGGTTATGACTTACTTCATCGTTCAAGAACTTAATTCCAAAAGCTCATTTAAAAATCACGGCGATCTATGATAAAAAATGACCATCCCGTAAAACAATTTTCTCATATATTCGAATGTAAAAATCATTATTTTATGAATTTTACTGAAGGGATCTGAGAGATGTCTCCCTCAAACGGCATATGGTTATGACTCACTTCATCGTTTAAGAACTTAAATCCAAAAGCTCATGAAGAAATCACGGCGAATTTTGGGCATTTTTTAAACAGTTTCCATTTTCAATAGTTTAAAAAAAATCAAATGAATAATTTTTTTTTTTGTAAATAGTATAAAAGGAAATTATTTCTCTGTGTTATGTTTAATACCTTTTTAGACTTTGTGGTGATTGCATCGTACTCTTAGTGTGTTTTTCGTAAATTATCGTAAGTCCTTAAAATTGGTTATAGCTCGTGTTTTTTAAATTTATTTGGTTTTGTCGTGTTGAAAGTATTGTCCTACAGTTTTATTTAGAAATTAGTTTCTTTTCTAACTTTTCTCCTGGTTTGTTTGCAGTTCTTATACTAATTCTTTCTTAATTTATTTAGGCGATAATTATTTTTTTTTAATAGTTTCGTTTATTTTAAAACACATTTGTAGTGTTTTCATTTTAAAATGACAAAACGTAAAAATAATTGTTCAAAATACAATTATAGATTAAAAAAAAGTGTTGTAAATAGTGAAGCATTAAAAAAATTTTTTAACTTAAATTTAACATCGAACCTCAAAATAACTAAAAAAAATTCTGCCGATATGTTAAGTATTTGCACTTCTCTTAAAATACAAAATTCTGTTGTAAATCGTGTTAAAATCTATAATATTTGGCGTCAAACGATTAAAAAAAATATTGGTCTCACAAACGATTTACCATTTTTTGAAGAACCACTTTGCGATACTGACGCGGTTGAAATTGTTTCTAATAATTTATGTTACTCTGAAAAACCAGATTTTAATTTCATTTCACACCCTGAATTGGAAATTGAAAATTTAGAAAACCTACCGATCAATAAAACTACTGATCTTTGTTTAGAAATTTTAAATGAAATCAGTTTAGTAAATAAAAATGTAAGAGAAAAAATTTCGTTTGGAACGGAAGAATCAAGCATTCAAACTACCAATGATAGTATTGAAAATATAGTCGACTTAGGAGATATGTTTAATTTAAACAGCGAGTTACATCAAAATGAGGTGAAAGAGCTCGGACAGTTAAATGATAATAATTTGGATTCCCATAAAACATTCTTGCAAAATTCAATGCAACAAAACAGAAAAAATTTTAAAATTTATTTGCTAACTACTATTTGGAAGAAAATATTTTCTATTAAAGACAGAAAATTGCATAATTACAGTGTAATTATTTCTGAAAAATTAACCAAAATTACAGGGTGTCTCATCAATATAAAAGGCTACGACGTTTCAAAAAATCATTTAGTTATTCGAGCCTATTGTGGTCATACCAACAAACAAAATACCTGTCGTACTTTTAAACTAGTAAACAATAATTTGTCAATCGGCAGTTTTAACGTTATCAGTTCAGGAAAAGCCATATTTCATCCTTTTCAAAAATTTCAGCGCGTCTCATCCACTAAAAGAATGCTACTTAAAAAAAGTTACTAAGTAAGTCTGTAGAGCAATTCGCAGAGGAGTTAATTGGAAATGAAGATGCGGCGTTTGTTAAAAATACGAATATTATTATATAGATGCAAAGTCGCATACCGTTCTCCGAAAAATAAGATCTGAGGCGTTAAAAGATGGCGACAAACATGCAAATGATTTTTGGGATATTGCATTAGAAATAAATAAAACTAACGCCGAAAATGCATTTATCCAAAAATTATATTACCATCCGTTTTGTATAATTACATTTAGCCAGATACAAAACGACATTTTAAGAATGATGCGTGTGCAAAACAAAGGCCAGCTTACTGCTTATCTAGATGCAACTGGTGGTATAGTTAGAGCTCCTTACAAACCGTGTAAAATTATTTTATACTATGCCCTAGTCATAGCAGTTAAGACTAATGAATTTGACACAACTTCTCCATTTCCAATAACAGATATGGTAAGTTCGAGCCATACAATTGACTCCATTGGAGGATGGTTGAGTTCGTATAGGTTATATACTGAACAGAATTTTAAAAAATGGCCCATATTTAATTCAGTCGTAATTTATTTTTCATTCGCAGAAATGAATTCTTTATTATTTGCATTCAATAAAATGGATATCGTTGATTATCTTCATATCACTCACGATTGGATAATCAATAACCATACAATTAAAAAACGAGAGGAACTGGTATTAGTTTATTTATGCTGTTCGCATTTGTCACATACCCTGGCAAATGATGTTAATAACCATTTTCCTAAGACTCAACAAAAACTAGTAAAGGAAATCTTCGCTGCTATGTTTATGGTGCAAGATTACAATAAATTAAAAGAAATTTGGAAATATATAACTATGATGCTAACAAATAAATATATTACAACTTCTGTGCGTAAAGCAATGGAAAATATTTCAACTGTAATTCTAGGAGCAGATGATAATATTAATTTATGGACGAACGATGGCGGAGATACTAATTTAGATCGGCCAAAAAATAACTCATTTCCCATGTATTTACAAAGCCCTTTCTATAAAGATTTCTTAAAAATTAGTGACGAAAATTCTTCTGAACAAGAATTATCAGGTGATAGTGTGGCTGGTGCAAATAGTTTATATCAACCAAAATTTTTAAGGTTAGCATTAAAAAAGTATATGACAATTGCCCCTTTATGGACGGGGTTAATAAATCAAGGTAATCGGCACAGTAATAGTCACGTAGAGAATTATTTTGCCACAATAAAACGTCGAGTTAAAACTTGTTACAGTTTAGGAAAAATACCAGTGAAAGCTGGCAGATTTCTGAAGGAAATTCATTTGAGGAACAAATCTATCTATAAACAAGTATCCTGTAATATCCCAAAAAAATCAATTAAAGCAAAATTAAGCTTAAGCAACACACAATCGTCTGAATCCTCGATTCTCGATTTACACAACAGTGCATCTACTTGGAAGAGAAAAGGAGTTAATTTAAATCAGACAACTCCGAAACAAAACTCAAGCTTTAATTTAGCTAAACTATCAGAGTTAAACCAGATGTCAGAATTGGATCGAGCTGTTACAAGCATGGAAATTCTGAGCCAAGGATCAAAGGAACATGAGAATGAAACGATTACGCCAGTACGTAAAACTAAATCTCTATTACGTAAAAGAATTACTTTTAAGGCAAATAGTCTATCAGTTCTCTTAAATGCTACGAACAGTTGCGATTATTTTATTAATACATGCGCTTTTGATGCATTAGCTCAATCTTTAGCTGCAGCTTTAAGTAGAATAGGGCAGCTTAATATTAAAACCGAAAAACGGCCAGAACAACTACTTCATTATATTCTAGAAAATGAATTACAAATGGTATATAAAATACGAAAAAAAATCTTGATTGATATATTTGGTGAACAGAAAGATTGTACCTGTAACATATTAGATATTGCAAATAAACTACTCGAAAGTTTCTTAAGCCTTACTGTGAAATTAGAATGCACGGAATGCTTGACAGTGTGCATTGAAACTCGAAAGTATCTTTTAGTTGATATGCTTAAGCTAATAGAGTTTGGTTTTACACATTCAAATGATTGTTTGGATGATAGTTATTTAAATTTTAAATGCACGACTTGTGCAAATACAATGACCAACACAATATTAACTTATCATGATATAATAACTATTTACACCGAAAGCGCATATCTCAACCAAAAAAAAACTAATCTTGCGGATATTCAAGATTCTTTACAATTGAATGAAAAAGAATACAAATTGGTCTCTATTGTTAGTAATGTTCCTGGGCACTATATCAGCTACATTACTGTCAATCAAAAGTGGCACAAATATGATGACCTTACTTCATACGTAGCTACAATTCGTAATCCACAAATGCATTCAATTGAACCTCATATGATAATTTACGTTCGCCAGACATAAATATAATCAAAAATAATATTCACCAAAACAAAATCATAATTAAATGATAATCAAGTATTTAAAATACCATATATGGCTTAAAGGCCGTAAACGGCTCTTACCTGAGACCTTACGAACCATGTATGCATATTGGTGCACATTGTAGGTGGTCATCCCAACGAATGCTTCTCACACACTTTCATGTCATCCGAAGCATTTAAATTGACCGCGGCGTGATGAGAAACACTCTTAACCATTAGGCTATACCCGAAGACGATCCGAAGTACAACAGTTGATTTTTCAGAATTAATAATTACCCAAGTAAAATTCATAAAATAATGATTTTTACATTCGAATATATGAGAAAATTGTTTTACGGGATGGTCATTTTTTATCATAGATCGTCGTGATTTCTTCATGAGCTTTTGGAATTAAGTTCTTGAACGATGAAGTGAGTCATAACCATATGCCGTTTGAGGGAGACATCTCTCAGATCTCTTCAGTAAAATTCATAAAATAATGATTTTAACATTGGAATATATGAGAAAATTGTTTTACGGGATGATCATTTTTTATCATAGATCGCCGTGATTTCTAAATGAGCTTTTGGAATTAAGTTCTTGAACGATGAAGTAAGTCATAACCATATGCCGTTTGAGGGAGACATCTCTCAGATCCCTTCAGTAAAATTCATAAAATAATGATTTTTACATTGGAGTATATGAGGAAATTGTTTTACGGGATGGTCATTTTTTATCATAGATCGCCGTGATTTCTTCATAAGCTTCAGAGCTTAGATTCATAGTGAATAATTTGCTGATGTTTCATATATGTCGATTGAGAAAAACTGTTTTGACTTCTTTAAAATTTATTTGATATGATATGACATAAATTTTTGTATATTTTTTATAATGAATTTTCTATAAGGTAAATGATAAAACGTGGTACTGTTACTGTAAGGACACCTCATAGAGACGGTTTTACATTTTCTTCGGGATAATTTTTTTCCTCCCTTTAGAAATCCAAAAAATTTAGGGATGAATTGAAAATGTATATATATTTTAGCAAAGACACATATCTTAGAAAAAAAAGACTTTTCGGGATGAAAGGTTTTTTCGGGCTATTTTCTTATACATTAGGAGAGGCTATTTATAACCGAGTATAAGAACACGTAAGGCTTTAGTCATTTTGGATACTGCCAGATATAGTGGGGGACGGCAGATGTCCAAATGGCCTTGGACACTATGGCAATTTTGAGAAAATATTTCGTGTAATTATTATCGAAAAACAGAAATGGGACTATAAAATTTCATTCTACCTCTCCGGTGACGATATGATGATCTTTATTAATAAATCGGTATACAGTAATCTGTCTGGAGCCAGAATATTTATACTAGAAACTAAGGCGAAATGAGCATTCCCACCTGGTATACTGTCCGCTTAACTGTCTTTCAGGTGGTATTTTGCTGCAATTGCGATATCAGCGATAACTGTAAAGCAGTCTGAATGAGAGGTATTGATTGATAAATTGACCCGTTTCGGTGCTTCCACTTTTATAAGACCTTAGGCGTGATGGTATTATCTCTTGAGAGAGATATCGATTTTCCCTTTTGTTATCTTTACAAGAACAGATGGAACGATCTGCATCTCTTGTCGCCCATCAAAAAGCTTAATTTATACTCCTGGTCGGTATTCCATTATAACATCGTATAATCTGCCTGTTTCAGTTACTTTCTAGCAATTTTTTAGGAGTTCAGTGCACTGCCAACATCTTCATGGTTTGGTTATATAGAGACGTGTGTCTATAGGTCCGATATATGAAGAATCATCTGTACATTGCATAGTCAATCAATGCCAATCGAAAGTACTTACATTGAAGATATATCGGTCCATAAGTTCTACACTCCACCAGAGGGTTATAGATGTGTTTACCCACACCACCGATCGTAATCAGATTGTCAAAAATTCCTTTCGAATTCTGCAACTATCGGGATTAGTGTGAGGTCATGTCGTTTTATTACACTTTCCTACCTACATGCTTGGGATTATAAAACCATCTATAGATAGACAATTATCTTTTTCCCAATCAAGCTATCTTATTCTTATTTTCACGAAAATTACTGGTGTCAATCGAAATGGCACTCTACGAAATTCGTTATACCCATCAGGAGTAACAAAGGCTTTTATTGGTATATTATTGGAAAACATTGAGCTCTGTGGGTGGAGGCATTCGTGTTTCGTAAATATTACAAACAATACATGAAACCCATAGAATACCACCAAAGAATTCAGAATTTGTCGTAGGAGGCACGTAAATCTAGTTTGGTCGCTGGGCTTCTTCCGACCTGCTTCCGTAAAAATACAATAAATGTTAAAAATGTCAACAAACAAAAAAAGTCGGATACCGCCAAATAAATAATGACCCCCGCACATTCACTTCGAAAACCTGGCGCGTTTGACGGCCTTATCACATGTATGAAAGAGTATCGGTTGGAACTCGAAGAGCTTCAAGAAACTCGATGGCCTAAAAGTTGAGACCATGTGTCCCAGGGCAATACGTTGCTACACAGTGGGGTTGACCTCGGAAATCTTGGATCCCACTGATATAAGCCAACCCACCGATAAAGACTCATTTAACAAAAATATGAATAATCTGATGAGCTCTACACCTGAGCACGATGTCAGATTGGTGATTTGTGACATTAATGCTATAGCTGGCCGAAATCAGACCGATTTATGGAATAAATTTATTTCTCATAAAAACATCCATTTGGAAACATGAACACATCCACGTAAAGCATCCCGAAGGCAAATTGACCGTGTGTTGATTTCGGAAGGGCGGGCTTGTGTTGCCCAAGACGTGAGATCGTATCGGTTGTCAGTTAAATTCGTAGGCAGTGACCATTATCTGGCCACTGCAATGCCACGATGGAGATTTTTGTACAAGTCAAGGAGGACAGGGGAATATACATCGCGATTCTCCTGTGTATAATGACATTAACGCAGTCACAATGCTGTGTTAAAGTTGAGAACAGGCTATCGAGAACTTTTGCAATTAGTTTTGGATTTCGACAAGGAGTTGCGCAGTCCCCTATACTTTTTAATCTCAGTTTATAATGCATCCTTCGTAAAAGTGAAACACCTCAGAACAAGTTCTTATGCCGATAATACAATCCACTTGTTGCATATGCAGATGATATCTGTGTGATCGGATTAAATAGCAACGGGGTGAAAGAGATACATGATCCACGGAAACAATGTTCAGCTTCCGTTGGTCTCAAAATCAATGAGTCCAAAACCATATATCTGATCTCTGGTTTTAGAAACCAAGACGCAACTGATTTCAGTAGTAACCACTCGTTTGATAGATTTAACAAGAGATTTAAGTATCTTTGATCTCTCATTACTCACGATAATAATGTGGGAGAGGATATCAAGGTTCGCCTTGCCGCCCGCAATCGGGTTTTATATTTTCTACGTTCACTTCTGAAATCAATATATCTTGGTAGGCTAAGAGGTCGCTGTCCGCGACGGTGGCTTCACGGCGTAGAGAGCGATCTGGCATCTTCTGGTTGCTTGCAACAGTATGAAAAGCTAGATCGTGATCGAAACCGGTCTCATTAAAATTGGAAATTGGAGGTTTAGTAAATGGATTTTTACTATACGTCAATCATTGCGGTTACAGAGTCTAATTTTAAGCGAAAAATTTCTTTCGCTTGGTTGACTTCAGGGAATGCAATCATTTCAATGTTGCAAGCAACTGTAGATTCACTTACAAAAGGTTAGAAATGTTTTAAATTTAAGTCGTTGTTGCTAATCGTCCATTGATGTGATTTGGTCATAGTACTCAGCTTTGTTAATCGACTTATTGAGTAAAAAAGTTATGACCTTTCTCTGTAAACACATGAGTTCCATAGACCAACACGCGTCTGGTGATCTAAGGTCACTAACCTAGCAGTGTTTCAGTATTACATATAATATTTAACTATTTATTATATAACTTTATGCTTTTTAATAGATTTCACACCTGCTGAAAAACTCCACCAAACTAAGGAGTAAATAAGAAGTAATTATGTATATGCAGCAATTATGTTTATGTGTACCCACATATGCCGAAACTTTATCGTTGTGATGCCAAGCACGCAAAAAGCTCATCGAACTATTTTTACACTCCTTTTTTTGGTCGTAATAATCGTTCCTCCAGACAGCTTAAAGATTATCGACAAAATTACGCGCTGCAGTTGAAATAAAGTTTTCCGTCCCTGGATCATTAAAGACAGCTGTATATGAATTCTTACCATCACTTTTACTGTTATTGTGTAACCTTTCTATGTTCCTGTGCCAGTGAAACCACACACGATAATATCACAGGAATTAGGAATCTCTCAAACTACGTTGTGGCGCGTTTCGTGTACTGATTTTCTTCGAAACATGGTGGTCAGTGAAAGCGTCAAATTTTAAGCTTTATGTAAGCAACAAGCTTACATGTGCTTCAAAAGACCTCCTCACTACCACCATAGAAAGTGATTATGTGGTGTAGATTCGATATCGGAGGTATGATATGGGATCTTATTTTTAACTCGATGAAAATTATCACTATGTTATAAAATATTTAATATAGAATTAGGTAACCCTAATGGATTTAGAACGCAGAAGATAAAAGCATCGTCATTGTTCAAAGGGAAAGTGAACCCAGATTAACAAATTCAATAACAAGCTGGGATATCTTTCGTAAATTACAGGGAGGAGAAAATCAATTTCCAGGTACCGATAAAAAATTCTCGACAATTGGAAGACGAATTGGAACAACTCAATGAAGTAATTCACTATGCTGTGTAGGCAAGTACTCCCACTTTGCAAAATAAGTAGACGCTTAACGTATCCTACCCAATGGAAGTTAGAGATTTGGTAAGAGAAAAGCGACGGGCTCGTAAAACCTAACAAATTAATCGAACACCGGAGAACAAAACAATTCTTAACACTTTATGTAACAGTCTTAAATCCCTTCTTAAAGAAGTTAAAAATGAATCAATCAACAGAGCCTAACTGATGAAAAAAATTCTGATTATTCATTGTGGAAGGCGACAAAGGGCCTTAAAAGACCAAAAATTCAAATACCTCCACTTAAAAAGGATGATGGGACCGGAGGTCACAAAGAGAAGGCTGATTTGTTTGCGGAGTATCTCCAGGAAACATTCCAACCGCTACCAAGACAAACCGCCAATGACAATATAATGCCAATTCACAAAAGTTTGACATACCGCCAGTAACTTTCAAAGAACTAAAAGAAGAAGTTAAAAGTAACATGAATGCTAAGAATTTGATTACTTGCCAAATTATCAAAGCTCTACTAGAGAATTTATTTCGTAAGCTGCTACACATAATCAATGCGACCCTTCAGTTAAAATATGTTCCGCATCAATGGAAAGTAGCAGAAGTAATCTTGATACCAAAACCTGATAAGCCACCAACCGATAAAAAATCATACAGACCAATTTTTCTGCTGCCAACTATGTCAAAAGCAATATTTGAGGACCGACAACTAATTCCTCCACATCAATTTGCATTCAGAGAAAAGCATTCTACAATTGAACAGGTACATAGAATAACAAATATAATTGAAAGAACGTTAGAACATAAAAAGTATGCTCAAGCATATTCTTGGACGCCGAGGCAATTCTACGCCATACTAAGATCTTATTTATCTAATAGACATTTTCGAGTGAAATATGAGGATTAATACTCTGAGCTAAAGAATATATCTGCCGATGTCCCGCAGGGAAGTGTATTAGGACCAATCCTGTATTTACTATATACAAGAGACATACCAACCACAAATGAAGGAACCATAGCCACATTTGCAGATGACACAGCAATTATGGCAATTGGAAGTAATGTCGCCGATGCAACGAGCAAACATCAGAGGATGACCAATGCGGTTTATAACTGGACAAAGCGTTGGCGAATCAAGCTAAATGAGACAAAATCCACGAATATTAACTTTACATATCAAAAGGATTACCATCTACATAAAGAAATTAGCTCGCGACACGTGCCATATGCAAATACAGCTAAATATCTTGGCATGACCCTCGACGCCAAGCTAAAGTGGAGAGAGCATGTCAAAAATAAAAATGAAAACATAACGTTCAGAAAAATGTTTTGGCTCATAGGTAGAGGCTCTGAGCTTACAATTCATAATAAGCTGCTGCTATATCGGCAAATTCTAAAACCGATATGGACCTATACGGTATACAACTCTGGGGATGTACCAAACAAACAAACGCCAAAATGATACAGACGTTTCAAAACAAGGTTCTTCGTAGCATCGTCAATGCTCCATGGTACATAAGAAATGAAGACCTTCACAGGGACCTTCGGATGGAATACATCAAAGATAAAATAAAAAAGCATGCCACAAAACATGAAATAAGGCTTCAGGAACATGGAAACAACTATATTCGCCATATGATAGATAACCCTATTGTTGAAAGAAGACTCCAAAGAACGAGGCCACTTGATCTAGTGAACTTACCAAATTAAAATTAGTAAAAAGGTTTAATTAATTATGGGACTAACCAGTGGGTTACATCCCAACTAAAGTGAATTGTACTAGAAACATAAAAAATTTTATTTGAAAGAAAAATTGCTAGATGAGCGCAGTCTCAGTCGCAATAAAAATAAAGCCAAAAAAAAATTGTTGTCAGCTAACGGACTGCCAATGTGCAGTAAAGTAACTCTTAGGATCGTGAAACTGAAACGAAATAATTCTTTTGGTATACCATTGTTCAGTTTCGAATAGTTCGAACTTCAGTGCTTCAAGGAGAAACCAAGTTTAACTAGAGTGGTCTACAATCTGCTCATAAGTGATCTTAGTACTCTGTCGCTTTAAATAATTGTTTTCGGATTAAAAGATTTCACTCAGCTTCTATTTGGTATCTGATATAATACTAAGATTTCAATTCATTTGCCGATACATCAATTTAATATCAGTGACAACTGAAATGTCTTTGAAATCTCGTTATTATTGGGAAGAGATTATTCTGAGTAGTCGAACCATTGATTCATATATATAGAGCATTATTTAACAATAACCTCGAACTCAATCTTAACACTTGGGTGTTATAATTTTTTTTCCAGAGGTACGCAATATTTGAGCCTCAGGTCATTTGAGTACATGCCCACTGTGACGTAATTTTACACAGTTTGGCCAAAACTAGTCCTCTGTTGCATTTTATATGATTTCAATCAGCTATTTTGCTACTCCAGTTGTAATCATTCAGCTACTTCTATCTGTCGTAAGTACGTCGTAAGTCTCGGGTACATTGAGTTGAATTAAAGAAATATGTATGTACATCAATTGGCTTCTCTGGCCTGGTTTAAACTACTACAGTTTGCTAATGATACAAAATGCGTTTGAGAGATTTTTAATGATAATAATCTCCTGGTTCATATTATCGCCTACATTTTGTGTATATTGAGAATTATGTCAATGTGACAAGCCTGGTAAGCAAGCGTTGGATTTGTAAAATAGAATTTGTATTATCTGAGAAAGTAAATAGTTCCTAAGAATTAGCATTAAAACATTAAGTTTATTTAAATATAGACATTTTATTTTTTATAGTAGATTCAGAACCAGTCTTGACTATCATAACACTAACTCTCTGTTCGTCTCCATAACTAGCATCAGTAAATAGTTAGAACGTGTGCAAATGTTTCAAGAACGGTCAATATGTATACTTAAATGGCGGAAGGTAAGTTAATCGTTGGCAGCTTGACACCATTATAGGCCACTCTTTGTATTGGACAATTGTTGCGAATAGTTGTGTTAATGTTTTTTGATTCCTTATTGTGTAACTCAAGTTCTATTATTTTTGAAAAATCCTTCTCACCATTAAACCACTTTCGTTGACGAACCTAAAATGTGTCTCCGCTATTGCCCAAGATAATGCAGGTTACGTACATCTAGCTATGTGGTCTTTTGTTTTTAAGACAGTATGTCATGTGTTAACGCTCTGTTGGCATATACCGCATCGCGATTGGTATAATATGGAGTTTACTGATGGACCAAACCTGTGCCAGTAGAAACAACACATCTTGCGTATAGGAAAGCTGCACAACCATTATTCTATCATCGAAATGGTACTCATTCCTCACGAGGCGGTTATCAGATACATTAGCAAACACCAGCAGTACTACATTAAAGGAAGACAGATACAACCGACAGAAAATAATTTGGACAAATTTATTTTAAATTTAACGATTTGTATTTGTACAGTATATGTAACACAGTACTATACAAAAATAGAAATTAAATTCATTCAACTGTTAAACAACATATATATCCAAAGCTCATTTGTAGATATTCCAGTTAATCCGCGTATTTCAACAATATACAAATTCTAGCAGCAACAGACGGATACACACTATACACATAGGTGTATGTACATAAAATTATGTTATTGTTATTTTTAATTTATCGTCACCCTCTACATACTGATAATCTCGTATGGGTGGGAATAGCTGGTTCCACTGTTCAGAATACGTATAACAGATACTTACAAATTGAAAATAGACGGGGCAAATGTATTAGAATTTTGTATCAAATTATTGATGGTTGGATAACTAAATGATAACATATGGCCCCTGTTATAACATACATATGTTCTACTCAGTTCGATAAATAAATATTTACAAGCTTTCATATTAAAGCACATTGAGATATATAAAGCACAATTATTTTGAGGTTACAGACCAATTCGCACATTGGTTAAAGCAGTGGCAGATAAAATATAGTTTTCGATAATTTTTGGAAAACCCTAGTGACAAGCCAATTTTTTACATTTATAGAAAAACGTTTCCAATGCTTGGAAGCAATGGTTAACAACCAGTCAATGCCAACTCAACAAAGTGATAGTTTAACCAAAAATACTTAAACATACTTTAACAGCTGCTACCCAACCAAATTATATTTGCAAATGCTTTCAGATAAATCGCAGAATCGAATCATGCCCACGTTTTAAAGATCTAAACATTTCCGAAAGGAATCAGACTATGATGTTGCATAATCTGTATACAGAAATTATTTCAGTCAAAACCTGCAAAGGAAGACACCATACATTTTTCCACGTTATGAACCAGGCTCAAGAGAGTAATATTGTGAAGGTAAACGTATCAACATTCGATAAAGATTGTGGCCAGACACTTTTAGTAACATTCTTGGTAAACGTACAAAATGGAGAAATCATGTTGAAAGAAATGAAAAGGGATTCATATCATAAGTGTATAACCCTAGGATCATAGGCAGGACGGATCATATCTATGATCACTTAACTTTTGGGAATCTAAAGAACTACATCCGGAACGAGACTGAACGGCTGAAGAGATCGAATGTGAAGAGTACTATAAAATATCACAAAGACATTAAGAAAATCGACAGTATGAGGTTTGGATGCCATTCGACAACAACAAATTCAAAGAAGTGGAAATAGGAGAATTTAGAGGTAAAGGTGCAGCTAGATTGCTTCAGATGAAAGAGAGATTCAAAACGGATGGGAACTTTAAAAGTCAATACCACAAATTTATGGACTAGTGACTGGTACTAGTATTAAGCTGGATAATCATATAGACCTTATTAAGGATGATCGTGAAATATAAGCTTCTTGAATTAGCTACATGCCACACAATTCTATTATAAAAGAAGACAGTTCCACTATGAGATTGAGGGGAACTATAGTTTTCGATGTCTCCTTCAAGTCAATCACTGCATAATTTATGCATGTAGATCGGTCTAAAACGATTTAACAGCAATATTAGTCAGATGTAAAAAAATCCTTATGTGATTGCATCAGACATTGAGATCAAGACTTTTAACGAACTCTCTGAACATCAGAACCAAATAAGCCAATTAGGAGCAACAGATTAAAAATCGTCACCTATGTTAAGGAGCACAATGATAGATACTGCAATTTATTTGGATCTGGAGCTCTTCAACCGATACCTTTCAACTAAAGGTGTCCTTATGCCAGTTTCAAAAACAACTATAACCAAACGAACAATCTTATCAGTGGCGCCAAAACTTTTCGATCCATTAGAATGATTAGCACCAGTACAAAAATGCTGCAGCCTGGTTTATGGGCATCCAGCGTAGGATGGGACGATAAACTCGATTTCAGTCATGAAAATAGATATCTAACCTACAAAACGGAATTACCACAATTAGAGAAAATTAGAACTCACTGTTGGATAAATTACACCAACGGTGGTAAAATTGAGCAAGAAGTTAAACGTGCCATTGCAAAGCTGAAGAATAATCATATAGGCTGCTGGACCAGACAATATAACGGCCGAAATATTTAAAGAAGATTAATCTCCAGCTGCAAACAAATGAAATGAACAGTCTAAATAAATTGATTACACTCATTTAAGAAATGAACCGGGTTGCTGGAAATCGAGTTTAATATATAAAGGTTAACAAAGTGAAAAGAACTTTAACATTTGCGGAGTAGAATAAGGATGAGTACTCTCACCAATCATGTACGTGATCATATTGGATATCGTACTGCGGAAACTGGATGTCATGTATCCAAAAGGCATATAGTGGGAATTAACAGGTAAGCTCAATGATCTGACCTATGCAGACTGCATATGCCTACTTGCGCACAAAAACTCGGACAATCAGCTGAACCAGCTATCAGATCTAACTTACGAAGTTGGTCTCAAGAGAAACATCAGAAAAGCCAAGACGATCTTTTTTATAACGATCTTTTTTTTTAACTTCTTAGCTTCTTTATATAGGTTTAATGCTGTCTGCTTATTTTCTTTTAGAAAATACTGGTTCATCATCTATATACCATCATATTGCGATGATGGATGTAGTAGCTAATTTCGATGGTCAGCCTCAGCAGTGGGTAGTTAGAGTATACTTTCCATATTTTTGTTTTAAATGTACCAGTCAATAAGGTGTCTCAGTATTTGTACTGTACTTTTTGCTGGTTATATAGTATTTGAAATGACGCTTTTCCACCAAACTCTTTCTTATCTTATCAAAACTGCATTATTATTGCTCTTTGTCTCTCTGGACCAGATCTTGTTTCACAGTTTTGAGTTGTTCTGAGCTGCTCGTAAAAAATGGCGAATACTGAAATACTTGTTGCCTAGCACCATAACTAACATTGAACTGAGCAGAAAAGCAAATCAGTCAGTCATATAGACACCGAAGTTAAGAGATAAAAGTGTGGATTTGGATTGACCATACGATAAAAATTATCATCAAGTAATATAAAAAAGATGTCATAAGAATGGAAACCGCAAGGGAAAAATGAAGCAGAAGACCAGCGATGCCATGTAAGATATTGATGCTAGTTGAACCGAAAAAACTTGGCAGATCATAGGAAGCCCGCAACAGATTAAGAAGGTTCAGCCTAGTGAAAGATATTATTAAGATGATAACATTTTCATCACGTCAATCCTGTGCTACTACATATTCGGATGAGCGCTTGGAAACATCATAGTAGAAAAAAAGATTAAAATGTAATGGAACGAAACCTCCTACAAGAAACATTTTCAATATAGCCACTTAATCTCCATAGAAATGAAGAATACTCAATCGGTAACCTTAGATTAGTCATGATACCTAATTTTGCGGAAAGCCATCAACTTAAGCTAAAAATGTACTAACACAATATGGAGATGTGAAAAGCAGGTACAGCATGTCAAATAAAGAAGGATGTTGAAGAAACGCATCCTCTGCTCGGATGTTATGAATTTCGACCGATTTTACATACTCGAATCCTCAACTGGTGTTGTGTGCAACCAAGTCTGAGTGTAGCATAGATTTACCTGCAACTATAATTTGTGTGTCTGCAATTTGCGCATCTTATCTCCAACTGTTTATTTAGGACCACTAATTGAATTTTCTCAAATGATTTGAAAGACAAAAATCACTTTTGCTGTAGAATTTGGCTTTTGCTTCTCAAAACTAGTCTGATTAAGTTTTCCATTTACATAGGGCCGAGGTTTGCCTCATACATTCGTACATCACGCTGATTTAGCTGGATCTACAAGTTTTTAGAATTTTCATTCTCGATCTAATCCGAAGGCTTTCTGTTTTGCTTCCATCTATAGAATCAATATTAGTTCTGCAGTGTACTTATTCCGTTTAGACAGAGCTCTCATTTGTGTACCATCTATCATTAAATTTCCAGTCAATAAGGTGTTTCAGTATTTGTAGAGTCGTTCTCATGAGTTTTTGCTGAGGTGTTTGTAAACAAATGCCTGCAACCAATATTGAAATGTTTCAGGTCTAACATTATAACTATACCATTCAACTGAATAGGAAAACCAATCAGTCAAACATAGAGGAGATAGCATTCACATCGTATGGTGTTTATAAGGCACCGTGGTAAAAGTAAGTCACCAATTATTTTTTGTAATTATGTGATTACTACCAAAAAGCACATATGGAACCACAACAACTCATCCTACCTCTCCAGTGACGATATGACGATCTTAACTGATCTATCAGGATGCTGAAATCTAGATGGTGCTTGTTTATACATGCAAAATACTGAGGTCAAAGAAATCTATCCCTCTTGGTAGGTACGCTCTGTCTTTCAAGCGGAAATTGCTGCAAGTGAAAGCAATAATCTTTGCAAAGGAGATGAATTGCAGAGTTCTTTGTATTTTTATCATTTCTGACAGACATGTTGCTCTAAAGACTATAGTCTCCAATACTGTTTCATTGATTGACGACCACCAACTAATAATAGCATCCTTTAAATTCCAAAGCAACCTTCAAAATTCAAAAACCAGCCGCTGTGAAAACTACAAGGACCAATCAGAGGAAATTCAACATAGATAGATAGAGAAATACAAACACGAGAAATATCTTCAATGAAACGCTCCAAATCAATCTACCAAATAACGAAATCAGCACTTTCGATCAAAAATCGGAAGAATTACAAAGGCGTTGGGATTGAAATTATGGTTTTCACGACGAAAACACTTTATTTTTTTATAGCTCTGGAATTTATCCAGAGCAATATTTATTTATTATTTTAAATTTACTTAAAGATTTACAAAATGATGTTAGTTCGATGAGTACACGAATAATAATGATTATGTTAAACAATTTAAAAGATAATTACATGTTAGTCTGTTAGTTGAATGGTGTTATGTTGCATTGTAGACAATTCTCGGAATTGTCTGTTTAGCTGTTTCCGCTTGAATGTCGTGAGAAATGTCTATTCAGCTATTTCAACTAAAATGTTGTAAACCGACCAGCAACGTGACAAGTTATTTGATCGTTGTGACATGATTTCTTGTTGAACTAAAATATTGATGTTGTTGCTGTTGTTAGTGCTGAGTCGCTACATTGTGTTGTTGTTGCTGTTGACTCGCTACATTGTGGGATATGTAACTTTGAACACATGCATTGGTACACCACTTAGCATCAACCAAGACACGATAGAACATGTCGAAAAATTCGTATACCTTATGGCTGTACTGTATCAAGAAAAGGCGGAAGGGAAGAACACATTAACCAACGCATCGACAAAGCGATCTGAAATGCATCCGTTCTGTCAAGAAAAAACAAGTTATAAATGTTCAATGCCTGTTGTTGGCTGTGAAACGTGAATCATAAAAAGACTCCAAGTGTTTGTGAATAAATGCCTTAGGCGATTGATCAAATGGTTCTGGCCGAATAAGATCACAAATGAAGAATTACTGCGACAAACAAACCAAGTGAACATTGAGAAGAAGATCAGGAATTGGAAATGGATAGACGCTGAGTAAGACACCAATGGTCATAACTGGTTCATTAGAATGGAATCCGCAAGGAAAAAGGAAAGTTGGAAGGGCAGCATTGACTTGAAAAAACAACTGTGCTAACTGAAGTAAAACATCTTGGGAAAACATGGGGGGAACTAACGAGAATAGCCTCAAATAGAGTTCTATGGTCCAGTCTAGTATACGCCCTATGCTCGTATAAGAATGCAGTTAAAGGAAAAAAATAGTTGTAGTGAAACTTGTTTAGGAGATGTCGATAATTTCCTTTAATCGACTAGTCTGTGTGATGTCCAATTTCACTGGATACCCAGTCACATGAATATCAAAGGAATTTATTAGCTGATTTGGGTGTAGTTTCTACTTTTAAAGTATATGAATACACAATAGGAGCGTCGTCATGTCTCTAGAGATACGAGAGAGGTATCACCTAGAATTTTGGTTATCTGCACCACTAGAAATAGGACAACCTCATCTTTTGTCGAAAATCTTGTTTGGATCAATAAATCAGCAAAGATCCTAGTCCTTCTTGAATTGTGATAGACGCACTTTGTTGATCTTGCTGGGCATTCCCATATGACATTATTCCCTAAATAATCACGTCTTTTGGATAAAAGTTAGGAACCTCACAAACTGTGAACAATGTAAAGGACGAGAAGAAAAAACTGTTGAGGAATTCTTATGATTCTGGTCTTCATACTCTTCTCACAGTGTATGGGTCACAATTCCTAATTGAGGATCAACCTTGAGGATACCGGATATGTTAGCCCTAATTAGAAGAACAAACAGATTTCGGGACTAAAAGTGTACGCCTGGCAAGGGATGTTAAAATAGATCAATCGAGACTTAGTGAGAGAAAAAAATCACACTTAACCGCTATTAAACGTCGGAAATTAAATGAGTGAAATCTTATGATCCTAAATTTCGATTGATATTTTTTTTTGACGAATTTTTCAGACAATCTGACTCCATCGGATTCGATCACGAGAGACCTCTTCTCCTACTAAAAGGCGGCTCTCTCTTTAAAGATCGCTGTATCATTCGGTTTCGATCAGCACGCAGAACGTGACCGAGCCAGCGTACTCGCTGTCCTTTGATTTCCTGCACGATATCAGGAATTTGCATTAAATTCCTGATCTCGTGATTGAATAGAACTCGGTATGTGCCATCAACGTCGCGTTTTTCCATATATCACACGCATGATTCTTCTCTCGAATGTTAGAAGCCATCTCTCGTATTCATTCGTCACGGTCCAACTCTCACATCCATACATGACAACGGGTCTGATCAACACTCAGTACAGCTTCAGCTTATCCACATTTGCTAGATATTTTGATTTCAGAAGTGGACGTTAGTCATTGATTTTGAGACTAACGGAAACTGAAAACTGTCTCAGGTGATCAAGTATTTTTTTCACTCCGTTGCCATTTAATCCAATCACACATATATCAACTGAATATGCAAGAAGTTGATTGGATTGTCGGAATAAGATATTGTCTTGAGGTGTTTCACTTCTATGAAGGATGTATTCCAACGCATGAGACTATAAAAAATATCGAAGGCAGCGCATTTCCTTGTCGAACACCAGTAGTAATTGCAAAAGTTCTCGGTAGCCTGTTCTCAACTTTAACACAGCATTGTGACTGCGTTACTGTCATGTTACACAGATGTACACATTTTTTCGGTCCTAAATATTCAAGCGCATACCATATAGCCTTTCTCGATTAATCGAGTCATAGGCTTGCTTGAAATCTAGGAATACCTATTATATACATCGCAAGACGTTTCGTTCGTTTACTTGGAAAGAATCATCCGTAGCGAAAAAACTTGATCAGTGACTGACCGATTTGGACATAATCCTCATTGGTTTACCGACAATTTCCTCCGCCAGAGAGGAGAAATTCTTCCCAAGATGGTGTATGACAGTAACTTGTATGCTGTGCAAGGGAGTGCTCTACCACGATAATTCTCGCACTTCAAGCGATCACCCTTCTCGAAAATTGGGCGTAATGTTACCATTCGTCAGGCATAACTTCATTTCGCCATAGTAGTCGAACAAGGTCGAAAAGACAGTTCCACAAAGTTAGCCTTCCGAATATCAAGGGCTCTGAATTAATGCAATCAACTCCTGGTGAACGATTTTTCTTTAATTTCTGCTTGGTCATTGTTAGGGATTGCAAATTTTGACGAAAGTAAAAAACCGGAATTCAAAATTCGTATTTAAGCATTCTCGGAATTCGATCGAATTTCGAAATATTTTTTCTGATCAATATTTAATACCAATACTTGTACAAAAATTCAGTTAGTACTTAGGTGTCTGCACTGTTTTAAAATGTTTCAAAATGGTATCAATGTTTTAAAATGGTGTATTATTGTTTTGTTTGCCTAAAATATGCTTTAAGAAATCAGAGATCACTAAATACTACGTCCCTATAGTTTCGATCGAACATTTGTACAAAAGGTACCAGCAACTGAGATAGCTTGCTCGGACTCTACGCACGTTGGTGGAATCGAAATCAGAAATGAGTATACGGACTCTTGAGTAATATAGAATTTCATTCCGATTTAAAATTCAACTCCGATTTGTTGCTTGTTGAGTTGAGCCGAAAGACGATATGTTCGATGACAAATTCGAATGAATTTGGTTATCCATCTTTTGTTTTAATGACTGGGACTGCGCGTTGTGATTCGTGATTCAAAATACTTATTCTAAAGATTCTGACAAATTTTCCATACTTGTGATGAATATCTTTGAGAAAAGCTTTCAATAACTTTGACTATTATATTTTTAAATGGTCTGATAAAAGAGGCATCAGTTTCACTTATTCCATTATGAAAATACTGAAGAGAACCTGATACATTTGTGAGTCTTTGGCTTATTCGTTCTCTTAAAGCGTGTTTCAATTTGAGTAAGAGTTCATCAGATCCGAAGTTCCCAAGCATAAGAGATAGACCGCATCAGCAGAAAGAAGATTTGCGTCCTCTCGACAGAGGATGTCAACAGTAAGCTTCACTGGGAGAAGTTCAAAAATAATGTTATCTCATTAACAAAAAAAAATTTGTAAAAAAAATTTCAGATGAGATGTCTATCAAAGCTTTTCTAAAACAGCTTTTTAGTTGTTTAAATCTTTCTTTGGACTACGCTATTCCATCTAGTTCTAGTGTCCATAATAAGTTTCAATTCTTTGAATTTTTTTTTAACAAAAATTTGAAGAATATCATCCGATTTTCTCAAACCGATTCTTGTATTGGTTTCCAATCAAAATTTCTCAATTTCTGATGATCAAATTAAATCAAAATTCTTCAATTACCACAACATGCTCTAATTCAGCTTCATTATTAATAAATACAATCAAGCCACTGCAGTCTTCGTCTACGTACTCCTAATTCTTTGATTCCTCGTTGTCACTTTCTGAATCGCGTGTGCGAAGCACAACTACTGATAACATGGAAAAACCATCAAACTTTTTCATAACTGCTGCTCCATCAGTTGTTATGGACGTAATATCTTTACCGAAATTTAGAAGGCTGTTTTGCAATGTGGTTTTCCGCGCCGCAACGTGTTTCTTTGCAAGGAAACGTCCTTCAACGGAAACTGGTTCTAAGTCCCAGAACTTTTCCTTCGAATGGTCATTCACATTCAAACAGCATCGGTATCTTGATGATGCGTCCATTCATCTAAAAGTTAAGCAGCAAAATCGTGTTCCATTTTCCAGTACTCCAAAATTTTGCATATAGTTTAGTGATTTTGGTAACAAATAATCTCGACCGCCTCTAGCCAAAACAATTCGGAATTCGCCATGAATATTTCGGAATTCGACATTATATTTATAAGAACGTATTTCGAAATTCACGAATTTCAAAATTCGAAAATGCAATCGCTAGTCATTGTGAATTTCTCATAGGATGGATCCTAAATGAATATCTCTGCGGTCTGTATTTGAGGGTATTCAAACACAGCTTGTGATATATGTGGAACATTAAGTAAATCAGAAAAATGTTCACGCCATGCATCGAGTACCACGTCGACGTTAACACAGAGGTTTCCATCTTGGTCCCGAATGGCGGTTGACCGAGATTTTAAGATATGATGCAATTCGGTGATTCCTTTGCTGAGTTGTTGTAGTCTTAAGACCTTAGTCTTCTACTATTCACGCTTCTTCTGTCTTCAAATGCGTTTAGCTGTCCTCCTAGCAAGAACTGCTTTGTTTTTTCTTGCAATTGTAAACCGAATCTGTGCTTCATTGTGGGCTATATTGAGTTGCTCAACAGCAGGACGACACTCCTCATCAAACCAATCATTGTTAGGCTTAGTTTTCACTAAACCGAGAATGTGCTGGGCAGCATCGATAACCGAAGTTTTCAATACTTCCCAGACACTGTTCACATAATCAGATTGGTAATTGGTTCGCATAATGCTATTGCTGACAAGATCTTGATATTTTCGTTGCGTTTCTTCATTTATCAGACCTTCACAGGAGAATCGCGTTGTATATTCCCCTGTCCTCCTTGACTTGTACGAAATTTTCTATCGTAGCCTCTCGAAAGAACTTGAATATTTTCTGTATCGTGAAATTGGTCACTATTAAGAACCACAAAGTAGGAATATCCAAAATATTCCCAATTTTTGTATGAGAATAAACACAAGCATCATATAATATAATGGAACCCATTAGAACACCCATTTCCCTTCCACCACTGCAAACGATTTATATAATATAATGAATTTAGTGCGGGAAACCCAGTTGAAATTTAGAAATAAATTGATATCAATAAACATTAATAATGATGGTAATCATATTTTTATTTTTTATACGTGATATATGATTGATAGGAACATATAAATTCTCATCCCCCAAACATTGGTCATACAAAATGTATATCCTGTGTCCAGATCACATGTTATCATGTCCTTTTCAAAAAATTACAGTCTTATATGGGATTGAAAGTTTTTAAACCACCCTGTGCAGAACGATTCATACTAAATAATTCGCACGGCATCTGAATCGTACCCAGCATCTATATAATTTAACAGCGTGGAGTGATAGATTTATGAACATTGCCGCATCATATCGGCAGAATGCGTTAGATATTTACGGTGTAAACGAGTGGGGTAGTCACCGTACGTATATATGTATACACATGTGCAATTTTGTACATAATATTGGTTGATTCTACATAAGTGTCCATTATAAATTATCTACACCATTTTCATTCGGTCTATAAATTATAATTTTATATATTTCCTTCAATTTATTAAATTATGAATTTTATTAGATTTTATATGACGTACACTACACATTTGAAAATGATTTGAATACAAAATTTTATCTCATCGTCATAATGTATGTACATATCGTAAAAGCTATACATAAAAATGATTGATTTTGATGTTGTTACGACTCTTGGACTATGCGTATCCGGACTATTGCCCACATACAAACGAAGATTCTACTTTTTACAACGGTGTTTAATCAGGCTTTACCCTATCTCCAACTTGATTCTCTTTTTCCGGAACAGTAACTTCAAACTGTCGAACATGGTCTAGCCTGGTACTAACGATTGGATTACTCTATGGAATGGAGTTTCACTCTAAGTTGTGTTAACCACTACTTGTGGGGTATAATATGGATGACAACAACTAAGATTTAGAGGAACCAAACAGTGCAGCCGAGCCTAAGAACTTAGAAGTACTTTCAACTTTTCTAGAGAATATATCTCTTGTGGCATCAATTGAACTTTTAGAAGTAATAAAAAGCTCGTCAGTTAAATAAGATCTCGGGATGCCAGCGACAGAAAAGCAGGCAATGAAAAAAATACTTGCCGATTCCGGGTGGCAAACTCCATTGCAAGAAGAAAAAGATCGGATATGACCACTCTCTCAAAAATATCCAAAACTGAGATTCAGATAACAATGAGGAACAACGCTTATCATTTTTCGAGCAAACTGCTCGAAAAGTGATAAACTCACCTTGACTTCTTAAGATCGTTTGGCTACATCACTGGATAAGAGCTGAGTTGGTGTGTATCCTGTTCTGCGACTTACCCAAGCCTCTAAGGAGTAACCATTTTTGTCACTGGTCCGATCCTAGAACCTTCGGATATCGGGGCTGGAAAATCAAAACCCGAAACTCAAGACCTATAAATCTTTGACCTAAAGAACCAAAAAAAGATGTAAATCCCTTTTCACTCTAAATATGATCACAATAAATGAAGCACAAAAGGAGCCGAGAAGGGTCCTGAATAAATTGAACTCCACCATTGCTACTTGATTGGAATGTTTGGGTACAGTATATATGTATAGAGCCTACGTTTTTGTTTGTAGTAATATGAATAACACCGCCAAGGTGGCGCAGTGGTTAAAGCTGCAGCAGTTGAAGCTGGAGGTACCAGGTTCAAATCCCGATAAGGGCAGGATGCAAAAGGAATTTTCCACCATTTGATTACACGATCGGTGGTGTGAATGAACACATCTATGATCCCCTGTTGGAGTGCAGAATCCATGGGCCGACCTATCTTCCATGTCAGTACCATAGTGGCTTAGAGCTATGCAATGTGCAGATGGTTAGGTAAATCGGGCCTATAGCCGTACGTTCTCGATTTGGCTGCAAAGCGTAAGGTAAAGACGTAAATAAGTTCGGAGTGCCTTGAGCCCCAAAACAGATTGCATAGTAATAAAATATAAAAAAAAACATGAATAACAGAGTACTAAATAAAATCTGTTGCAATGATCTTATAGCAGTCCTTATTGAAGTAAGGGAACCGGGTATTAGACCTGAGGTTCTTGTGATCTCTGTATACTTCCTATATGATTCGATGTTCTTGTGATCTGAGGTTCTTGTGATCTCTGTATACTTCCTATATGATTCGAAGCTTCATCCTC
Organism: Tipula lateralis; assembly: GCA_963932295.1. Classification (NCBI taxonomy): domain Eukaryota; kingdom Metazoa; phylum Arthropoda; class Insecta; order Diptera; family Tipulidae; genus Tipula; species Tipula lateralis. The sequence goes on along the minus strand of OZ010737.1, from coordinate 132,930,914 downwards.
CTACTCCAGAGCTTTCAAAGCTTGAGAGTGCACAAACCTTAATGATATCCCATACGTTGCCGGATGTGATCTAAGCTCACACCACGAATGATGAGGCAGCTCCGATATTATTCCGAAAGGTATTTGCTTCCTGAAATATCTATTTATATACGTCTTGCTAGTTATCTGCAACAGACTGAACATTTTGTCAACCTCAAGACAAGCAGTAATTGTATGATATTGCCTCACCGAGTCTAATTGGAAAATTTCATCTTGGGTGGTCCTAGACGAGATTGCATTCTCTGCCCATTACTACATCTCTTTTTGTTTTACCAGCGGATTTAAGAACTCAATAACAACGGATTTGGAACGTTGTAGAATCAGAAAATCAGAAAGTGTGGAGGAATGAAAAGGGCAGCTGATAAGCTTAAAGAATCACTTAACACCGCCTTTGTGAGAAGAGCTGTTCTCTTAATTACCCTAAAGAAACTGACCATAGTGAACCAAGGAAATGAGAAAACTAATGAAACAGACAAGAAGCATTTTTAAAAAAGTCATGAAAGCTGATACAACGGAAGATTGGACTTGTACAAATTTTCACAAACAGTGTAAGAGAAATGTATCCGAAGTAAAAAAATTATCGATGGAGATGTTACTCGGGAATCAAGAGGATAACGTTACGACAACCTTTAAACTCAAGAGTAGTAGTATGACTGTCTCTATCGAAACTCTAGACCCAACTATATCGGATATTTTGGGCTTCATTCTAAGAACAACGCGATTTCGAAACCAAGAGTGTACGTCTGGTAGAGGATTAGAAAATGGGTGAGTCGGGCCGGAGTGACGGGGGTAAACATCAATTTTCTTGAAATTTTTTAGCCGATCAGTTGTCATATTATGGTCGATCCTGATCATATCCTGGAGTTCTGCCAGTTTTCTCAGACTCCGAACTGTAACTCACTGATAACGTGTTATGCAGCTCAAAAACCGTTTGAGCAAAACGATTGAACTTTTTAGTGTTCGTGGCTCTCTAAGGTAGGTGACCTACAGAGTATATTGATTGGTTGTGATATGAGGATTGTTTCTTGATCTGTATGTCCAAAGATCATTCTATTGTTATTTGTATTTACTGACTCACCCATTCACCATAAAACCCTTGCATACACTATGGGTAGTGTATACACATTTAACCTCTTTAACCATGATTTAACTGTTGTCGTTGATTATATTTTAAAACTTCCTGGTCTGGACATTGAGATATCACATCGATATTTCATCCAATCACTTTTAAGTTTATCCAAGTTCACTTCGAAAACAAACCTATTGGTCTTTCTGCTTATCATAATGTGGTGAAAACAAATGGTCATATAAGCGCTCATTTGCACATGGCTGTGTTTATACGTGCACATGTCTGTGTTCATACGACGTACGCATGATTAAAGCTCTGTCTAAAATAGGAATATTTACAGTACCAAGTACAGCTTATGCAGATGCTATACTGTAAATATTTCCACTTAACTTTTCCACGATTTGGACCATATACTTTACATCATCCTGGAATGTCTTGTATGTCTCCGGGTTGATTAATTAAAAGCGTTTCGGGTTCGTTTATCATACAGCATCCAACATACATTGAATAACGTGTAATGGATAATCAGCTTGTCGTGATTGTTATATTCGCTCGTCCCGCTGGATGAACTTCTACTTGCAGGTAGCCCTACTAACGATATCCAATGTATATTATCGAAAATTGCTTTGACTACCGTTCTAGTCGTTCGTATTAAATATAATCTCTTCCATCCGGTGGCATTACTTAACGATCTACTCTCGACATTATTATGGCATGTTAATTTTTGGTCAATGGCGAGAATCGAACTCGAGACCGCGGTGTGATGAGAAACTCTCTTATATTACTCTCAACATAATGATCATAATATTATCGGATAAGTTTATCGGCACTGTTTCGATGATTAACCTGCCGAGTTAACATCGGTGATTAATAAGAAATATTGAGTCGAGATTTGGTTCACATGAGTACTCTTACCCATACCGAATGCAGGATTTTCTAGATCCGACTCAAACTGGGTTTGTTGCATAAAATTTTGTCCGATTTTACACACTCGAACCCAATTAATTTTTCCGTGATTAAAATAAGTTTCATCTACTTCTTCGGTTGCAATCATGCCTGGGCGTAGAATAGATTTACCTGTAACTATTGTGTGTGTGTCTGTCTGTCTGCACAGGTCTTCTGTTCAATTGCTTGATTTGGGACCAATATTTCCATTTTCTCGAATTATTTGGGAGACAAAAGTTTGTTGTAGTGTTTGGGCCAACTGATTTAGTTAATCGTGGTTTTCAGAATCCAAGGTGGCCACAGTTTGGCCGTCACGTTGATTAAGCTTGATTTACATCATTCTACTACTTTCTCAAGTAAAAATGCTTTCTTTTCACTCAAGTACAGTTGGTTACTCATCATGGACTAAACTCTGGTCGTTTAAGGCACCAATTATCCGGTTACGTACCGAGAATAGTCTGAGGTGTAAATAATCTGAAGACACAAACCGCGGAGAGTAGTAATAATTGGTGTCAGGAGTGAGATTATTGGCAGTTAATCTTGACCATGACCATGAATTATTTATTCTCACCTGATGAGAGAACGCTTTCAACGGAATGTGACTACATGACGCCGAAAAGCAGAATTCATGCTTAAGTTACGAAATACAATGGAAGAACAACAAAAAGATCCCGATAAAGCCGAGTTTAGAGCTGAATTATAACTAACCGAGCGAAAATCGGTTACATCAACGGAACAAACGCTGCATGAACTTCTTGCTCAAAAATAGCAGCAATATTGTATGACGTCTTTGTTAAGCAACAAGAACAACATGAAGAGAAGCTGCATAAAGGCAACGAAAAAAATTCAGTGGATTTGAGAAGTTTGATGAGAAAGAAAAATAGTTTGTTGGTCCAAAGGAACAATTTGTTCTTAGATATGCAATTGAGACAAGAACAGCTGACGTCGAAATCAAACCGAATCAAAAACATTTTAAGAGGTAAATGCGTTAAGCGGTGAAATAGTCAAACAGGAAACATTTGATGTATAATTATATAAACAAAATAGCTGCACCACCAGCCAAACAAAACCCATACTAACCTTCGACAAAACCGCAGCATTGGCAAGAGTCGAAATCGAAGTGGCAAGAGTCGATAACGAACAACAAAATAATGCACGCGTATTGGCATTGTGAGGACCAGTTGCTGAAAATGTACAGACGAGCAAAGCAAAGAAAAACTGATGGAAATCTTGAAGCTGAACTGCAACTATATAGTCACTATCCATCACATACAGCTTAAAACCAGGTACAACGTAATTAAGTGATAATCTCCTCGTTTAATGAAAAGAAGCAGCCCACGGAAGTGTTTGGTTAGTATTTGTAGATGGAAGCTGGAAAGAAAGTTTTTTTTGTGAATTTTATGAGAAAACTATATGCAACAGCCAACTGATCGTTTCTATACCCAACATCGAGGGTGGTCGAGTAGGCCAAAAATAGCTTGTCTACCTCTTCTATAGTTCTTGCAATGTTTGCTTGTTTTGAGCCACATGAGAACCTGAATATAAAGTTCACGGTACCTCAGCCTCCAAAGTTTCCATCAATTTTCCTACTTCGATCTAATGACGAGACTTTAGTTTTTCTATAACTATTCAATGGTCTTGATGCTGCTTGTTGATTCGAAGAAATAGCACTTCTTGATCAGTTTCTAAACTTATCAATTTATACAGGGTGACTGACACGAAGTGTTACCAAAACAAAACGCCACAGAATTTTTATTTTTTGATGAATTTTATTGAAACAAAGTAAAAAATGTTCACAAATATTTTCGAATTGCATTAATAGTTTTCGATTTGGCCACCCTTAGCCGCTATTGTGGCCTTCAAACGGCCGAAAAAATTGCATGCAGCACGAAAGTGACTCTACGTTTTTTTGGACCATTCCCGGCGAAGCGCTTGCTTGAGATGGTCGACACCATTTTATTTTTTTGTCCCAACCTTGCTCTTCAAAATACTCCAAACCGAGAAATCTAGCAGATTTGCATCCGGTGAATTTGGTGGTCATTGGGCAGTGGAAATGAACCGTAGAAAGTTTTTTCTCAGCCAATCTTGATTGACGCGCGCTTTATGATTCGGCGCCGAGTCCTGTTGAAATATCCGGACTCTGCGGCCGAAATGTTTTGGTAACCAAGACTTCAACGCTTCCTACAACACGCATGGTCGAGATAAATTTGTTTTAATTGGTTAACAATCTGCGGCTGTGGTTTTCCACTTAAATGCTTTTGTGCGCTTGTAAACAATGGAATGAACTGGCATTAGTCTAAATTTGACTGTCTGAACACTTCGTGTCAGTCACTCTGTGCTACACATATAAAAACCATTCTCACGATGTTAAATTCGTTGCTTAATACACATATTCCTTACAATATGATAGATTTGTGATCCATACAGTCTTATCTGGGCGCAGCATCTTTGTACTGTACATTTCGGTTTTCTGACACATTCAACGAGGATTATCAATGATATGGATTTCTTTTGTTTGTGCATAAACAGAAATGATTTCGTAAATCTCATTTTCGCCTCCCCCACCCCTCCACACTGTCCAAAATAAAAAAATACAATTCAATGTTGTAACTGGATTAAATGGAAAACAATTGGAAAGACAACCGGTTATATATAAGAGAACAATGGAGTTTTCTTTCTTATATTCTGTGTCTGGAAATGTGTTGTGCTTTGTACTGTACATTTAGACAAAATTCGTATGAATAAATCTTGCTTTTATATTTTATTTCCAAGTGATAAATTTTTTTATTAATCCCTAAAATTTTTTTTCTAATTTAAATATCTTCTTGTGCTCTCCCCTCCTTGGGATTGTATTGTTTGAAATAGATACATTTATTTCGAGAATTGCCTTTTTATTTAATAACAGTTTTGTGGTTTTTGGTCAGAATACAACAAAAGAAGACAAATAGAGTCTCACAACTTTAGGCAAGAGCCTTAGCAATAAAAACATCTCTTGGATTTCACCGAAAAGCTAACAAGCTTTGTGAACCGATTTGATTCTGGGTTCGAAGAGGCTGAACAATTTTTATTGTTAAAGGAGCTCCAATTCATAAATGACGGCAGGAGAAAGTGCAGATGCATCACAAGGACATCACAATCCAGTCTTTAACTCATTGATCGTGGTAAGAAAAATTTCGTTCTCTTTATCGCCCTCTCCCAGATGTTGCGAAATTGGACGATGTGGTTATATAGAAATCTATCATGTTGCTTAGTGGAAAATTTCATAGCTTCGGTTTGACATGACTCGGATAAGGAAAACTTTCAAACAAAGAGAATGTAATTTAGAGCTGAACTCTGCCCTTTGGCAAATCACCCATTATTGATGTCTTTAGGTCGAACATGAACACATCGAATACAATTATTAGAATTATGGTATAAATTTGTACCAACAACAATCCATTACTATGCTCATAAGTTGTATAAAAGTGTCTGACGTCTGGCATGACGTAATCTATTATGCATATCGCATCAAGCTAAACCGTGAAATGGTGGTTTGGTGGCAGTAGCTGACGATAATTTCGATTTATAGTCGTAACTGTATTTTTTAAACGGCCACCACATCGAATAAAAACATTTGGGTCTAGAAGTAGGTGTAATGATTTCAGGGTACTTTTCCTGCTTAAAAGTATTGAAAAGTTCGCACAGATTTTATTGTTTCAGCAAAAATTTTCTATTCAACAATTGTTATGGAGGTTGTGTCATTCGAGGACAGTTGATCTGATTTTCGAAGTTCACTACTTTTGGAGAAAATTCATTTAAGAACAATCTTCTTGAGACGCATTCTCTATAGGATCTATAGGATGATTTACGATGAGATTTTCGGATTTTATTCAAGCGATAGTTATTTAAGAGTCAGAGATCTTAGGAACAACTAATAATTTAGGGCAAATTTGAGACACAAATATAAACTCTACAGAGTTCAAATCTAAATATGGTTTGTTTTTTCAAAGGACTGACACGAGATTCGAAGCACAGAACTCGAAGAGCTCATCTGTTCTCTCATAAGTGACGACTTGATGATTTTTACTGGTGAATCAGTATGGTATAGTCTAGCTGGTGTCGGGTTCATGTATGCTTAATCCTAGGTAAGGTAAGGTTAGGTTAGAGTGGCTGCTAACCCACACTAAGACCGTTGCCGGTCCGTTGTGATACCACAGGATCTTAGTCCCCTAATACCCCTAACACTGTATTGGAACTATCCTGAGCTACTAATGTAGCGTAAAAGGTCCCGAACCTTAATATCTGCAAGATCTGAAAGGTCGTGCATTACACACCTACCCAAGTGTAAATGCCTTCTTAGTGCCAATGCAGGACAAGAGCACAGGAAGTGAATAAGCGTCTCTTTTTCCTCCTCGTCCATACAGCTTCTACAGAAGTCATTTGTTTCTAAATCCAGTCTTCTCGCATGTTCATCGAAAAGGCAGTGTCTCGTTAATATTCCTACTATCCTTCTTAGATCTCTCCTCTCCAGAGAGATTAAGGTCCTGCAGCGATTCAAATCCAGCCTTGGCCACATTTGTCTCGCTCTCTCGCATGTGGGGGTGTTATACCACTTCTTCAGTGCTAAAGCTTCTACCCTTTTCCTCAGAGCCAGTCTAAGCTCCGCTGTAGGCCTCCCCACATTGTCCCTTTCAGGCTTCAGCTGAAGAGTTGTACCTTGCCTAGCTAGTTCGTCTGCCCTACAGTTACCCTCGACGTCAGAGTAGCCAAGAACCCAGATAATCTGAATATTGAAATGCAATCTATTCCCTCTTGGTGGATAAGCTATTGCATCTTTTGGGCGAAAATTTCTGCAATTTTGAGAGCAGCATGTAAAGGAAATGAATCGGACAGAATCTTATCTCCATCTTTTCTGACAGCCAGGCTGCTCTAAAGGCGATTAGGTCATATACTATTTCATCGAAACTTGTTTATGAGACAGAAATTGATTTGAATCGTATATAGGCGAAAGCAAGCAGTCTGAATGAAGTTCGACTTCACTGGAAACCCAGCTCGCTCTAGAAATGACGTTATTATCTCTTAAGAGATGTCAACTGTCAGTTTGGTGGTTTGCACCAAAAAATCTGAGGCAACCGCATCTCTGGTCGGTTATTCAAAATCTTCTTTGGATAAATAATCAAAGATACCAGTAGGACTTTAGTTATATTAGACGTACTTTGAGGATCTTGCTGGATATTCTGGCGTTCTTGTCCTTCATACTCTCGCTATAGACTGCGCTGCTTTTAATCAAGATTTCTATTTGAGGATTAACTGACTACCTTGAGGATAGCGGGTATTTAGAACTTCAGTCGAAGAACAAACATATTTCGGGCCCGAGAATATAAATCTGGAAGGGATATGACAGTGGGCCAATTCAGCCTGAGTTGACGATCGTTATAAAAATGCAAGTTTGAATATCCTTAATTTTAATTGTTGTAACCTTGCACAACACAATTTTCGACGTTAAAATTTAGATTGTTGGTACGTTTATGCAATGAAACATTTTGGGTCAACTAAGAATCAGCTAGTACTTTTACTAGGTTTTCAAGAGCTTTAATAAAGCTTACGAAGTTAATCAGTGTTTATCACTAGAGCCTTGATGTATAATTATTTATATAATTCTCTTGTATTAATAGTATTCTAAGATAAGTCACTGAAATTGTTTCGATCCATGAATAAATTTTACGGCTACTTATTTGGGAAACGAGATATTGGAGTTTTACTGGCTTGTCCTTTTTTCTTGTGATCAAATTCTTTACCCATAAATTAAGGCAGTTTGATTTCGATAAGTCACATTTCGGTTGTAACATCCATTGCAGAGTTATTATGAAACGAAACATAGCATCAGATTTTTTGTATTCAAAATTCTGCTTGCGAGGTTAGTTCCTAGTCATTCTCAAACGTTTCTTTATCGGTTAAAGATGTCAAATCTTGTAACTCAATTTTAGATTGAGTATCGTCATAATTAGTATAACCTGTGCGTAACCAATGTGATATGGTTTTACAAATACCAATTGTCATAACCTAAATATTTGTACGACCTGACCTTTTCTATAATGTATAAGCTATTAGAATTCTTCGAGGTCCGTTTGAGACTTATGTTTAAGTTTCAAGGTCTGATTGCAAATCTTTGTTAAATAAAGCAATATACATAATATATAAGCTTGCGGTTTGGAAAATCCTTTTTTGCATCCAAATGTATAACGCAAACCACTTGTCTACCTAAATCAAATTTAGCATTGTTTACCATCTATTGATATAAATAGCCCGTCATTAGCCTGTTATGTTTTTAGCTAAAAGCCTCCAAGTATTATTTTCGATTGCTTGGTGACTATCTTTTTACCAGATTACTGCAAAACTAAGGTGAAAAGTAACAACTAGCAACTAGATTTCGTTATTTTAAAGTTTCTAAACTATTTTTTCTTGAAACCCATTTCGATAACAGGGTGTAAAAGATTAATTTAAATTCATTATCTCATTACAACTGGTCTATAACTCACTGTTGAAGTACATCTTCCATGTCATGAATTTCCAAATGGGATATTATGGCTAAATTGTAGTGCTTCAAGCAAATATTCAAATTGTGAGGTGTAGAAAAAGCAAAGCACTCCCATGACATTTGTTTGGATCGTTTTTATCAGTCTATTACCTGTGCGTGTAATATTTGGCAACCTGCCTGACACCAGTAAAAGCGAATGAGATACAAAACACCCAGCGGATAAACATACAACAAATTATAAAGGTTGTGTGATATAGAAATAGCTGTTAAGTAGACAAATTTCATTCACAAGAAAGACTTTAAGAATATCCACGAGAAATGTATCTTGCAATCAATCCAACAATATTGATTGGACAAGCTACAATTCTATCAAACCATCCGGAAACGATGTATTTAAGAAATGATTAGTTCCTTTAATGAACCAATCACCAAATGTATGCAAATGAAAGAATCCAATATGAGTCTTAAGCTCAAAAAGAGGACTCTCCAGAAATTCTTAATCAAAAATCAAAACGAATATAATAATGTTAGCTGTATGGAACGCCAATGGGCCAGCTTAACATAAACCGAAGATACAAAATTTCGTTGTTGATGTTATTCTGATTTCTGAAGCACATTAAACAACTATTACTCATATGAAGATCAAAAAGGATATAGTATTTAGGATACTAAATACTAAATACTATATCCTTTTTAACTACCTAGAAAAATGCATTGAGAAGGTATCATATCTGCTGTTTATGGTCCACCGCCACATTCAATTAACAGTGAACAGTTTTCGAATTATTTTAAAACTCTTGGAGATAATTTCATTGCTGGATCTGACAACAACGCCGAACAGGCTCATGATTATTCAAGATTCACTCAAATGGTCATACCAATTGGTTTCATACCAGAGTATCCGCTAAACTTTCCTCTAAAGACAAAAGAAAAAATGTAAGCAACACTACAAAATCTAACTAGTGTCATACAAGCCGCTAAGATTGTAAAGCCAACTAGCCAGGTTCATTTTGATAAAATGCACAAACCTGATACAAATGTCCAGCTGCTCGAAATGACAAACGGCTCAATTCACAAAAAATTAGGAGTTGAAGGAGTTCAATAATATCTTAAAGAACTCACAGGTTTTTCATTGTGAAACTCTACACTTACTTCTCATAAAGTACTCTGAGCAAACCTGGACAAGATCAAGGACAGCTTAGATATAGAAAAGAAACCGGGTATGACCTGTTTATTTGTTTGTTTTTATCTCTACAATCTGTTTTGGGGCTCGAGGCACTTCCAACTCTTACGCGGTTCGCTTATTTACGTCATTACCTTACGCTATTACAGCCAAATCGAGGACGTACGGCTATAGGTCCGATTTACGTAGAACCATCTGCACATTGCAAAGCTCAATGCCAGCCTATAGTACTGACATGAAAGATGGGTTGGCCTATGGATTCTGCACTCCAACAGGGGGTCATAGATGTGTTCATTCACACCACCGATCATAATCGTATGGTGAAAAATCCCTTTACCATCCCGCCCCTATCGGGATTCGAACCCGGTACCTCCCGCTCCAACTGCCGCAGCTTTAACCACTGCGCCACCTGGATGGTGGGTATGACCTGCTCAGTACACAAATGTTTATACTCCCACTTAAAAATAATAGTAATGTACTCTGTACAATTTTTTTATAAACTATTTACTTTAGTTAATAATTTTTTGAATCTTTATTTGAAAAATTTCATGACCATTTCATTTCAAACCTGTTTTTCGGTAAAAAAAATTTAATAGTAAAAAAATTTACACATAAATTTTTCATTAAATATTAAATACTTATAATTTTTTCTGAGAAATACGTAGACAGATAAAATTAAATGTAATGGGATGAATAAACGTGCAGCCTTTTAAATGTTATTTTCTTAAAATTCGTCTGCAAAAAATCTAAGATAAATAAAATGATTTAAAAAATAAATTTTACAAAAATTTTTTTTTCCGCGAATTTTTTTCTTAAATTTTTTTAAGTAAAATTTTAGTCTCGTGGAACAAACCTGGATGCTTTTCGACGGAATTTAACATGGGTAATTATATAGTAAAATATAGTTAATTTAATTGAAATAACCGGGGGAATGTGACGACTGAGTTGCGACCTCTGAGTGTGTTGGTAAAAATCAGCCTCAGTACTAACCGAGTGAATTTGGAAAACTTGGACACTAATTCCAAAAACGATTGTGTTACAATCGCTCAAAAAATGTTGCATATATCAAACACTTTTGAATCACTTTGCAAAAGAGTCTGATAGTGAAAAATCTAGGCTATTCTACTGATTTGGTAGATTCATAGTCAAACCAACACCACTTGGAATCTAAGGTGTACCAGAATATTTTGTAAATTAAAAAAAAAATTATCCAGAACTAAGCAAGTTGTGTTCCTGGTAGATACCATTTTGGTCTCAAATTCTCAAATAACATGAACAGGTAAAAATAAGGAACAGTTTTTTTCACACCCCAATGGAAAAGAATCCCTATAAATAAAGTAAAATCACATTTTTGTGTAACAAATAAGTAAATAATTATATTAGGAGGCATTATTATAAATATTCTCTATATAGGAGAATATGCCTCTCGGAAGCGTAAGCTGGTTTCGATCTTATGATTGATAACGTCATTGAATGACTGTGTGATCGAATAAATCATCTCGTACCTATATCTTAAGCTATCGGGCTTATTTTTTATTTATTTATTTATTTATAAGCGATCGACCATCAAGCCATTTTCGCCTTTGGTGTAGATATAGATTACAATTATGTTACAGTTTAGTTTACGGTTCATGTTATAAATTTCAAAATTTTTTCGTATATTTTAATCTCCTTCAGGTATTGTATCACTCTCATTAATTGGTCTCTGTCGTTCGCTAGTGCCAGATGAATCGAATTGGGAGTTCTCTGCTTTTGCCTTTGGTTGACCAAATGTGGGCAATCGATCAAGAAATATTTCACTGTTAGCTGTGCATTGCATAGATTGCATCTGGGTACCTCCGTTTTGAGAATGTGGTAGATGTGCGTGATGTTGGTGTGCCCTATACGTAGCCGGCAAATAACATTGATGCTTTTTCTACTAAGTCTTCCATCGTTATGTATTCTATTTCGATGTCGTTTGCTTGAGCTGCAGATTTGGCTTCGAAATCGGCTTCTTCGTTTTCGGGTATTCCCACGTGGCCGGGAATCCAGATCAAAACGATTTTTTTCGGATAGTTGAGAATCATCTCTCGTGTTTTACGGATTTCGATTTCTTCTGGATACCAGACCCTCGAGTATTGCCAAAGAGTCTGTGCATATTGCCTGGATTTCGAGAAGGTGGTCAACTGCGAGTTTCACAGCTTCACTAAGCGCGGCTGCCTCTAAACTTAATGAGCTAGAATCGTTTGACTTTCGTTTTTTTATTGCAGATGTTTACGTGTTTGTAATAGCGAATCCGGCTCTATTCTGTATTTTTGAACCGTCGGTGTACTGAATATGTGTGTTTAGTGGTAGTTTTGAGAGCAAGTTGATACTTTTAGTTTTTAATTCTGCAGGTGAGATATTGACTTTCAGGAACTGGTGGAGCTTTTTGTTTATGTTTATGTTTAAATTTTTCCAAAGAGAATGTTGCGAAGATGCTCTTGTGCTTAACACTTTTGGGGAAATGTTATACCGATCACACAGTTCTGATCCCTTGTGTCTCAAACCTTGGGTTGAAAAGTTGGGATAAGTATAGTAAGGAGAGTCAAGATTGGCTTTTTGCTTGATAAAAATCTTAAGGAGGGCTAGCTCACTTCTCTCGGATAAATTTAAAATCTCTCCTTCTGCAATTAGCGATACGGTGAGAGAGATTCTAAAAGCTCCGGTAGCTATCCTTATGCTTTCGTTGATTTTAGGATTGAGGAGCCCGAGTGTCGATTTGGACACATTTTGATAAAATTCGCAGCCGTAATCAGTTTTGAATATGATGGTACTGTGAAGGATTCCTTCCAAGCATTTTGGTGCATTGAGTGTTTTATGACATTCTTGTTTGATGTTCTCTATATGCGACTTCTAAGTCATCTTGGTATCTAGGATAGTTGCGTGTTTCCATTGAGGATGATAGTGTTGGGATGCATCATCGATTCTTGCAGAAGTACATTAACTTAGTTTTAGTTCGTGCGATAACCTTGTTTCTTTACACCAAAGTTAAAGTTTGCAGATTACTCGGGAAATCTCCTCTTCGTGTTTTGATATACCTTGTCCGCCGTAAAATATAGTTAAACAGTCAGCATATAATGTGATATAAAGTGACTGCCAGACATGAACCAGTTGTAACTGCATTCTCTTGTACGACAGTTTGTGGCCTAAAGTTTCCTAATAGCACTTGAAAACTGAGGTCTCTTAGATAATTCCATATAAAATGTAGTATGAGTCCTTTGATGTTCTATTTTTCTGGTTATTGGATTATTCGGAGCCTCTACACCCTTTCATTCGCTTTTTCGATGTCGAAAAATATACAAGAATTTTGTAGTTCCTCGTCTGTAGTCTCATTTAGTATTTGTATCGCGTCCATACAACTTCTGTTTGCTCTAAACCTATATTGATTCCTGGAAAGCAGATGATTTGTTTCCAAGTACCCACGTTAATCTTTCGTTAACCATTAGCTCCATTAATTTACTGTCGTTGTTTAAAAGAAATATTGGGAATTCCGTGGCAACTCAACATGCCATCTCTGCTATCGGGCTTGAAGTTTATACTGTGCGATTTGTATATATATACGTTCAGTCGTGACGCGATAGTACTACTGAATTACAAGAACTTAACTCGAATTATCAATTTTATTAATTAATTGTGGCGTGAGCTAATTTTCATATTTGCGATTTATTGGAGTTGCTCTCAGAACGCCACATTGCTCCCCCCGAAAGTAAATTCTCCCCTCTGTTTGATTATCATTATCTATGCCGTAATGCGTTGAGTTGCCTGAATTTGCCCGGTTAGTGTAATAAGGCTTGTTGCGACATGAATACTTTACTATTGTTACTATAGAGGAGATTTCCAACCAAGCGGGAGGTACCAGGTTCGAATCCCCATAGGAGCAGGATGCAAAAGAGATTTTTCACCATTTGATTACAATCGGTGGTGTGAATGAACACATCTATGACCCACTGTCGGAGTGCAGAAATCATGAGCCAACCCATCTTCCATGTCAGTACTATAGGCCTAGCATAAAGCAATGGAATGTGCTTCATGCAGACCTATAGCCCTGCCGGTACGTCCTTAATTTGGCTGTAATGTGGTGTTAGGGTAGGACGTAAATAAGCGAAATGCGAAAAAATTGGGAGTGCCTTGAGTCCCACAACAGATTAGATTGTAAGGATAAAAAAGGGTCTTTCAACTGAATCGATAGAAGATCATCACTCAACGCATTGTGTGCTATCGATAGGTTTTTGAGAGATATTGAGAGCGTGTATTGTAATAAACGAAAATACTCTCAGATTGACCATGAAGCACTTAATCCAACGCGAGCGAAAGTTATCGGAGGATATATCACAAGGTAGGGATTCTTCAAACTGGTTACAAACCTCTAGTAGACTGTGTTTTTCAAATCAAGAATTTAGATGCACTTACCCTTTGTGAGTACGTAGCTACGTCCCCGAAAATTTAGGACATACTTTCACGAGGTCATTTACCTCATAATGTACCGTTTGAATAGCTATATATCGAACCTTAACTATTTGTTAATTTTGTTGCTCAGTGTATGCAAATCTGAGGCCAATATTTGGCGAAATTTTCCTAATGATAATCGAAGATCCAATTTGTAAAACGTTAAGTAAATTAAGTGCGAATAAAATTTCTGATTTTATTTTATCATATTTGGTGTCTTGTATGCAAATATATGCGGTAAAAGAACAAGTAAACTGCAAAACCAGCTTAGTTTCATAAGGAGGAATCATTCAACCAAGGTTTTCAGGAAATACTGAAGTGGCGACGTCATATACAGAACGCTATATGGCGATCGGATCCGATATGGTCGTAGCTGTATAGAATAAACATTAATCACAAATAAACATTCTATGCGGAGCGATTGCCTACTCGACAGATGAAGTAAGAGTTTGTCAAGCATCCATAGCTCAAGCATAACAACGCTTCACAATTTTCTCTGATGCTGACTTATAAAAAGCCGATTAGCACATTATATCTCTACAAGCTCTGTGGGTCCCATTATATTTGAAACCAGGATTTTATATTCGTGTCTAGACCGATATCTAGGTTGAAGATACATAACTGCAGAAATATTCCGACAACAGGACACACATCTACCAGGAACAAATGTTTAAAGGATTTTGATTTATCTTTTATGTCTGTGCAATCTGTTTTGGGACTCAAGGCACTCGCATCTCTTTTGTGATTCGCTTATTTACGTCCTTACCTTACGCTTTGCAGCCAAATCGATGACGTACGGCCTTAGGTCCGATTTACCTTACCATCTGCACATTGCATAGCTCCATGCCAGCCTAGTACTGACATGGAAGATGGGTTGGCCCATGGATTCTGCACCCCAATAGGGGGTTATAGTTGTGTTCATTCACACCACCGAACATAATCCCTTTTGCAACCTGCTTCTATCGGGACTCGAACCCAGTACCTCCCGCTCCTACTGCCGCAGCTTCAACCACTGCGCACCTGGGCGGTGCCCTCACCAGTTTGTAATAGTGTTTAACAATATTCAATCCATTACAATTTGAACAATTTCGACCAAAATACTGATTTAAAATTATTTATTGTGATGACATTGTGATTTGACAGAAAGAAAACAAATTTGACGTATGCGTCTACTACATTTTATATTACTTCCATGTCAAATAGTATACAGCGGTATAGTGGCATTCACGCCAAATTAATCCTTATACATAAAACAGTCACAAAAGAAATATTTTATTCATTAATAAAATGAACAAAATAAATAAGATCGTTTCTATACAGATACGAATTTTTTTCAATATTTCATCAATTGGTCTTCTTAAAAATATAAAACAACAGAAAATAAAATGTTAAGGCAGTATCACGTATAAACATCAAATCCTGGCAGAATGTACTAGAACAGGAAAAGTGCTGAATATATAAAATTGTAATAAACCGAAATGTCAAATGTTTGTTTTGATTTTAATTGGGTCATTCACACGTAAATATTTACATTTGCAGGTCATTGAACTTTGTAGACATTTATTTTGTTTTTATTTGGTTATTGATTTATGAATGTTTACTGGTTACAAAACGTTTGACATCTGACTGTAATGTGAATGATCGTCTTTGACCATCTTTTGGAGTGCAGAATTCTTGGTCCCACTGCTTATGGTAAACGTATTTCGGACGTACATGATTAAGAAAATTGTGGGTTTATTAGAAGAACATTGGCGAAACGGACGCTGTCCACTCTAGCTAATATCTTTAGCGGGAGGCACCGGGTTTTTGACCATACGATAAGGAACCATACGACCATAAGGAATTTTTCACCACACGATTACGATGAGCTGTGTAAATGAACACATCTATGACCCCTTGTTCCATGTCAGTACTATAGGCTGGCATGGAGCTATGCAATGTGCAGATGGGTCTACGTTAATCGGACGTATAGCCGTACGTTCTTCATTTGTCTGTAATGGCGTAAGGTAAGGACGTAAATAAGCAAACCGCGAAAGAGTTTGAAGTGCCTCGGGCCCCGAAACAGATTGTAGAGATAAAAAAACAAACAAAAAACAAAAGACTTAGAATAAAATCTTCAGATGACCTCGTCAATGCTTTAATGAGATTGGATGCAAGTTCAACTACTAAATGGCGCAGTCATTGGACGATGCTCGGGTTTTAACAGTAGTTTTGTATCGATCAAACTGAGAAATTTACAAGACACTGGGCTTTGATAAGAGATACTAATCACCCATAATGAGCCTTCTCGATGGCTCAAATATGAATTGAGATTCTTTTATATATATACACGGATTAATCTATTTCTAATCAGTTGTGAATTCAAAGATTTTCCAACCTGTCCCCAGCAGCCATCTCACTTAAGTATTACATGTTACATATTTTTATGTCACATATTTTCATATTTTCAACCATATACAGGAACGTCAAGCTCTGAGTGATCATGAATAAAAGCTGATGGAATAAAATTAGTATTGTAAATAAGCATAATATTAGACAAAAGGGTCTAGCGATCTCTATACGTACTAGTCATATTATTTAGAACTTCATCGTCCAACAAAAGTGTTTATTGGAGGTTATAGTAGGTATGAGGTAGCCACATCCTATGGAATACTTATCCGCATCAGGCAGAATGATAACAATAGATCCTTTCGTATATCAGTCATGGAATCCTTGTGAAAAGGTTTCGAACTGAGTGAGACTTTGGCTCGGAACTAATCGACAATTGGTTATGCCGATGAGATGGACATACATATATTTCGAGTTAAATACTCGAGATAAATCAGTTTGCCTATATTAGATTGCACTGCTATGTACTGTCAAATAACGTGAACGGGAGTTAGTCTGTGCCTACGCATGGCAGACTCGATTTCTCAAAATATTGCTCCAGAAATATTGATTCTCAAGCGACATGTTTTCCCGCAGTTCAGTAATTAGAGAAAGCGGTCGGGGCTAGTGTGCTTTGTCTCTAAAAATCTGCAGTACCACACATGTCGAAAAAGGTTCAAGGCGAAACGTATAATAATACGTTTGCCTGAATAAACGATAGAGAGACGGTTGGAAAAACGTGGTACGAATACCAGATCGTATGCGCGGACTTTGGTGTCATTCCCCGTAGTTGGATGGTTTGCTTAGAGCAGCACCATTTTTTTTTATAAAAACCAGCCTAAACCATAATTCTCTACAATTCAGTTTCCTCGAAACTCGTTTGGGAAACAATAGTTATCATGGATTGACTTTATTATCTAATAGAAGTCGGATTCCATTGGATATCTAATCGCATGGCTATCCAATGAAACATGGTGCCCGATAACTTGGTTACAGTACGACCATTTTCCACTTGTTTGGGACTTAAGCCAACCCTTGATGTGACATTATGATCGACATTCTCTTATGTAGTCTGCCCCAGAAAAGACAGGATACCCATATAGAGATTACAATATGCCATCTGAGTTGGATGTATTATAGATATATACTCGTTAATATATCAGAAGAAACAGACGAAGCTATCGTGATGTCAGAAATCAAAAGGAGCACCTTTCACAGTGAACAGACTAATTACTCGTCGGCGAAGCAGTATTTTCTGGAAGCCAGAAAAAAATCACGAGTGTCGAGTGCTTAAGAAAAAAAGGCATAAATATGCATCAGCATAAGCACCTTAGGTTTTTAGGAAATTTTTGGCTGTGAGGACTGTAGTTTGTTTAATGGCACATGAGAAGTAAGGCGTGTGTAAGCAACAGCACTCTAAAATGTATCTTTGAAGCTGTGCTTCATCACTAGAAGCGAATTATATTGAAGTACATCCTTTGACAGCTATCTAGGTATGTTTTTGTTCCGAGTCCGATTCAAGGAAAGTTCATATGTTTTGAAGGTACTGGAGTACCGAACTCGGGACTCAATACTGTCATATTTTCTTTCCATTAACAGGAGGCCTTCTTCTACATCTTATGCACGATGAATTATCTATACCCAAGCTGCACATACCTACGAAGGTTCGGACTTGGTCTTTTCAAGACAAGAAGTAATTATGCCACTTACATAATCTTAGTGCGGGATAGTCACAGACTTGAGTGTCTTAGATGAGGTAACTCTCTCTAATCTTCATTATATATTTTCTTAATTTATATAAAGGTCACTATCGTTACTAAACTAGGTTAGGTTGGGTTAGGTTGGTGATTATTTCAGCATACTTCGACCGGTGATGGTCCGTTGTGATACCACATCTTACTTACCTTTTACCCTTATGAGAACCTATTTGAGCTACTTATGTAGCATGATAAGTCTCGCACCTTATAGTTTTCGAGATGAAAGAGGCAGTCCATTCAGAATCTACCCAAATATTCATGTCTTTTGTGTGCCAAAGCCGTCCATACACCTTCGGCAAAAGTCATTAGTTTTTAGACCTAGCATGATCGCATGCTCTCCAAGAAGGCAGTATCCTGTGCGTATTCCCACGATCGTTTTTAAATCACTTGCCTTGCTACTCTACATGAGAGGATGTTCGTACACCTTTCGTTCGCTCAGATTTATGCCTTTTTTTTAAGCACAGTTTTAAGTGCGTTAATGGGCCACTCCAACTTTTTCCTTTCCGGTAGCAGTTGAAAAGTTGTACCATGCCTTGCTAGTTCGTCCGCCCTGCAGTTCCCCATAATGTCCAAGTGGTTGGTGAGCCAGACTATCTTATTTTTAAAATGCTTACGCATATTATTCTGTCAGCGAAACAGAATCATAGTTTTAATTGCCGTCTGACTGTCCACATAAATTGTGAAACAGTCGAGTTCAGAGCCTCCTAAATCCCTATTACTTGTGCCTGGTGCACGCTGCAATGATCAGGAAGACGAACTGATATATCTACTTGCAATTTATCACAGAAGACGCCAGTTCCTACTTTACCGTGAAGCTTTAAGCCATTCGTAAAGAACTGCAATGCTCTCGTTTCCGCAACCGACCTGCTTCTCCAAGATTCCATTGAGGGGCAAGAAGTTCGGAACCTTTTCCCGAAGCATAAAGTCGGTGTAACATAGTCTAGATTCGCCAGTTGCTTCCTTAGCGATCAAATTATCGTCGAGTGTCCTGTCTGAAGACATTTCTACTGAGATTTGGCTGATAGTCGGGTGGCTGTAATCGACGCCATCTGCTTACAATAAATGTCCACGGGAAGCAGGTGAAATGACCTGCAAGGCACGTGTAGGTGTTGTCATCAGCGCCCCAGTTATAAACATGCAGACCGTTCTTTGCACTTTCTCGTTCCTTTTTTTGTACGTTACTTTATCAAAAGCTGGCCACCACACGCTCACCCCATACATAAGTACAGGTCTTACTACGAAAGTAAATAGCCAGTGTACCAGCTCCGACTTCAGGCCCATCTCATTCCGATGGCGTTCCTGCACGAGTACATGGCTGTATTAGCCTTGTTTATACTCTTTATAAACTGTTGGGATACCAACTAAGCTTACTGTCCAATATTACGCTTAGAAATCATGCCTTGTCGGTGAAAGCTAGTATCCTGCCATTTAAGAGTGGTGGATCTACTACCGGGATTTTATATTTCCTATTAAATAGTACCAGTTCAGTGTTGGACGAGCTAATTGCCACTCCACATCTGATGATCAATTCGTAAAAATTAGGAGGGCGGTTTGGATTACCTCCTTCACCGTGCTTAAATATTTACCAGAGAAAGCTTTTGTTACATCTGCATAAGCAATCGGTCCGATCCCCTTCCTCTCCAGCTCTAACAGCAACCCTATGTTCTAAAAAAGAGGAGATAGGACACCCGCCTCCTGACAGTGGATTTCCCTAGCTCCGAGCTTCCCATCCTGCATCCAAGCATGTTTTTGATTAACCCGCAGAGTGATCCACCCCTAGGAACGAAAATCGCTCCAGAATTTCCATTTTGGCTCTGGGATACGTACAAAAGTTGTGAACAGTGGATTGCCAAAATAAATTGTAGTCTTACCCCCTGCATGATTACAGATTCCTCTCTCGATGTCGTCTATAAACAGATTTTATTTTGTACTGATAGCAACTCTGTGTTCTCTTTGAACAATAGTTCAACCGGCTCTAAACCGAAAAGAGATTTTATGAATTTATTGAACATTTTCGGTTGCAATTACAAGGTAATGGTCATGTGGTTATGTGCTTACTTTGACATTGAAAGCAACGAAATTGTATTTAAGCAATAAACGGTTCTCGTTTGTGTTTCATATAGGACATGAACAAGCTCCTGTGCCTCTTTACTTGAATTTTTTAGTAAGTTTAACTCGAAGCTAACTATAAGTACGTTGTTTCGAAAAGGTAGGACCACTTTGGAGTACTGGATTTCATACTGACTGGACCTGGTGTTTCAAGTAAAGAATGTAAAGAATGCTTTGAGGTGTTCAAATTTTTAGAAAATTTCTGTATATCTTCTGGCTTTTCTGCTATGGAATAAAATACTTCAGTTAGCTAAGGATGCAGAACGGCCTTTTCTTTATATAATCCAAGAATTGCACCAAAAATGAATTCTATAGCTCTCTTTAATAAGGAAAAAGGCAATAATACGAGTTAAGCGATTGGGATGTCATGTGGTCCACTTACTGCTAGTCTAACTAATCGACATCGGATTTTACCATCTGCGTACTGAGACAACATTGCCACAATACTTGTTGGTACCATATGATCATATAGCGGTAACGTAGTGTAGTGATCAGAGTTTATCAGTTAACCATACAAGAAATCTTAGCTGGTTCTTTTATGTAACTTGGAATTCTGGGAAGTTAGGCGTCTAAACATTTAGGATTATGCTATCTCGCACTATTTAGAATTAATCTGGGGGACCAGTACATTTCGACTCATAATCTGAGTGGTCGTATATATTTGATAGCCTAGAACAATTAGTAGGGTTGGAAGGAAATTTCTAATATATTAGAAAAGACCTGTTTTATTAAGCTCAACCCACTTCTATGCATACTACAACCATTGATATGCAGACAGACACGTCTTCAAGATAGAAATGGTCATTTCGGCAGTTTTTGGAACTGAGTAATATTGTGTACGGTCATATAACAGCTCACCTGGATCCGGACACCATCGAGATCCTCATAATCTTACCTGTCTCCCTCTCTAACATTACCTGTTGAGTCACCTCAATCTGGACACCAAAATATAAATCAAAATTATTTTTTATTTAATAAAATAACGCCTTAACGAATACAACGAATACAGTTTCATTGGTCAGTTGCCATTTGAACGTGTGCGTTCTAGCTGACCTGCTTTGAGAATTCCAGTTGATACTGCACCAAAATGATAAGATAGCTTGTCATTGACGCCGCCATCGAATACATCAGCTCGTAGTTCACCGAGAATAGTCCACAGATTGAGATCTCGAATTTATTTTGTTCCAACGATAGTGAAAACGATTCCACCTGAAATGAGACAAAAATAAATGATAATCAGTTACAAAACAATTACGTTACGAGCACGTTACGGTTTTAACAATCCGCTCATCAATTTCAGATGAAATTCGACGATCGTTTAAAATGTGTCCCGTTAATCTTGATTTATTAACAACATCTTCGGCTATTTTTATATAACTGTATATACTTAGTACGACCGTTAAACATCCGACTGGTCGGGACACAAACAATGCCCCGATATCGTGTCGATTATAATTGGACGCGGTCGTTAAGAAAAACAATAGAATGGATAAATTATAGAAGCCGGTGAATAGTTGAAGAAGAATCACAATTGAATGGTACTTTAGGAAGAATTTTGTTAGTTTTGATATTTTGCGATGATAACCAGCCAGTCGATTGATTCGATTGCACGTCATGGTTACAAAATAGTCGCTGTATCCAGAATTGGCGGTAAACTCTTTAAGTACAGTACACAATTCGTGAGATACAATGTCATTCAGATATGAAAGACATAGAAATATTCCGGACGCCTCCGATTCGGCTATCACCGAAATGCTTATGGACATTGTCACCATCATCATTTCGAATGTATTCAAGCACTCATTTGAAATTGTGTATATCGATATAGCTTTCATCATAAGCATGATGAATTTAACAACGAGCTCCTTAAAGTAGAAAATCGTTATGTATTTCGATCGTAGCTTTTCACATTTGCAATCGTGCTCGATAATTCGGACCTGTCGCAGAACTTTATTGATTCCTCTAATTTTTCGATTCGTTGTCAAAACGATAACCAAATAGAATAATATATTCACTCTCATATTATACCATTCGTACATGTGTCCTATTGTTCGAACAAACGGATCGTAGTTAAATTTTGCCACAACACATCTATCAAAACGTGCCGCACAATTAGCTATCGTGGCGTTCATCACCACAGCTATCAGTATAGTGAAAAGTGCTGCCACTGTGGATTTGTGTAATTTGTGTGCGGCAAAATTATATTTGAACGGTAATAGGCCTAGCAATTTCGGGACACAATAATATTTTGTATACAAAAAGGTGTAGAATTTTCTAGACATCATCTCGAATGACAGGTGTACTCAATACTAATTTGTTGTATCGAAACTAAATTGTAATTAATGCAATCAATTACATTGCATTAATTATTAATTGTCTTGTCAAAGAGTCAATGTTATACCAATACAATTCATTAGTAATAAACCACCGCTGGGGCGTATACCTTGTTTCACAACTTGTTTGTTTGTTTTAGCGCCGAAGCACTTCCAATTCTTTAGCAGTTCCCTTTTATAGGTCCAAATTATGTAGACGCCTGCACATAACACCTCTCAATGTCAGTTAAATTATTGACGTGGAAGATCGATTAGCTCATGAGTTCTGAAGTTAAACCTTTCGTCGGTCTGTATGACATTTGCAGCACCATATAGCGCATTTGTTTAAATAACTACAGATGTGAACAAGCACTTGTCACAATCATAACGACGAGAGAAATGAATGATAAAACGAGGCGAAAGAGTTGAAAATGTGTTTATTCTCCCTTCCCCTAACACCTGAGTTTGTCGCTCTCGTGGCAGAGGGTCACGGGTTCGATTCCTGGGGTGGTGACCAAACATCAATTACGATTGGGTTTAATCAACGATTGGTTGTAAGTGTGTTGAACCCTGAACCCTAGCGGCATTGGGTTCTGGAATAACATTCACCTTCTTTATTTTAAAATTAAAAACGCGTGTGTTACAAAAATATTCTACACCATTCTAGTCTTTCAGGCCAGTTTCAAAATTTAAAGTCTGAATCTCAAGTCGATCTAGCCCCAAATAATCTAAGATCCAGTTAAATCCATTTTTGATGACTCTGTTTGGTTCTGGTCTCTACTATTTGTATTGGGGACGAAAGGATTAACTTTTTCTAGTTCCCTTTTAGCGTACTACCTTACGTCGAAGCCTAATCTATCCACTAAATAACTAAAGTGAGAGTTATATAGAGTACGGACATAGAAGATGATTATTCCCTTAAGATCTGTATTCCAACAAGAGATCGTATACTTATGTTCATTCAACTCACCAAACATAAACGAAAATAATGAAAACCTGCTTCAGTCCTCTCGGGATTCAAACTCGGTACCTTTTGCTTCAATTGCCGTGATGGTCAGATTAAGCTACCGGAGGTATACGGTTCTAGCTTTAAGCAACGCGTCGTAAAGCTTTCATAATTGGTCCTCATCGTAGTAACCGACCGGTAACAAGCTCACAATACGTCTAGTGGTTGGTCAGGTTAAACATTGAACCACTAAGCCCTATTTATAAGTCAACTGAAACTTAGTCGGAATACATTATGAAAAGCAGTGTTATAAAGGTAACGTGGATACAGCAGTGTTAGGTGGCATCTCTAAAACATAACTCTGGTAGAATCATTGGAACCTTCAAAACTAAACTATGATTCTTACGTTGTTGGAATAAGCAACAAAACTCAACCATCAGAGGATCAGGAAGTATAAATATTATAAATCACTAACGAGCAAATTGTCCGTCAGGTTATAAAAACAGTTTGTCCTTCTGATGGTCCTTTGGTTTGTGAAGTATGTGTGTTATGTAACAGCATGCTAAGCATACAGTGTGCTATTGACAGAAATAAGACTTCAGAGATGTGTCAACTTTATATCAATGTGAAGGAACTAACTCGGAGTGTATCGTATTCAGAGACCTATGTACAGTGGTAAGAAGGATAATGTTTTTGTTCCGGGTCAGATTCACGATGCTTCAAATACAGGGTGTCCGCCGGAAAGGTATACTACTTTGTTTTGCCGCCATTTTGGTAAATGTTAGTTTTGACAGTTCATATTTGGCAGTCGTGATGTAGACACGAGGCAAATTTATTATGGAAAAATATTCGATAAACGATTACTGTGACGATGAGAAAATTACGAGAAATTTTTGGGAGAAACAACGTGCCAACAAAACACACTATTTATCGTGTAGTGAATGATTTCGAAAAAAGATCGGCTGAAAACACTACTACTGCTCAAGAAAGTGTTCAAATCAATCCATTAACCTCAATTCGACGCCGTGCTCAGGAGCTTGGTCTTCAAAGAACAAGTTTGGCCACAATTTTGAACAAGGATTTGCATTTGTTTCCATATAAGATTAAGTTGACACAAGAGCTTCTTCCACAAGACCATTTACAGCTCGCCCATGACAACCCCGATTTTCATGAAAAAATCATAATGAGTGACGAGGCACATTTTCATTTGAATGGATATGTGAATAAACCGAATAGTCGGTACTGGGCAATAGAAAACCCTCAAATTATTCATCAGTCACCTTTACATCCATTAAAAGTGACAGTCTGGTGTGAAATTTGGTCAGGAGGAATCGTTAGACCTTACATCTTTGAAAATGAAAACGGCGTTACAGAAACTGTGAATTGGGAGCGATATCTTGATATATGATTGAAAACTTTTTAACGCCATAACTGCATGATTTTGGCTTGATTAACATGTAGTATCAACAAGACGGTGCCACATCGCATACAGCCAGGATTACAATGGAATTACTATGCGAGACCTCTTTCAACAAGTTATTTCAAAAAATGATGCTGTTGATTGGCCTCTACGGTCGCCTGATTTGACTGCTCCGGACTTCTTTTTGTGGGGATATCTGAAAAGCAAGGTAAACAAACCAGAAACGCTTGAGCAACTCAAACAAAATGTTCGTGAAGAAATTAATGAAATACCGAGTGAAATGTGTGAGAATGTAATGGAAAATGTGCTCAAAAGGGCTCGCATTTGTGAGGTTAACAGAGGCGGACATTTATCTGATATTGCAGTATTCCATACGTAATAGCCGACATTAAATAAAACATTTATCAATATATAAGATCCATTCTCTGTCATTTAATCAAAAATTATAAACAAACAAAGTAGTTTACCTGCCCGGCGGACACTCTGTACCTTTTTCTTGGATGAGCCAACAGTAACTTAATTTAAGCCGTCGTTCGAGTTGAAACCCGAAAAGAGTGAAACATTTCGGTTTCGGGGAAAACAGATATCTCGAGCTCTGTACTGGTGAGTGCTTTTATATAAAAAGAGGAATTTTCCCTGATTTAGTGCATGTATGGATCTGACCTGGATAGCAAGCAACATTTGTATCCAGGCAAAAAAGATTTCATAGTACTCTTTCCTCCCAGGGTCTAATTGGAAAGTATACAACTGGAGTTCTTAAGAACTATTGAAACACTGCTTGAAAATACTAATCTTCACTCCATTAGGCCGTAATGTTGGTAAGGAAAATCAAAGGGAACTAGGAAATAATGGCGGAGCTGGGCAGACTAATACAAAAAACTTCATTAAAGTCATGAAAACAGGTAAACCGGAAAATTGAGAGCTGTACGGACACTAAGAAACTGAAATGGAGATGGATAGTCTCACTACAACCACTAGACTTTAGAGTGTTCTCTGTGGAACGATTAAGGTCGATATCGGAACTCTAGAAAACTCCAATGGACGTTATACGAGCAACAGGAAACTCTAGAGGTTTCAATACAAATAAATTTTTTAGACTATGGAACTCATTTTGTAACTAGCTGCAATGGTTCCAGTGAGTTGATCCTGGAAGCTGTGGCAATGAGAAGAGATAGAATTCAATTGAGTATCAAACAGGAGGGTCTCTCACAGAAGGCGATTATGTTATACCATCATTGCTATAAGCCAATCCCCTTTTATACTCAAAAATGTATAGATCCATTGGGATAGTAGAGGGCTCACAATGGCTCGCAGTGGTATAGTTTGAAGAAATTAGCCCACGGTAAGAGGTATACAATTGTCGACTATCAGATCAGATGATCTGTTCTGGCACACAAATTGTCTTAAGTGTCAGACAGTGCTGAGCTGCATATGAAACGATTTCTTGGCCCCGTAAACCAAAATGATAAATTAAAAGTTTGCAAGTGGAGGGGTTTTACGAAGAGTAGTAAATGCAAAGCAGCCATCTATATACTCACGGTAGGCCATATATTCGAAAAAAATACTCAAAAAGAAGGACCTCAAAATCAATGAGAAATTTAGCTTTGCACTAGTAGGCCCGTCGCCTAGTTCTTGTGGAAACCATTGTAGGTCCAATAAAGCCCAAACCAGTGGACAACGATCGGAAGGGGATGAAGACGAAACTGGTAGGAAAGAAAATAGTACTTAGGTGAAGATGGCGCAATCACTTAAACTCCTAGAGCCAAGAGTAGGTGGCAAGAAGTCAGAATAACTAAGATAGTAATCTCAACTGTAGAAAACAATCAATAGTTCGAATCCCGATAGGGGCAGGATGTGAAAAAGGATTTTCACCATAGATCGTTTGGGCGGTGCGATCGGTGGTGCAAATGAACTCATCTGAGACCTAATTGAGGTTAGAATTCGTGTGTCGTTTCATCTTCCATGTCAGTATACTAATTAGGCTGGCATGGAGCTATGCAATGGGCAGATGTTTTCTATGTAAATCGGACTTATAGCCGGAACGTAAAGTAATATATTGGGATGTCACAAGGGGACCAATATAGCCTGAGTGACGGATAACTCTAGAAAAAAAAGCTGATTAGTAAATGGCATGTATTTATTTGTTGAGGTTTTACAGTCGGATCACAGGCATTTTTAATTTGATATTGGCTAATAAAAATGAAATCACTTAAAAATCTTGGGCCTACATAAGCTCCCCTTGGATTTGGATGTTTTGAGTTAGGGAGACCATCGAGTCAACCAAGTAGCTAATTTGCAACAAATTGCAGGATATTATCCACTTAGTCATTGCGAACAGCTACCTTTGAAACGCACTGGGGAGTAAGGTAATTTCAGGGAGGATTTAAGGGAATATAATTTCAATTGAAATCGTTCTAAGTGAGTTACATGGCGAATGTTTTGTGAGTGCATAGATAATGCCGGTCATATGACAGGCTTCAAAACAAACTCACAAATGGAATAACCCTTCTTCTTAAAAAGGAGGATGAAACCTGACTAACAGTCACAAAAACCGGTAAGTGTTTTTCGTAAAATCCAATTTGCTCTTAAGAAACATTAGAAAAGGATACAGTCTATGGAAGAATATTGTTTAATCCTGAAGGTGCGTTAGATGGACAATCAACTAATTATTATTTAAATCTTATGGAGGAGATGCTATTCTTTCTATTTTACTCAAATAAAGAAAAGATTCTTCCGCATCTAGGTTGTATTTTTAGTGCCAGCTACATCTTTAATGACATCCCTTGGATGTGGAGAAAATTGATCGCATCCTATATACCTCGTTTCTTTTGAAGGCTATGAAGAATGTGCTGGAGCAATATGTTATGAGTGTGTTCCGTCCTCTCTGAAACCACCACATAAGAACAAGTTCGCTTACCAAGTTGGTAAATCCTATTGGTGGTAATAACCGCTTTACAGAAGCTTGCTTCTAATACAGAGCAAATCATTGCTGAAAAAGAAATCACTTATGTGCCTTTATTGAAGTTGACGCAGCTTTTGATAACTCAATTGGTAGATGAGAAAGAGGTGACAGCAATTAAAGAATGATCTTTTCATTGGTCAATAAAGAACCAAACAGCTTCTTAGCAAACGGTAGCCAAAAATAAAACTATTCATTGACTGGAATGGAAATGGAACCTGAAAAATATGTACTATGGAATTACGACTGCACCATCTTGGTGATAGATCAATAAACCGAATATTGTCAGTGTCTGGAGAGTTACCTTATACGGAAATATAGCATTAAAGATCTTGAGATTGCTTTGCTCCGTGGCTTACCGAGATGTGCAAGGAACCGACCAGTAATTATTAATCTAGGTGGCGCTGGGTAAAATATAAACACAGGCAATTTCCTGCTTTGGAGAACAGTTGGAGCAACATATTTTTGTTATCAGGGCTATACAATAAAACAGAGTTATGTAATATTTAGATGGTTCAAGTCATTCACTTTCGGCAGTCATAAGTTCTCGATTATAAGGGAGAAGTTGGCTTATAGTATAGTTCATCAAACTTCTCAATTGGCATACTTACAATTTCCAAAAATCGTTGTTCGGTTTTAATCAAACCCCACAAGCGACTTAAAATTCGTCCCGTTTCATCCGACTTCGTCTGTACATATTGTAATATTTGTATAACAATGGCAAAATGGATCGGCACAAGAACCGCATTTAACACTCCACTTAAAAATAATCCATTATGCCGATTCAAACTGTACGACATCAAATAAACCAGCATGACAACGATGAAAATCATTTCGTTGTAAAACATAACGCAGATCAGTATCACAAACTGAAGGCCATACGCCTGAATCACACCATTTGCGACGTTGCGAAACTCTTCACGCAATTGCATAAGTACAGTAAGTCGATCACAAATTTTGGTTAAATTGTGTTGCGAGATATTACTGGTTCGTCGAATCGTAATGTACAAGTCATAAAGTTCGGCATTGATCACTTCATACAGGTACAACATGCGTAGAGCAACGATTGTGATTTCGGTGAATGCAACGTGGCGAACAAAAATATTGAATAGAAATACGAGATGCTGGAACATGGTTATTCCACCCACGTACATTACAGATATTTGATAATAACCGCACCCGAGCAATACAAAAAGCAGCAGCACGTCTTTGTACAGTATAACAACGAAAGATTTAAATAACGCCTGCCTGTGGCTATCTTCGCGCACAATCTCGAACATCTTTCGTTTAAAACACAACAGTCGATTGACTGCCTTAATCTTTTTGCGTAGATTCACGAACGTGGTTCCATAAATAATAATATTCAGTGAGTATTCGGTGAACTGCAGTGCTCGTGCTGTATTCAGAGGTAGGCTCATCACAAAATTTTGATTGATACTGAATGCGGTTTGGTCGCGACACAATTCATTCAGATACACTAAGCCGTAGCCAAAAGCCACTGTATATGTCATGTTCATGTATGAGATTTGAAATCGACTGGTTTTCACTTTATAGGTGCATGGCACAAGGCCAAATATTTTGAGAAGTAGATGTATTAGGGCCTCTAGCTGGTAAAAATATTTCGAATTAAATCGAATCGTATTCATATTACCGGGATAATTTATTACGCGGTCTAAACTGTTGTATAGACGGTTCCATAACTAAATTTAATTAATTAATCTTATAATTAATTAATGTAATTAGATTAATGATGTGTTTTAATATTAATGACTTTAGGGTAAATAAATAGTTTTTCGAATAAATTAGGATTTCATAATACATGTTTTATTCATCACTGTGATACACGGGACATCAGCCCTTAATATAACAAATCAAATAAATAAGTCCGACTCTTTCAAAAAAGCCGTAATTATATAACTGTAAAAAGAGAGACATAAACCGAACAAGTCCTCCCCATTGATTTACCATCTCACTTCCAAATATAGAAGTATGGGAACGATGATCAATTCCCATTATTTGTTAAAAAGTAGAATTGTCAAAAAAGTACATTTACTTTTAAATCGTAAATAACTACTATAGTGATTCACTACTTTTAAATCTTATTGCTTTTGAATCACATACGTGTGCGCTGACCGCAAGAAAAGAAATTATTTAATCAAGTTATCACGTAACACGATTTATGTTTTTAGTTTTTCACTAAGTTTCACACGAGTCGTACACAACACGAAAATGACATTTAATAAAATAATAAAATCTCATTATTAAAATTATAATTATTGTTAAAACTTATTGTTAATAAATATAAATTAAAATATAAATAAAACAAATATTTTATGTGGTTCGCCAGGAGTCAGGCACATAAATGGTGATCCCGACGACAGTATAATTATAGTGACGACTGGTAACAGTGAAACGACAACGATTAATTATAAAAAATCATAATTTAATATTAAAACTTCGTATGCTAAAAAAAGGAGACATATTAAGTAATTTACAGCAGTAATTCAACGTGGTAGCCGCGCCATATTCTATAACGAAATTTAGAGCTACACGATACGTTAATTTTATAATTTTTGTCATCACATTAAACAAAAAAGCTTCATCGTCTTCGAAATATAATGTAACAAATCATTATCGTCTTCGGAATATAAGATATCAACGGAAGACATTTTTTCAACAACAACGGAAAACATTTTTTCAACAATAACAGAAACATTTTTTCATCAACAACGGAAAACAATTTTTCCAAAAACATCGGAAAACAACTATTCAATAAAACGAACGTAAATTATAATATAAAGGTATCAATTTAATATTTCAAATCATTTTAATTTTTGAATTAATATTCAAATAGCTCATTTTTGTTAAAATTATTAAATTTTTTGTAAACCTATTGTCAAATTTTGTTGAATGTTTTTTTCGTTTCGAGTGCGAATCGTACAGCTGAATTTATCAGTGAGTATCAGTGAGAATAGTGTACTATTCCGTACATACGTATTTATCAGTTGTCGTTAAAGTTAAATCTTTGAAGTATTTCGTTTTGGTGGTGTACACGTTGTGAAGTGTCTTAAATATAATCAAACAAAATGGCTAACGAAGAAAATAGACCGGAAATTTTCCGTGTTTCAGTTAAAATTCCGCCATTTTGGAAACCCGATCCAGAACTGTGGTTTTGTCAAATAGAAGCCCAATTTAAAACCAGTGGCATAACGAGTGATGAAACAAAATTTTATACTGCCATTTCTTCTATAGAAAGTAGTATACTATATCATGTGAATGAAATAATTTTAAATCCACCCGACAATGACAAATTCAAACTTTAAAAAAACGTTTAATGGAACATTTTTGTGTTTCAGAGGAAACACGATTAAAAAAATTACTCCACGACAAGTATTTAGGTGATAAACGCCCATCACATTTTCTCCGAGATATGAAATCTCTTGCGGGACCAAATATCGGTAATGATCTACTAAAATCTTTGTGGTTACAAAGATTGCCAACACATACACAAACCATTTTGACAGTTAGCGATGACAATCTTGACAAATTAGCTACGATGGCCGACAAAATTAACGAAGTTTTGACGAATTATATTAACAACGTAGAACGTGTAAAAGAGAAAGAGGAGGACGAACATTTTAAACAAATGATGAACAAAATTGATGCACTATCAAAACGAATCGATGAAATTCAATTAGATCGAACTCGATCAAGAAGTAGACAAAGCTCAAAATCAAATGGTCGTTTTCGTTCTTCATCCGGATCGAGTTTCAATAATGGTATTTGTACTGGTATCACCGTAAATACAAAAATAGGGCGACAAAATGTCGCTATCCATGCAATTTTGTTACCGACCAAAAAAAATTAGAAAAGCGATCACTCTTGGCGACAAGTGATCTAGAAGTAAAATAAAGTCGCCTCATAATTCATGACAAGTCAACAAATTTAAATTATCTAGTCGATACCGGTGCCGACGTTTCCGTCATTCCACCACAACATAATGTAAGATACGAAAAAAATAATGGATATACTTTATACGCCGCAAATGGTACTGCTATCGAAACATATGGATCTAAAACACTCGAATTAGATATCGGTCTACGTAGATCGTTTTTATGGGATTTCATAGTGGCCGCAGTACTGAGTACAAAGGCCTATTTTGGGCGCTGATTTTTTGGGTCATTATGGAATCTTAGTCGACATGAAACGAAAGCGATTAATTGATACGTCAACACATATAGAATCGATTGGAAAAATTTGTTGTACCGTCGATCAAAATGTCAGATTAACTTCAGTCGGAAAGATCGAGTCACCCTATTTTGAGTTGCTATTGGAATACAAAGACATAACACGTCCGATATTAGAATTTAGTTCCACTAGTCACAAAGTTACACATCATATAGAAACGAAAGGACCTCCTATTTTTTCTAAAGCTCGTCTATTGACACCAGACAAATTAAAAATCGCTAAAAAGGAGTTTGAACAAATGATGAAGAGAGGAATTGGCCGTCCATGAAAAAGTTCGTGGGCAAGTCCTCTTCATCTTGTCATGAAACAGAACGGCGAATGGCGACCTTGTGGCGATTATCGCCGATTAAACGCTAATACTGTGCCTGATCGCTATCCGATCCCGCATATACAGGATATAGCACATAGTTTACAGGGTAAAACCATATTTTCTACGATCGATCTCATAAAAGCGTATCACCAAATTCCAGTCGAGGAAAACGATATCGAAAATACTGCAATAATAACTCCATTCGGTTTATTTGAGTTTCCAAGAATGACATTTGATTTGTGTAACGCTGCACAAATTTTTCAAAGATTTATTCATGCCGTTCTTGAAGGATTAGATTTCGTATATCCATACATTGATGATCTTTTAATAGCATCAGTTAATGAAACTCAACATCTCGAACATCTTAGACTCGTATTCGATAGACTTAAAAAATATGAAATAATAATAAATATGTCAAAGTGTGTTCTTGGAAAAAGTGAAGTAAAATTTGTCGGTCAATTAGTTTCTGAAAGAGGAACACAACCTCTACCAGATAAAGTAAGAGCTATTATGGAATTTCTAGAGCCTTCCGAAGTAAGGGGCTTACGGAGATTTTTAGCCATGTCCAATTTTTACAGAAGATTTATTCCAAATGCTGCAAAATTGCAAACTCCATTACTTGCATGTGTTAAAGGCAATAAGAAAAATGACAAATCAATAATAAATTGGACACCAGAAACACGGAAAGCATTTGAGGAATGTAAATAATCTTTAGCTGACGCTGCGATTTTAGCACATCCATCATCGGAAAGTGTCATTGCATTAATGGACGATGCATCAGATTATGCGATGGGTGATGTAGTTCAACAGTTGTTGAATAACGAGTGACAACCTCTAAGTTTCTATTCAAAATAACTTTCACTAGCACAGACAAAATATAGCGCGTATGATAGAGAACTATTAGCTGTATACTCTGCTATTAAATATTTCCAGTATATGTTAGAAGGGCGAAATTTCATCATATATACTGATCATAAGCCGCTAACCTTCGCCTTTCGTCAAAACCCGGAGAAAGCATCTCCAAGACAATTAAGGCATCTAGACTACATAAGCCAATTCTCTACAGATATACGCCACATTTCAGGGAAGAAGAATATTGTAGCAGATACAATGTCACGCATAGAAACCATTTCGATTCCTAGTTTTCTCAACTTAGATAATCTTGGTAAAAAACAAGAAGAAGATAGTGAATTAAAGAACCTAATATAAAATCATGACGGTAGTAACCCTTTGCGATTAAAGTCGATTATTTTTCCAACTAGTAATACTCCAATATTTTGCGACATTATAGACAGTCAAATTCGACCTTATGTTCCACAAGAACTCCGAAAATCAATTTTTGATCATTTTCATAAGTTAGCTCATCCAGGGATCAAGGCATCGACAGAACTTGTACGTGCTAGATATGTTTGGCCGTCAATTAAGAAAGACTGTGCAGTTTGGGCCCATTGTTGTATTCAATGCCAAAAATCTAAGGTATCCCGTCATACATAAAGTCTGATTGGTAAGTACGAACTACCAAAAGACCGTTTCGATCATATTAATGTCGACATTATTGGACCATTACCGCCATCACAGGGTTATACTTACTGCGTTACTTGCATTGATAGATTTACTAGATGGACTGAGGCAATACCAGTAGCAGACATTACTGCGGAAACCGTAGCACGGGCTATTTATTCTAATTGGATATGTCGTTTCGGTGTTCCCAGCTATATAACAACTGACCAAGGACGTCAATTCGAGTCAATAATATTTACCGAGTTGGGAAAAATATTACGAATCAAACGAAGTAGATCGTCACCTTACCATCCTTCAGCCAATGGTATTATCGAACGCTGGCATCGCGACCTAAAAGCTGCACTCAAGTGTAGCTGTGAAAAAAACGAAAAATGGGTTGAATACCTACCAACAATTCTTTTAGGAATGCGCGCAGCTTTAAAACCAGATATAGGAGCAACTACCTCCGAGTTAGTATACGGCACTACTATTAGATTACCTGGAGAGTTCTTAAATCCAACAACAAATCCAATTCGCGAAACTGACTTCGTTGCGCAGTTAAGAAACAATATGAATAGCTTACAACCAAGACAAACATCTCAACACAACAAATCTGTCATTTTTGTGCATGAAACCTTAAATAAATGCACACATGTATTTGATAGGACTGACGCTATCCGAACTCCTGTTCAAACGCCATATGAAGGACCATATTTAGTTTTGGAGCGTAATGAAAAAAATTTTAAAATTCGAATAAAAAGTAGGGATGTCAATATTTCAATTGACAGGTTAAAACCTGCCTTTTTATTAGAAAACTCTGATGATCCTTGCTCCGATTACCGAGAAAAAATAGTTCCCAGTAATGGTCATACTGAGGAATATTCTTCTGCTAAGGCACTTCCAAGCACTACGGTTGATTTTAAGACAAAAGCAACCAAATCAGGAAGGAAAGTCCACTTTCCGGAACGCCTTCGAGATTATGTTTTATAGAATAAATTTTCGTTAAACACTAGAGGGGGAGTACTATGGGAATGATGATCAATTCCCATTATTTGTTAAAAAGAAGAATTGTCAAAAAAGTACATTTACTTTTAAATCGTAAATAACTACTATAGTGATTCACTACTTTTAAATCTTATTGCTTTTGAATCACATACGTGTGCGCTGACCGCAAGAAAAGAAATTATTTAATCAAGTTATCACGTAACACGATTTATGTTTTTAGTTTTTCACTAAGTTTCACACGAGTCGTACACAACACGAAAATGACATTTAATAAAATAATAAAATCTCATTATTAAAATTATAATTATTGTTAAAACTTATTGTTAATAAATATAAATTGAAATATAAATAAAAGAAATATTTTATGTGGTTCGGCGGGAGTCAGCCACAGAAGTCAAGAGAAATCCAATAAGACTAGAGTACTAGAGCTCATTAACCTAGAGCTTATTGAAGCGAGGTGAAGCTGCCGAAACCTCGAACTAAAGATGCAAAGCGCGAATTTATTTATCGAACATCTAAGAATTGGAATTCGTTGGCTGGTTTTCAGTTGTCTAAAAGTCCGCCCTGCACTCAATTAAAAAAAAAAGGTATAGGGAAGTATTGGGATCAACAAGAATCTTATAGACTAAACCGAACTGCATGGACAAATGTTTGGCAATTAGGCTGTTGGAAAGATAGCTGAAATTTCTAAAACCCCAAGAATAGGTGAAGTGTGTCACTTGGTGCAGAAAAGCTGTGGGCAGTTGATCAAACTATGGAAAAAACTTCGGATCGAAACGATAGAGTTCTCAATAAAATATCAACAGCGCTCTCTTGTTCCAGAGTGCAGCAACAACTGACACAGGTATTCTCCAAGCGCACAAAATTTAATGATTTGAGCGATTTGTAATACTGGGCGTTATTATGAGAATGAGAGAGCCAATTTTGGGAAATGAAAGATGGGGCGGGGACATTAAACTCCGTTTCGTAGAAATTCATAAAGGATGAGCCAACCTGTATAAGAAAGCAATTGGTATACAATGTGAGGTTGTGGTCCGGAGTGAAGTTAGTGGCTCAAGGAGGATATTCCTAACATACCGAGAACTGGCTGAGTGTTCAACTATACTGTACGAAACTGTGGTCAGTAACTGAAACAATTCACAAAAAATCGATTATCATCGCGCCACAATCAATCAATTAAGAAAATCGATATTTCAAGTTAAGTTCTTTTAATTCGCTAGCTTTGACGCGTCACGATTAAACGTACATATACGATTCCGCACAGTTTGGTAGCATATGCCTGATGAGATGGATTTGATATTTTCGACCACAGTCATTCAATGACGTCATCGTTACATCGAAACCGGCCTAGCGAATTAAAACTCGAGTATACAACTCAATTCAAAATTACATAAAAGCTTCACGCTTTACATTGGTGGCCCCAACGGCTCTGTTTATGGAACATAACACGTCAATATCTTCCAGCACAACAACAACCTCCCAAGAATATTTCATTGTACCTTCCTGCCTTAACCTAACACAGTAAAAATTAACTCCCCACAATGGAATCGTTGTCTGCCTTTCTCTCTATGGTGGTTGTCCATTTCGCACTTTCAAGGCTCAGATATATTTCCAGGAAATTCGTCTCATGTTGCAACAAAGCCAAAGCAACAAAACTAAGGTGGGTGAATCCGGGCACCCACAAATATAGCATGCCGTATATAGTTCCGTTCTAAACCGCCTTCAAAGACTTGTTTGTCTTGGTATAGTATGAGCTGTGGGTCTGCTGCCACTTTATCTTTGAATCGGAAGGTGTGCAGCGCAAACAGCTGCTCGCCTATACAATACAATCTATTTGGCCCTTCCGGACACTGTATGGAGGGAGGTGGGCCGGCGCACAACTGCCCACATGCCCTCAGACATCATGGTGACGAAACACGTCTTCGGGTAATTATTTCATATAACTATTACTGCAAATCACACATGGGACAATAACAGCCCATCCTACCCATCCGGCAATGTTAATCTTTACTGACGGATCAGTATGCCGTTATCTAGCTGGGGTTATAAATACAAAATCCTAAGGTTGAATTATCTATCCCGCTTGGTAGGTATGCTACTGTTTTTCAGGCAGAAACTGTTGCAATTTTGAAAGTAGCGCACTCTTTGTAAAAAACATAAAGTGCAGTGATCGTCGGATCTGAATTTTTTTTGACAGCCAGGCTTCCCTTAGGTGATTGGTTCCAATACTGATTCATCGAAACTTGTTTTGGAAACGATAACTGCCTTAAATCAACTAGGCAGGCTAAATAAAGCTAGAGTTCACTGGATACCCAGTCACATGGGTATCAAATGGAATATTTTGGCCGATAAATTGGCCCGATTGAGTGCGACATCCACCTTTGGGTAACTAAGCCCGCTCTTGGAGTGACGTCACTATCTGTTAAACAAAAAATTGATTATCACTTTGGAGATCTACACCAAAAGAGATGGGATAACCTCATCTCTGGTCGTTTATCAAAAATCTTCTTTTGGATCAGTAACCCAGCAAAGATCCAGTCTTTCTTAAATTATAATAGACGCACTTTAAGGATCTTGCTGGGCATTCTCACGGGGCACTGTTCATTGAATAGTGTGGGAACGGGAAGGAAGAAACTGTTGAGCAGTTTTTGAGTTCCTGTTCTCCATACTCTTCCCACAGGCTTCACTATTTCGGTTCACAATTACTATTTGAGGAGAAATTGGCGACCTTGAGGATACCGAATATCTTAAACTTCATTAGTAGAACAAACAGATTCCGAGACTGAGAGTGCACGGTCTGGGAAAGGGTGACACAATGGACCAATTGAGCCTGAGTGACTGGGAAAAAAATAAATAAAAAGGTTCCGTTCGTTTCATGTCGCAACACGCCGTGAAATCAGTTTCCCAATTACGTAGGATAATCCGACAGAAAATTCCGACAGAAAACGATCGTTGAGCAGGAAGAGCGCAAGGCTGACTTTGAACTGGTTTATATTGATGGTCATCAACAATAATAAAAGCTTGTCTAAGTAAACAGAAACTATTAACTTCGGTTTTGAGTGAAATTCTAAATGTAACAGTGGCAAATAGTCATCAGATTTGAATAGAATGAAAAAGCTCTACCAAAGAGTGGGTTGCTGATGGAAAATAAACTACGATCCCATATAGAGTCCAGTGGGTAGGACGGAGTGGAAGCTCTTCATTGTTACTTTGAAAATGTATCTCTTGTTTAAGACCTTTAAAGTAAGCCAAAATAAGATCTGTGACCGAAGAGATGCACATTATTGTTTTCGAACCCCTGTGAGAGGGTAAAATCAAGATGTACATAATTTAAATATTTTCTAGTCTTACACTTTGGTAATAGAGATAGTGGCCAGCCTGGCAAAAAGAACGATTCGTTACGGCTGGTTTCAGCCTTCATGACCAGAGCAAAAAAAGCATCCACCAGGCAACGTGGTTGGCTTGTTACAGAGGCAAGATCACGAAATTTTGGACTATAATGACTAACTGACTAACCGCTACTCGGGTGAATATTATTTATCGAAAACATCAATTGTAGCGAGTTCCTAGAAAGATTCATGGTAATTCACATCCCGGGAAGTTCTAAGGTCGATGAATGAGACTCGAAACCCATTAAGCGGGTTCAAGCCTTATAAATCATCCAACTTTGGGCAAGAGCTACAGAACATATGACAAATTACTATCGTCTGGCTGAAGGTTATCTTTATAGGATGTCTAAGTGCTGATTGTAGATGGCGCAGCGATGTTTCAATGGAAAACTGCTTTTTTGTAGGAAAGGTGACTGACAGCCACTAAAGGTATACGCCCTAGAGATTGATCTGGCATCCAACTGTACGAAGAACTGTAGCCAGATTGTTGACACTATTCCAACAACAGACTAAATACCCTAAAAAATTATATTTGTATGTATAGCTACTCTTAAAACCAAACCAAATATTTAAATACTCACTATTTCTGTAAATTGTGGATCAAAATGAATTAAAATCGCCACATTGCTTAATATACGACCAGTCATTTGGCTATACTCCACCACATAGTGGCATACTTGAACAAAAATCCAAATCTGAAGTGGCACCAACAACACATTAACTATACCACTTTGAAAAATTCCTTTCTTTGTCGAATCGTCGTGTATAATAAAAAGCATAATGAAGAATAGGTAGACCACCTCCAAAGAAAACACGATTCCCACCTGTACAGCTGTCTGATATTGGTACAAGTCAATCGTTTGTTTCGTTATTCGACGCAATTTTATATGACGATTTGCCAACGAATGGAGTTGATCGCACAGCTGGACAAGTTTATGTTTAGACATTCGTTTACTTTTGCGTATCGCGGCCTCGATGGTACGCATCTCAGCATTTAATATTTCGTACAAGTACAGCAGGTTCAGCAAACATATCGTTAACTCGGAAAATGAAATATATTTTAGTGTTATATTTACCACCAGTATCAGGTGATCGATCAAGCGCAACTGTTTCGGATATATAATCGGCACCAATGGATAGATAAAGATAACCATGAATACGACGAGAACTACTTCCTTGTACAATAGAATGGTTAAGTACTTTGGTCCGAGTTTTTTATATTTGTCACCGAATTCGGCGAGAAATGATCGATCCAATTCCACCATTTTATTGATCGTCTTCACCTTACCGCGGGCTGTAACAAGGGTTGATATGTATAGTAATAAATTAGATAGGATTTCAAACAGCCATAAGAAAAAATCTTGATTTCCAAGCAGCGGTAATATGCGACTGTCTAATTGTAGTCTCGTTCGAAATCGAACTTCGCCTGTGATTGATGTTACGAATAATCCTATTGCGATGGCATATGTTATCGAAACGATTGATATTTCCATCCGTCGATGCCTTGAATTGTAGGTGTACGGCAGTAATCCTACCAGTTTCATAATGATATAAACGCAAAGGGTTATGTATCCGAGATAATTGTAACGAAATTTTAACAGCGACATTTTGACACTGAACCGATGTGCCTTGGTATATGGTATGTACTATAAAGGTCGAATCGGTAATTTTGGGAAATTACTTAAGCTAATGGGAATCAATTTAACTCGGGAATAATTTTACAAATTAGCTTAATTATAGACATTTGTAATTATACGATAGTAAATGGGAGAACACGAACAAACTATGAATAATTAATGTAAATTGCTTAATCTAATTAATCGCACTGTGACAGGGTGGCCACCAAAGCAACCAGAATGAATAAACTCGTACCGCCCAGGTGGCGCAGTGGTTAAAGCTGCGGCAGTTGGAGCGGGAGGTACCGGGTTCGAATGCCGATAGGGGCAAGATGTATGAGGGATTTTTCACCATAAGATAACGATCTGTGGTGTGAATGACAACAACTATGACATCATGTTGGAGTGCAGAACTCATGGGCCGACACATCTTCCATGTCAGTATACTAAAGGCTGTCATGGAGCTATGCAATGTGCAGATGGTTCGGGCCTATAGCCGTACGTCCTCGAATTGGCTGTAATGGCTTAAAAGTTAAGACGTAAATAAACGAACCGTGAACAAGTAGGGAGTGCCCCAAAACAGATTATAGGTAAAAAATAAAAGGATAAGCTCGTATGTCGGTTAGGAATGAAAAGTGTATCTCATGAAGTAGATCAACTTGGTAAAGGTGATATGAAAGTAATTAAAACACTATACTCATACTGTGTGACCTGTGATGTTGTTCCAACATGGAAAAATATCAAGTGATTTCCTCTCAAATAACTTTAAATTAAGTGACTGATCAAAAGAGCTCAGAAATGCTTCTTCTGATAGTGGCATCAATATTACAATTAAGGTCTGAGGTTTTTTAAACTCTATTTAAAACTCAATTGAGAATTTTCTTATTTATTGGAACTGGGGTGTTCACGCAGTAAAGTACAAAAAATACAAAATAATCAGCACACAAATACAATGAACAGTCACGTCACAATAGAAAATTATATAGATCGAAAAACAGTTTTCGTTTCAAACTATCTGTAATTCGCTAGCACTGTTGCATCAAAGACTAACAACATACAAACAAACACAATTGCAACATACATCAAGTCCGGTCGCACATGCCTTATAACCGGTGACATAGCCAATTAATGACGTCATCAGATAGTCTCGGCAGTGTATTGCCCTCCAAAACATGCTATAAAAAATCGCAGTTTCATGATTATTTTAACCACGTCGGTTATAAATTACTCGCTGGAGGTAACTATACAACGCTAAGCATACTAACTGAGGGTCAAGACTAACATCACCGAAAGGCAGACAGCTTAATGGAGCGATAGAGGAACACAGTTTGGATTACTTATCGGATGATCAACTTATCCACCTTGAAAATCCCTAATCTAACTGCCGTAACGAAGGGCATTTAACGCACGAATATTAAAGCAACCAATTACTACGATCTATACCATCTGATCATTAGCCGGTAATGATCCGGTAATGATAATACTGAGTACAGCTGTATTAAAGGCAGAAGCAACGAAACGTCTCACAAACAAGCGAACTAAATGGGATCCATATAAGAGGCTAGTCGAACAAAGTTGTTCCTTAGATATTTTGTTTCGCACGCCAGCTGATATTGATGAGGCTGCAGAGAAGTTGAAAAATGTTTTGGAGAGATCAGCAGAAAAAGATTCACTCGGCATCAATATTGCTGAGAAAGTTAATAAACTGCCGCGTGATAGGCAATGGCATTAATCTAAATCGCCTTTATTTAAAGGGAAACTAAATCGGAACTTAATAGACTCTATTATTCGCACTGAGGGAAGAGCAAACCCAGGGTGTCCAGAATTATTAACGTGAACTCTCGGCAACTGAGAGAACATAAATTTCCTTGTGTAAGGCAACCAAAAGATTGAAAAGGCCAATTAATTTAAGATTGGACTACCAAGTGATATTTGGACAAGAAGCGATGAAGAAAAAGCCATACCTTTCGCTATTCATCTGAAGGGAATATTCTCACGTCATTAAGAAGCAAATCAATTCGTGCTACCTGAGCAAGAGGATGATTATTCGTCGTTTAAGCCAATCAAGTAAGTGGAAAAGTGTAAAGAATACAACCAAAGACCATATAAGCCTGAAAAAAGGGCCACGGCATATCTTGTTACCAGTACTAAAAGAGCAGCAAGGTATTCCAGACCATCAATTTGGATTTCGAAGCCAACATGGAACCATTGAGCAATTGCACAGGGTTGTAAATACCATCAAAAACTACTTCGAGGAAAAAGAATACTGTTCTACTATCTTTCTGGATGTAGCACAAGCATTTGATAAAGTTTGGCATGACGGGTTAATATATAAAATCAAAGAACTCCTGCCAAAGAATTTTCATTTAGTTCTGAGAAACTATTTTCTTCAAAGACAATATATCGTTAAACAAAAAAGTGCAACCACTGGATTAAAGTAACACCAGCGCAGGTGTTCCACAAGGCAGCGTCCTTGAACCAATGTTCTACTTGTTATACACAGCCGATATCCCTATTGCCAACAAAATAATAATAACAACATTTGCAGATGATAGAGCCATTTTGACGACACACAAAAACCTTCACACTGCCTCGAGAGAATTGCAAAGTCATTGCCCAAAATCGAGGAATGGCCTGGTATGTGATACCTGTTCTTCGATATTTAGAGTCTATGTTTATCTTAATAATAACAACCTCGCAGCAGTCTTTGTTGAAGGAAAGAAACATGATAATATGCAAGAGATTCTACTGACTTGAAGCATAATTCGCCTTTTCAAGAGTGAACTGTGGAGTACGTAAACTGCGTTGATATTCTTATCGTTACTGGATACAAACTCACATGATGTATGTTGGCCGTGTCGGATAAAATCAAAATCAGCATTTTCCTGTTAACATTTTTACCTGGATATGACCAGGCAATTTGAAATATGGAAAAAGCCCAACCTTTCTGAAACTCCATCTCAACCAGTCCCTTGGACCTTCACAAAATGAAAATGAGTGGGTTGAACCCAAATTAGCTAAGTTATCAGGAAGCTTAGTCCTCTAGAAATGGGGGATTATACCATTCTACTCTCTTCAGGAGTCATGTATCTGGGAATGAGGAAAGGTATAGAGAAAAAATCGTTCCAAATGCGCTTACTCGTGTGTATTGTGACCCCCTTGAAGAAATCAGCGAGAGTATCAAAGAATTGGATTTAGCGCGATTCAACAACCAATGTTTCGATGAACCAGGGTATGCTAGATTGAGAAGTGACGTAGAATCAGAGCCAAGAACGATACATTTTCATTCACTTGAAACCCAATAAGTCTGAATTATCAAATTTATCTGTTTGGAAATTGTGGTTTCCCAATGATTGAAGGCATGGAATAATAGCGGAAGCGCACGATGACCCATTAGCCTCACATGGAGGTATAGCTAAAACATTGGAAAATATACGAAGACACTATTTTTGGTCCGGAATGGTAACACAAGTTCAGGAATATGTAACCAACCGATGGGTTATATTTTTACCCTTGACACCGGGTGTATATAGATTTAATGAGACCATACAAAGATTAACAAATGGAAAATAATGATATTGATCGGGCTAGTCCACCTCACGAAATTCATGGTACTTAAAGCCCTAACAAAAGGAACAGCTCAGCAAATTACCCAATACTTAAAAGAGGTATTTTGTCTTTATGGTGTACCAGATGTAATGTACTCGAACAATGTAACACAGTTCAAAAGTTTAGAATACAAGGTCCTGTTAGGCGAGTTTGGAATAGTTAAGTCAAAGACTGCGTCCGCAGAGTAATGCATCCGAACAGGTTAATCGATCGATTGTCGGCGCTATAAGAGGTTATAATGCAGAAAAGCGCGTGCAGGCAAAACACGGGCTGAAGCAGAATAAATCCGAAACCGTTCGTTGCATATGGTTCAAAATGGTCTTCAATAACTCATCCTTACACTCTATCAGGATAATGTAGTCTTTACGAATGAATCAGTATACGATAGGTACTGAATACCTAATATGTGAAAATTTATGAGGTTAAATTATCTATGTCTCTTTAAGCATCTCTTACAGCCAAACAAGCTTTAACAGCAAGTGATTCTATACTGTTTTCTCGAAACTAGTTCGGGACGTAATAATCGATTTGACTGTGCTGCTTTCCATCATATTCTCCTTATATACCTGATTGCTTTGGAGCGCGGTTCCTTTTTGATTTTGGGTAGCTTTAGCACCATTGGGTGGAAAAAATATAACCAAAATTCATACAAGGGATGGAAAAATTGAACGGAAGACTCATGAGACCATTCGTGGTAGATAACCATAATCAAAAAGGCTTGTAAACAGTATATGAGTAATTCTGATCCAAAAAAACGTGAGAAGATGAAATAATGTGTGCAAAGTAAGTAGAACACCAATTAATTCAGATTAACAAACTGGATCCAAAAATTTCGTGAGATTTCCTCATGAACAACTAATATGCGGATATGGACTAAATGAAACCACAATATTCATGCTGTAAAGGGATTAACACGGCCGGTATGAATGGCTGAGCTCAGTAATGTATTGGAAAATTTGGTATCGAGCAACAAAACTTTCGAACAAAAATTCTGACCATTGAAAGAGAGAAAAAATCTTAAGCTTATGCCAAATCTAACCTAAGCGACCCTCATCCGTGCATCTTGAACAATATTACTGATCGTGACATGATATA
The DNA here is from genome assembly GCA_963932295.1 of Tipula lateralis. Lineage (NCBI taxonomy): Eukaryota > Metazoa > Arthropoda > Insecta > Diptera > Tipulidae > Tipula > Tipula lateralis. The sequence continues at coordinate 132,886,052 of OZ010737.1, read as the reverse complement.
AACGGTTCCAGATTGCCTAGCTTACCATTCCCGAGTCAAACCGTTTGAATTTTGTAACTCAACTCAAACGTTAAGCAGATTATTGGACAAACAAGTGTTGCACCATAATCTCGACGATCTACTCGTAAACTATGTTGCGATTGCAAGAAGTCCATTCCTTGGTAACACTTCGATTGAATTAAATTGTATTTACCATAAACTTTGCTAAGACCAAGGATGAATATGAACAACCAATTGGATTAATGCTCAAGTATTGTGTGTAACAATATGTAATACATAAGAACACCGTGCTACGCAGACTGATTGCCCCGAGCAAATTTTTTATTCTGCCGGTGCAATACATGGATTAATCTGAGAGCTGAGAGGCCTCTATTTCAACAGTCAGTATATAAGTATTCTGACACTTGACTTTCAGAAATGGTAGGAAAATAAATAAGTAAATCAGGGGTAGTAAAGCAGGGTGTCATCGCGAACAAAGTTTACAATCACTCGAAAAAATTAGGCAAATCGTGATCTGACTGTATAACTAAAGGGATGGGAAAGACGTAAAATTGTGAGTACAACAATCATGTGTACATTGTTTCTTAGGTTTGATAAAAATTCAGGACTGGTGGATTGCTATATGGAGTAGGAAGATGTTATCCCTCTATCTATTTCGGCGATGTCTGGCGTTGATTTTATTATTTTGGCAAGGACTCCTTTCCAGTGACTCTTCTCCTTAAATTTAGTGCCGTTAAAAATTTGTTCGAAACCGCTTAAATAGGTATAAACGGTTCATTATATAAGAGAAACCTCCAGAATGAGACGCCAAACTCCTTGCCTTCAGCAAGTTTGGCAGCTCTGGTAAAAACATAAAATGAGAAAAGTTGTTCATGGGAAGGTCTCTCATTTGAAAGCTTTATTGTCATTGACGGTTGAAATCCTCTTCGAAGGAGTCTTTTTTACAAAAGAATCCTGGAGAATATATTGAAATAAGAGGATAATAGGAAGCACACTACATAGACGCACACTAATGACATGAATGACATAGGAAGCACACTACTTTCTCTGTAACGCGAGTGACAAAATATGGCAGTACTGAGCTAGCTATAAATTGAATTTTTGGCACTATAAAGAGCCAAAATAAAAAGCTGAAAGTGGTAGGCTGGAGGGTTCTTTGTAGAGGGCCAAAAGTATGCCGTCTAGTGCATACTCTCTGGAGACCATATATTCGCCAAAATACTTAAGCGAGGAACCACAAAGTTAATTTTCATTTAGCTTTCCGGTGTTTTCTCTGAAGGATGCTCAATTCCTAAGGTGCCACGGGAGTCGGTTACATTCCTAGTGAAATCCAAAAGACGACGATAAGAGATGACTCTTCTCTGAGGTATATAGCTCTTACGGATTGAAAGCGAACTTAAGTTTTTTTGGTGACCAATAACTGAGATACAAGCCTCTGGGCTGAACATTTCCATATTAGTAAGGATTGTAAAATGTTGATTCGGTCCTTAAGAATCTAATTATCACTACAATAATACTACTTTCCAACAAACAATTTACAATACTTACACCTTCGACCCATCGGTCATCTACTTTATTCAAACCCCAAACGTCTAACAATATTTTGCCAGTTTGATTAGACAGATCAGTTAAATATTGACATATTTGAATAAAAATCGTAACCTGCAATAGTTGCGTTACAATTTGTACGGCATTCGAAATTAGTAGAATACGTGCCTCTTCCGTCTGATGTACCATCCACGTACGCACAAATATTATTTCGTACAAAATGAAACGGATTTCGTTCAAGAACACTAGCAGCAGCTGTATTGTAATTTGTAACTTGCAAGCCTTAACCGCTCGTCTACTTAAAGCTCGCAGCTTATTATGTCGCCATGCCAGGTAGTCCAACTGTCCCAACACATATTGCAGTTTATGTTCATTAATTCGTCGGCGATCCTGCATTTTTACTATAAGATGAACCAGCTGATCATTATAAATTTCATACAGACGCATCAGATATACGAATACAATGGTTGTTTCAGCGAAGCATATGAATTTAAAGCAAGTACCAATAGCGATTATGAATACCTCGAAACTAGATATTTTGTTGTAGAGCAGATGAACCGAAATCACGAACCAAATTATGGCGATCACTATAATCACCACCTCCTTATAGAAGAGAGTCATAAAATATTTGAAATTGAGATGCTCGTATGCTGCTCCATATTTAGCCTCCGTATATAAATTTGTGGCTATCAGACTTCTTATCATTGGAAGCTTTAGGTGTGCCGTAGACCACATCGCAATATATGTTACTATGTAGGCTGCGATATCGATAATCAGCAGCATATTCAATACACCCAACGATAGATGAAACACAATCTCTTGTGTTATAACCATCGAACCACGCAACCGGACTGTAAGTAGTGTTACAATGAATACGGAGCCAAACGTAATGGCGTATATAAGCCACAAAATGGATATTTCAACTTTTTGGCTGACACGATTGAAACCGTAGGGCATTAAACCGAATAGTTTGAATGTACGAAGTATGAAGAGGGTTAACAGCTCGAAAATGCGAAAGCGGCACCGAAATTTTAACATGACGGAATAATTTTGAGAACTGAACTCCTGTATTTTGAATGTGAAACTAACTATCGATTTTCATGACTACGGTGAACTTGAGTAATTTGTTATGCCTCATAGGTCGTTAGCTTACATTAAATATAAGTGAGGAATATAATCAATCAACAGTTAAGCATCTTCTTTCACTTGATAATTGGATTCGACTACTCTTGAAGTTCATATGAACGAGTGACCTAAAATCTACATCTACGTAATATCTAATGATGAATGATTATTCAGGTTGATGACGAACATATTTTGAACGTCATTCAAATGTGACAATGGGATTGACAACCAATGCCCATTTCAGTAGTTGGTGGTATGTTTGCGTTACAATCAGTATATTTTTTGACTATACAAGAAATAAACAAACCATGTCTAACAAAACCGTGTAATATACCCTAAGAACTGGTCTAGGCAATTCACTATTGGAAATGATTACAAATTCCATGCCTATATAAATGCAAGAGTTAGCTGATTTGGTAGACAACAAAGCTAGGAAGTTTCATTATTTCAAAACAGACCCCTAGAAAACTCTTGGCTACCTTAGTGATCAAGAAAACTGCAGAATACTCAATAATTGTTGGAAGAGTCCAAAATTTCATAAAGACTATTGCGAGACATTGATTCAGTCGCCACAGAGGAACAAACAACGATCGGGACAAAAACACTAGAGCTGGTCCCTTAAAAATGAAAGAATTCCCTTCCAACAAATGATCAAATAAAACTGGCCCGTATGACCCAAATTATTGATCCAAGAGAGGACTTTGGAAAATTCTACGAACCCCGTTGGTGGAAGAAATTTGAAAAAGAGGTTGATATGGGGCTAGTATTTCAAAAAGTTTAAGGATTGCAACTTATTTCATGGCTCTCAGTCTAAGAGGTTGTGATTTTTCAAGAGATGCAATATAACCAAATACTAAGAGAAGCCCTTCGCTGAGGTTATCCAGGAGCTGGGAAAATTATGGATATCCTAGGTGTCAAGAGACCTCCAGAATACTCGACATAAATGCTGAAAGAGTACAGAACTCTTTAAAAGACAATTGAGAGACATTGGTTTTTATTAGATTTTTGAGGAATAAACAATAACTGGGAGATAAACAGTTAAAATGGTCCCATAAAAATTAAAGGTTTCCCGCCTGACAAAAGATCAATTAAAGCGGAATCGTACGACCCAAAACATTAAACCAAAAGAAGAGTCTCGAAAGTTCAACAAGTTCTGTTGGTGGAAGAGAACGAAAAAAGAGGTTGATAAAGAGGTAGTCTTTGTGAAAAGTAGATGGATTGCAACTCACCTCGGGGCTCTCAATACAAGATGTTTGTCATTTTTAGAGGAACAATAAGAAGAAGTTCCGAGAGAATGTGACAAAGCCCTTCTCAGAGCTTCTCAAGGACGTAGTGGAGGTGGTTTAAGATGATGGTAATATAATCAAATGGAAACTAGAAAGCTACCAAAATGAACTGGAGTGGGGCAGGGTACTAGCAACATATGAAGATACCTTTCCTGTTATTGGTGAACATGAGTTCCACTGGAGTGAGGCAGTATAATAGATAGAGATTGAGTATTTAGTACGAATTGCTTAAGCTACTTCAAATCAGCTTCCATTACTGTAAGGAAGCTTTTGTCAGGAAGAGATAAATATTGTCCTGATTCAAGGACCATTAGCCAGGGCTGGATAGATTCTTAGACTGAGAACTTCGGACTATATAAACTGTTTTAGGAGAAAGAAATGTGAGTGCGATTCATGTATTCTCATTGCAAGACTGATGTAATGCTAGTTAGACATATAAACAAGGGGTAAAAGATTCCCCTTGTTTAATATTTTACTAACGATAGCAAAATGAACTGGAAAGTGAACTACGAATATTTCTTCAGTGTGAGAACCAATATCAATTGGTTACGAAACCTGCGAATGAAATGTTCAAGAGTCAAACATGCATAACCCGTCTGCGATACACAAACCTACCTTTACAAAAAGAAGAGCTTTATTATCTACTATTGACAAAATATGGAAAACTTTTAGGAAAACAAGGATTCAATCTCTCTAAACAGGCCCTTGCGGAAGTTTCTGCTGTTTTGGGGGTCAAAGCCTTTGATTGCTTTAAGGACATCCTCAAAACGCACAAATATGTAAAAAATGTCACGACGAGAATCTGAAAATTGTTTGGGCCTAAATTAGAAGAAGTCGATGATGCTTCTCTAACAACTGTATGGATCCCAGACCGCAATTAGTAATAAATCAGTGGAGTGCCTTCTACAAACCATTTTCAGGTCTATACACATTTGCGGTGCGAAAGCCAAATATAAATTAGACTGCAGGTTGTATAAAACATTATAAAAAAGTAAGGTTTGAGTCTGATATAGTCCCTGCGGATATATATCTAATCTTATATGGTGTATTTCGTGTATTTGCGTGTGATACATTACACTTGACTTGTAACACCTATGTAAGGATGAAAACAGTCCTTTGATTGAGATGCAAATACAGATCACACATTTGTCGTTAAAAATAGAGGTTCTGCTAAGTATAACTATTAAGAGTCCCTCTAAATTGGGGAGGGGAACCACTATAGAAAACTTAGTCTCCAAGGTTGTTTGGAATGGCCTAGGAATGGCCTAGGTCTTAACTAAATAGATGGAAAGAGTTCTCCGAGGACAACTGCATAGATAGCGAACTAATTGAGGAGCTTCCAGAAGGAAACTATATCGAAAACATAAATATCCATCCACCAACGGAGCGGGAAGTTACATAGAGACGCATTTACAACTGCAGGAGCACTAACACCACTATTAGTAGAAGTGTGAAATGCTGGGAGAATTCCGCATAAATGGAAAGAGGGATTACGACCATAACGATTTCAAAGACAGATAACTTAAAAGAATGCAAAAAACTAGCGAGGTATCTCCCTGATCAACAGTACGATGAAATGGTCATTACGGAACGAATCACACCAACCTTGAACCAATACATAAGGAACAAACAAGCTGGTTTGAGACCAGGAGAAAGCTGTACAGACCAAATCAACATAGTCCAAACTATCCTCGAACAATCCAACAAATCTTCGTGATTAGATAGTGGTCAGTTGCATTTGTTCCGCCGATCAGTTCCATCGACAATGTAATCTTCTTGGAATTCGAACGTACGTTCGATTCCATCAATAGATGCGCAATTTGGTAAGCACTCTGCGAAATAGGCATCCCAAGGAAAATAACCTTATTACTAGGAAAAATGTAATGGGATGCTGGAAATAAAATTCAAAACAAACGAAAGCAGAGTGGCACATACTAAAATACACGAGGAGTTAGACAAGGATGTGTACTATCCTCACTATTGCTCTTTATAGTACTGGATAATGTCATGTGCAAGCTATACATCAAATCACCAAACGGAATTCAGTTAGAAAACTCAATCATATCGACTACGCAGTTGAGGAACGGAATAATACATTAACCAACGTATCAACAAAGCGAGTAACATTATCAACATGCTTCATAAGATTTGGAATGCATCCGTCCTGTCAAGAAACACCAAAATACGAATTTTTAATGCATGTGTAAAATCAGTACTGCTGTATTGTTGTGAAACCTAGAAACATACGCAGAAAGAAGACTCCAAGTGTGAATACATGCCTAAGGGGATTGATGAAATGCTTCTGGCCGAATAAGATCACAAATGAAGAATAACTGTGACAAGAAAACCAAGTGGACATTGAGAAGAAGATCAGTAAGCGGAATGGCATAACCAGGATGTTACTATAATGGAATCCACAAGGAAAAAAAAAGGTTGAAAGGCCAGCATTGACTTGAAAAAGAACGGTGCTAACTGAAGCAAACCATCTTGTTTAACATGGGGGGAACTAAGAAAAAAAGCCCCATATAGAGTTTGATGGTCCAGTCTTGTAAACGCCATATGCTCGTAAGAATGTAAATAGAGATACAAAATACCCGTAAATCGGATGGACCTCGTCTCCCAATGATAAATTTACTTCCTATAAAACGGAAATAGGCGACTCTTTAGGCGGTATCATAACTACGAACCATACGTATCTTTAGCATACAGACTACTTTAGATACAGGGAAGTACATTGGAATTGGAGGTTACTCTCCGTCGAACCTTACAAATCTACCGGTCCGAATAATATATATTTCTTGCTAATAACATGAATGTCCTCTAATTGGCGATTATTTTCTGTGTTTATTCCATAGGCTTTCGTTTCTTTTAGCGTTGTTCAAAAGTTTTGGAGCAAGAGTAGAGTAACTTTTGTTCTAAAAGTTGATAAGTCGGTCCTACACCCTTTCTTAAATTTTGGGAAAGATTCGTGATTTGCTTCACAAAGTGGATAAATCGTGTGAAACGGGCATACATGAAGAAACTAGAATTTAAAGGTCTATGCACAATCGTGAGTTTCATCTGTGCACTTTTCTGGATATTCCAACAACCCATGATAATACATTGTTCATTTCTGTTACGACAGCCTCTTATAGCTTTGTATCATACCTATCATCGCTGAGTGGATTGAATGTATGATATTGTGATATTCTAGGTGGAGGATACCTCTATTTCGGTTAAAATTGCCAGAGGAGCACCCACAGTTCAAGAAGTGCACCATGGGCGCTTTGTGTCATTGAATGCAGAATTTTGATATGAACACTGTAATAAATTGTTATATTATATATTGAGCAAACTAACTGACTCAAAGTGCTGATATTGTGTCTTGTTCCTAATCAAAAAATTATTGAATATGATCCGCGTTCGATTAAGTGTGCCGGCCAAATTTTCAAACACTCTCATTGTGTTAAGTAAAAGCATCACTTCATAAAACAATCCATAAACGATGAACAGCTTCAAAGACATATTTCCGACGCTGACAAAATTCAACACATGCCAATAGTACATCATACCTATAATCCCGTGGAACGACAAGGCAACTCTCATGAGTACCTTAGTAGAAAAAGTTTTTACTGTCAGTTTGAGTGTGGTTCGCAATTTCGAATGCTGCTTGAATATATAGTCCAGCTTAATATTTTTCATACCCGAGCCTCGTAACTTTTCCAACTCTTTAGATAGTTCGCAGTTTGCGATATCAAGCAAATGATGTAAACCTATCACACACATCATAATTTCCGAGAACATCACGTTCATTATAAATCCGTACCAAGCGAACATAACCATCTCGTTAAATGATGCTGTTCCGTAGAATAGATACGTACTAGCCATTGAGGTGATCACATTAATTAACGGCAGCCAAATGTACATGTTGAGAATTAGGAAATTTTCGAAAATATTCGGCTCGTACTTGTGTCGAACCGCGGTGATTACGATGTGGATGTGTTTTAAAATTTTATTGATGGTTATGAGTTGGGTGCAGCAGCCCAGCCATGTTGTCAAACAAACCACCAAAATGATAACAAAAGTACTTAGCAGTTCCAAAATCAAATTGAAACCAATCAGTTTATGTACACCGCTGTTGTACGAAAAGTATATTGTTATGCGATAGGATAGTATACGAGCTGACATAAAAATGCTGACAGCAATGCAGTAAACTACTCCAATGAATGACAGTTTGATTTGCCGAGTGCTTCGATTGAAACGGTACGGTGTTATTCCGATTAATTTACCAACATAGTGTATGTAGTAAACCATAACGAGCATGTACCGATAATAGCATTTGTAATTTACCATCTTAATGATACGACTCGATCTAATCGCTTAGAATCGACTGATGTCAATTCGAAATCAATGACTTAATGTTTCGTCAATTTAGACAAATATAATATTTATAGCTCAGACTATTATTATAAATTATGAGTTTGTCTCAAGGGACGAATGCAAGAATTGTCTTTTTGGTCATATGCTTGTGTGTGTTCTTATAACATCCAAACGGACGAATTTATATACATAATAATTGCGACATGAACCAAAATATTGTACGTGTTAATTATATGACCGAGGAACCACGAGAAAACTGGATGGCTTCATAATGGTGAAAGGATGAATTCAATATTCACAAGACCAAGATAGGGCAAGAGATGAAAATGTTGGTATTTTCTAATGTTTACCATGGTAAGACACCGGTTTTGAATAATAGTTTGTAAACAATTAATAAGAAATCTGTTAAAGCATTTATTACAGCGACCCGAATTCTGTTGTCAAACGGTAATTTGACAATTTATTGATTGTTGTTGATTTTTTGTGTACGAAGCACAAGAAACACTCACAGGACATGTGATTGTGAAAATAAAACAGAGTGCTCCAGAGTTTTTTGCATAGGAAGTGAGAAAATCCGTTTGGATCGCTTGGCAACGGACTCGTATGTATCAGTTAATATATATATATATATATATATATATATATATATATATATATATATATATATATATATATATATGTATATATATATATATATATATATATATATATATATATAATATATATATATATATATATATATATATATATATATATATATATATATATATATATATATATATATATATATATATATTGTTACGTTTTCCCCTAGTAGGGATTCAAACCACTCCACGGCTCGATCACTGGATTGTGAATAATTCAAACCACTTGCTTGTTGTTCACTATAACTTTATTTATCAAACACCACAATTCAATTTCACAGTACTTTTTTTTACACTGTTACTTTTACTATTTCACTATTTCACTTCTTATTCCTTTTTCCCGATTTTAATTTATCGCTTTCCAAATTCAGACTGAAAGTCTATGCTTTCTACTCGCGTATTTATACTCATTTTGCCCGCTTCTCGGTCATAGTAGAATTTTCCATTTATTTATAATATTATTTCGCCTGTATACTGTGATTCATGCTGGTTTCCAAAAACGAGCTTAGTACTTCTATTCAATCATAGATCTCATCTGTGTCCGTAACACTACCCTCCGCCCAAACCTGTTCGTTCCGAACAGGATCCAATTCCCTTCTTCTATAGAGAGCCAACCTTTCCAAATGTACAACCTTCGGTTTTCCTCGGATGCCCTTCTGAATTCGGTAGATTACATCATTGATTTTTGTAATCACCTTGTATGGTCCTTCCCAGTTAGGTTGCAGTTTTGGTGATAAGCCTCTCTTCCATTGTAAGTTGTGAAGCCAGACTAACTGCCCTTCTTCGAATCCTCTATTATTTGCACGGATGTCATATCGTGCCTTCATCCTATCACTTGAAATTTGTATCCTTTCTCTGACAAATCTGTGTATCTCATCGATATCTTCCTTCAATTTATCGACGTACGCTTGTCCACACAAAGCTGTCGTAGGAATCGCCCCAAACTTCAAGTCCCCAGGTAATCTTAAATTATGCCCAAAAACGATGGTAGCTGGTGTTGTTCCCGTTGTATCGTGTGTTGCTGACCGATATGCCATTAGGAACAGTGGTATATTTTTGTCCCAATTACGCGCTGGTTTCTATCTACGGTTTTCCTTTAGAAATTCTTCCAACGTAGAATTAAATCGTTCAACCATGCCGTCTGACTGAGGATGGAAAGGTGTTGTTCTTGTTTTATTGATCCCCAATAATTGACACATTTCCTGGAACACCACTGACTCAAAATTGCGGCCTTGATCCGAATGCAGTTCCATAGGTACCCCGTATCGACTAATCCAATTATTTACCACGGCGCTAGCGATTGTTGTGGTTTTCATGGTTCGGTATTGGATAGACTTCAGGCCACTTACTGAAATAATCCATCACCACTAAAACATACTTGTTTCCGCTTTCGCTGGTAGGAAATGGACCTGCAATATCCATGGCGATCCGCTCAAATGGTGCTCCGCTATTATACTGCTGCATTTTCCCATGGCTTCGTTTTGCAGGACCTTTAACTGCCATGCGTTGATCACATTTTTGACACCATTCTGCGACCGATTGTCTGCATCCTGCCCAGTAAAATCTTTCGCGGACTTTTGCCAGAGTCTTTTTGATTCCTAGATGGCCACCACTTGTTCCCTGGTGATATTCCCTCAAAATTTCTGGAATTCGTAATCTCGGTACCACCATCAATGATTGTCTATTTCTACCATCGGAACTTTCCCAAATTTATTTTAAACAACCGTCTTCGATTACCAGACTATCCCATTGAGCCCAATATGCCTTAACTATAGGGCTCTTATCAGCTATCTCCTTCCATAATGGTCTGTGCTGATCTTCCACGAATTTTAATATGATCGATAGATCAGGATCTTCTGATTGCTCCTTTCTGATTTCCTCGTTGGTCCACTCTTCGGATGGTAACACTTGCATAAGTCTTACGTCAATGACATGTTCCTTACTCTCCACTCGACCACAATGTTTGCAATCGACGGGACACGGTCGTCTTGACTGAGCATCTGCATTACCGTGAGCACTTCCTTTCCGATGTTGGATGGTATAATCGAAGCAACCCAATCTTTCGATCCACCGGGCTATCTGTCCTTCCGGATTCTTAAACTGTAACAGCCATGTTAGAGCACCATGATCTGTCCTTATGAGAAATGACTGGCCATAAAGATACTTCCGAAAATGCTCTATACATTGTACTATGGCAAACAGCTCTCTCCTTGTTACACAATAATTTCGCTCCGGCTTTGATAAAACGAAAAATATGCTATAACCCGTTCTTGCTCATCTATTTCATGAGACAAAACCCCTCCAATACCATTATTACTTGCATCAGTATCCAAGATGAATCTTCGATTTGGTACTGGGTATGCAAGTATTGGCGCTGTGCACAACCGCTTTTTCAACTCGCTGAACGCTTCTTCATGCTGTTTATTTCATTGGAATGACTTGTTCTTTTGCGTTAATTCATGTAAGCTTTTCGCAACGTCAGCAAATCCCGGTACGAATCGTCGGTAGTACGTGCAAAGCCCAGGTTTTGCAGATGTTCCTCGAAGTTTTTACCTATAACTATGATGTCATCTAGGTACACCAAGCACGTTTTCCAATGTAACCCTTTCAGCACTCGGTCCATTAGCCTTTCAAACGTCGCAGGAGCGTTACATAATCCAAACGGCATAACGTTAAATTGCCACAATCCGTTACTCACACTGAACGACGTTTTCTCTTTATCTTCTTCTGCGACTTCCACCTGCCAATATCCACTTTGTAGATCCAAAGTGGAAAATAATCGTGCACCCCCCGCCAACGTATCCAATGTATCATCAATTCTCGGTAACGGATAACTGTCCTTCTTAGTTATCGAATTGAGTTTTCTATAATCGACGCAAAATCTCATGCTGCCATCTTTCTTCTGCACCAATACCACAGGTGAACTCCATGGACTAGTCGATTGCTCAATCACCCCTGCCGTTTGCAAATCCGTTACCATGTGATCCACTTCCGATTGTTTTGCCAATGGTAATCTTCTTGAAGCTTGTCGAATTGGCATTGCTGTCTCGGTGTCGATCCGGTGTTTAACTAAGTTCGTTCTACCATTATCTTCGGGAGCACCACAAAAAATGGACGTGTATTTTTCCAACAACACTTTTGCAGCTAGTTTTTGTTCTGGCCTTAGTTGTTCTGTCCACTTCTGTGTCAATTCTTCTACGATTTTCTGCTGCCGTTGAACTTTAGCCTTTACACTCGGATTCGTTTCTTCACATTTGACTTTAGTGGATATTTCTTCGCATTTACCGATAATAGTCCCCTTTTTGATGAATTAGTCTTGTCCGATAAGTTGAGAACCCTCAATGGTACTCTATTGTCATGATCCGGTTTTATCAATGCTTTACCAAGCATTATTTCTCGTACTTGTTGTTCTTCGTCACTGGCTTCTACAACCCACAATTTTCGTGTCCCAGAATTTCCATCCAATTTACCCCAAATTACTGTTTCTGAGCGTGGTGGCAGCTTTGTTCGATGGTCCAACATAACTCGCCTGACGATTGGCTCCTTGCTATTCAATTGTAACGGCAGCTCAACATTACCAAAACTTAGTGTTTCTTTTCCCACATCCAACACGAATTGGTTCTTCTTCATGAAGTACATACCCAAAATAACTTCATCGACAATATCGGCCACCAAAACTTGGTGACAGAAGTTTCTGTTTCCAATTCGTATGGTCACTTCCTTTTTTCCTTTGATCTCTGCACATTCTCCGGTTGCTGTTTGCAGTTTGAACCCGCCAATTGGATGAAGTTCATTATCTATCAAATCAGTCCGCACAATCGTCCGCGTTGCCCCCGTATCTAAGGTTATAACACTAGATCTGCCATCAATTTCTCCACCTATTGTCAAACTATCTCCACCCCTCGCCAATCGGGAAACAGGGATGAAGATCATAGAGCATTCGGTTGTGGGAGTCAGCTTTCGCTTCTTAAAGCTGACTCTTACTCGTTTAACGCCTGCGATCTTGCAGGACTCGCCTTCTCTTCTATTCTTTTGTTGTCCTCATTTGACTTTCGATACATAGGCGACGGTGTTCTTGCTCGCTTACGTCAAATTTCCCAGCAATCTCGTGATATATGACCTAGTTTATCGCAGGCCCAACATCTTATCTTATGGCTGCTATCCCGGAACCTCGTTGATGGTTCATATACTGCTCCTTTCTCATTATATTTCGAGCTATAGTTCTCTGGTTCTACTTTGACTCGTCGCATTTTAACTGATGGTTTGATTATGTTAAAGGCAGTTTCGTTTGTTAAGGCACAAGCGATGGTCTCCGAAAACGTTGTTTTTGATGCTAACACTACCGCTCGTCTGGTTTCTACGTCACGAATTCCATCAGTAAACGCATCCATTTTAATTCTTTCCGTGTATTCGGGAGCCATATTAAAGTGGGTGAGGTGCACCAATCGCACAATGTCTGCTGCAAACTCCTGTAGCGTTTCACCAATTCTTTTAAAGTGACCCTTGAGCTCCATCCTATATAGCTCTCGTTTATGGTCAGCACCATATTTTCGTTCCAAGGCCAGCATGACTCTATCATAGTCCCCGCGTTCGGTTTCTGGAACGATCTGCAACATATCTGCCGCACCGCCTTTTAACGCCACTATGAGAGCTGCGACCTGGTCTTCCTTACACCAATTATTTCTTACTGCTGCCGTTTCTAATTGCAATTTGAAAATGTTGAACGACGTTGTTCCGTCGAATGTCGGAGGCTTTAATTTAATTCCGCTGACTGGTTTCTGGATTTGAGTAGCACCGCCATTATTTTTAATATCTATAATCTCTTTTTCCTGTTTCAAAAACCTTTCATCAGCCGCTTCAAATCGTTGTTCCATTTGACATTTTACTGTTTTTACTTTGGCATCTAAGGTAATGGACATTTCACGGAACTTTTCACTGAGTTCGGATATAAAATGCCGTTGAATATTTTCTTGTTCTTCCAATCGTTCTAGCACAGTTTCTTGGCCGGTTCTCATTTCGGTCTGCAAATTTTCTTGGCTGGTTTTCAAATTTTCTTGGCCGGTCAACATTTGTTGCATCGCCGCCATTAACTGCCCCATATTGAAATTTGTAGGTGCTGGAGTAGGTTTATTTATTGCTGATGGAGCTATGGTTGCGCCGACATTTGTTGCCCCTTCCATTGGATCCTTAGCATTAGGTACTCCAGTATTGAATTCGTACTGGTCTGGATCTATGTTATGTTCCAGCAAAACGTTTTGTAACCTCTCTTGTAATTCCGCTTTGCTACCCGCTGTAGGAAAACCCCGTGTGTTCAGTTCGTTCTTCAACTCCGAAACTTTCAACTCCAATGGCTTCATGTCTTCTTATTCACAATCTCACCGCTGTCACCAATATTTACGTTTTCCCCTTGTAGGGATTCAAACCACTCCACGGCTCGATCACTGGATTGTGAATAATTCAAACCACTTGCTTGTTGTTCACTATAACTTTATTTATCAAACACCACAATTCAATTTCACAGTACTTTTTTTACACTGTTACTTTTACTATTTCACTATTTCACTTCTTATTCCTTTTTCCCGATTTTAATTTATCGCTTTCCAAATTCAGACTGAAAGGCTATGCTTTCTACTCGCGTATTTATACTCATTTTGCCCGCTTCTCGGTCATAGTAGAATTTTCCATTTATTTATTATTTCGCCTGTATACTGCGATTCATGCTGGTTTCCAAAAACGAGCTTAGTACTTCTATTCAATCATAGATCTCACCTGTGTCCGTAACAATATATATATATATATATATATATATATATATATATATATATATATATATATATATATATATATATATATATATATATGTATATATATATATATATATATATATATATATATATATATATATATATATATATATATATATATATATATATGTATATATATATATGTATATATATATATGTATATATATATATATATATACATATATATATATATATATATATATATATATATATATATATATATATATATATATATATATATATATATATATATATATATATATATATATATATATATATACTCCCAAGCATATGAATAGGTTCACTGAATTTTTTCAATTTTTTTCAAAACAGCAAAGCTTTTAACCGTTTTTTCAATTGTGAAATCAAACTGTTCCATTGTTACTTAGTTTAAGAAGAAAATTTGGTATTTTGAGAGACCCGTTAGTTTTTGTTTTAGATTTAAAAAACATTTATCAATAAGATATGCGTCATTAGAATAGGTTCAGTTTTATTTTGACTTCAATCAAAGTAAGGCATAAAAAATTTTTTTTTGTCATATTTCAAAAATTTATAAAAATATTTCAAATTAATTTATTGTAGCAATAAAATGGGCACAGAAAAAGCCTTGGGCGTGGTGGAAAAATCAAAAATTTATTTTTACAAGAAGAAGGATATTCCGGCTGAAATATTGGAAACAAAATAGGTCGAAGTTGCAACGTCGTCAATTCGTATTTAAAGAATAAAAAAAATCATGGAGGACGCATGAAAGGGAAAACTTTAAGAGCAAAAACGGAACGGGAAAATTGGTTGATCTTTAGAGAAGCCTCCAATGCCACTATATATCAGATCAGAAAATCGCAATTAGAGTAGGTTGTTTCGCTAGCATTTCGACGGTTCGAAGGGTTATCAAAAAATACGAAAAATGATTAAAAAACCACCCCTTAATGCAAAACATCGAGAACGTCGTTTGATCTTTGCAAAAGAAGTGATAAGTTGGTCTGAAAGTGGCGAAAAGTTATTTTTACTGATGAAAAAAAGTTTAGTTTTGATGGCCAGCACGGATTCAACTATTACTTTCACAGGTGTTCGAAGAGACACCGCAAAATCGAGGGTGTTATGATTTGGGGGGCAATCAGTTATTATCGCAATCAGGGCCATCAAATGGCAATTTATAAAAGGTAAAATGAAAGCAGAGTCATACAAAACTATATTGGAAAAGGCTCGTCCGAAAATCGATACCATTTTTGGAACGATGCAATGACTTTTTCAAGAAGATAACGCACCTGTACATACGGCGCGTATAATTAAAAGGTGGTTCCATGCGGAACGTATCGAAGTTTTCACATGGGCACCATATTAACCTGATTTAAATATTATTGAAAATGTGTGGGGAGGGATGGCAAGAAAGGTTTATGAAGGTGGAAGGCAATTTGAGGACCAGAATTCGCTCATCGCACCTATAAAGGATGTCTGGAAGGAACTGTCCTTGAATTACTTGAAATCTTTATATGATTCAATCCCAAATAGAATTTTTGAAGTGATTTAAAATAATGAAGGTAACACTCTTTCTTATTTTTCGAGCCATCGTACTCGCTGTCCTTTGATTTCATGCACGATATCAGGAATTTGCATAAAATTCCTGATCTCGTGATTGAACAGATCTCGGTATGTGCCATCAACGTCGCGTTTTGGGCCATATATCACACGCATGATTCTTCTCTCGAATGTAAGAAGCCATCTTTTGTACTCATCCGTCAAGGTCCAACTCTCACATCCATACATGACAACGGGTCTGATCAACACTCTGTACAGTTTCAGCTTATCCGTATTTGTAAGATATTTTAATTTCAGCAGTGGACGTAGAGGATACAAAGCCCGATTGCCAGCGGCAAGCCGAACCTTGATATCCTCTCTTACACTATTATCGTGAGTAATGAGAGATTCAAGATACTTGAATCTCATCACTCCTTCAAACGTGTGGTTACCACTACTGAAATCACTTGCGTCTTGGTCTCGAAAACCAGAGATCAGACATTTGGTTTTGGACTTATTGATTTTGAGACCAACGGACGCTGAAAACTGTTTCAGTGGATCAAGTATCTCTTTCACTCCGTTGCCATTTAATCCAATCACACACATATCATCTGCATATGCAAGAAGTTAATAAGATGGTCGGAATAAGATATTGTCCTGAGGTGTTTCACTTTCAGGTGTTTCCCTAATTGAAATTAGGTAAAAATGAGCCACCTCACTAACGTTCAATCTACTTGTTAGTAATTCATCTGTTATTTTTTGAACATATCTGAGCTCATTAGCTTTTGTACTTCTACTTTTTTAACTCTATGGGATCAAGTTTGTAGGAAAAGTATCAAATCGGCATATTTAGTCAGTATTTCGGGTTTGAACCCTACTATGTTGCAGATTATACTTTGATAGCAGCCAGCTACGATACTACTTTGGGGACTCTTACCACAATTTTCTTGGGTTTTGATTCTTTCTTACCAATCATTTTCTCAAAATTGTGAACTATTCTGGTTTATATCTCAATTTGAGCTTTAAGATAAATCTTTAACGAAATAGTCTTTGACAGCTGGATTGAAATCTCGGCGACCACTTAAACTTCTTCGACATTGTATTGAGTTTTTCGTTCACGTCAATTTTTATCTTTGTTTATTTTGCACTCAATAGAGCCACCTGTGTCGCTAACGCCTTAAGATTGCTATTATAATGATTTATTTATGTTGGAACTCGCTTGTTCGATCCAATTTAAATTCTGGTAACTCTGATTTTGATTAAAAGCCCCATTAATTATTTTTTATTATAGTTTTGATCTACCGTATAGTTGAAATTCAACAATATGTGGCAATATACTGGGATTGGAATAATAGTAACTTAATACAAGAGAAAGAAGAGATTTATACAAGAACGAGTTATAAAATACCGCACAGGTGGCGCTGTGGTTAAATGCAGTTGGAGCGGGAGGTGGGCAGGATCCAAAGGGATTTTTCATCATGAGATTACGATCGGTGGTGTGAATGAACACATCTCTGACCCCTTGTTGGAGTGCAGGATTCATGGCCCGGCCCATCTTCCATGCCGGCACTATAGGCTGGCATGGAGCTATGCAAACATTCATCAATAGACACAAACTATTCTGAATTCCAACGGTGCGTCAACTTAAGTCGTTCATCTACATCACTAATCGATATCAGATTTGAACATTTTGGTTTATTGGTCTTACCACTCGATACGAAGTTAGCATGAGTGCGTATAAAAGTTTTCCAAAAAGAGGTTTCATTTTTACTATTTGGACATCTGGCATCTTTTGACATTTTACAAGTAAAATTACGCCATTACTAAAATCGAACGATACACGCTTCAAAAAAACTAAAACACTTTTTGGTCGGCATGTTGCATTTTCTCAGCCGGCAATAGCCAAACTTGTGGAAACGTTTTAGCTGTTTGGACAAGTTAGTGATGTGAAGATTCAAAAACAACTGAGATTATTGCTGATACAGCCCGTAGTGTTAAAGAAGTTTGTCGATTGCTCTTCGATCTTTCGATTAAGACATTCCACAAACGAAATCACACCGTATTTTGCATATAGACTTAGGTCTTAAGAACTATTACGCAAGATGGCGCTACGTGTCACACAAGCATCGAAACAATAGCAAATTTTGTAAGAAAAATTTGGTGACCGTGTTGTTTCTGGAAGGCATGGTCACAATTGGCCACATTTTAATCGTATTTTTAAATATCAAAATAAAACCTCTTATTGGAAAACCCTTTACTAACCAATTGAAACCTAAAGTTTATTTATTATTAATAAAATATACAAAGTACTTACAATTTCAATAACCTCGTAGCTCCAATTGATTTTATGCCACGCAACACCCAACAAAATTCTTGTATCATCAGCTTTCTGTAACAAATTCTGACAAACTTTTATAAACGAATAAAACTGCAAGAGAACATTAAATAGTCCAATGAACAAGAAAAATATTGAGGACAACTTGTTAGTCACATTGGCCGATATAAATATAAAAATTTGATAAAATAGAATGGCCAACATAGAGCTGTAGCACACGGAAATTCTGATTAAGATTTGAGCCGCGAATGTAGAACTGGCCGAATGAACCAGACGACAAAATTTTATATGTGCTCGACACATTCGTTTTATTTTATTAAAGTTAAATCCGTCTAGGGCTTTATTGATCTCGGAGTTAAGAATACCGAGCAAATGATTCAGATACATAAAGTACAATATCAGCTCCATAGAAGCTATATTCCTGACAAAAACGTATATTCCAAGTATTATCGTTTGAAGTGGCGATATATTTGTATAAAGTTCGTTTATACTGTACATGGTGAAGAAAAAGTTTAACCATGCTGCCACGTCATTTATGATGGTGGCCATGAAATATTTTTCGAATTCTGATTCATACTCATTGCCCACCTCTTGCAATACGAGACGGCTGAAATGTATGATTTTATTGATGATTTCGATTCTGTGGTGGCGCAATAACCAAACCGTCAGGTATAGACCAATAGCGACAGTTAATTCGACAACGAGCAGTAAAACTGCAACCAATTCGGTAATCGATGGTGCAACATGTTGTTCTGCTTTAATAAAACTGTTCATACGAATTGTGTAGGCACTGTATGTGACATAGCAACCAAACACTATGCTATAAACAACGCTGAACGATGAGTTTTCTAATCGCCTCGTCGATTGATTGTATTGGTAGGTGGCGAGACCACATAGTTTCATATATGTGTACAAATAGTAGATGTAGTACTTTAAGAAGACGTAGTGAAATTTGAAATAATACATTTTGGTTCCGTGTTCGTTGGACACTGTCTAATTCATATACACTATCTACTAAACTACCCTAATTAAATTTAACGTAGATTAAAATTTAATTAGTGTTTACTATATAGTTAGACTAATTTACTATTGTTTATCAACACATAATAATCAGTATGCATATTTCATTTGATTCATAATTGAAACATTCCTGGCACCTTTTGACCGTAACATATTTTTTTTTGTTGGCTGTCTACTGCCGCACACTTAGACAGGCAATGGTTCGTTGCAATACTGCTATAGTTTCGATTTACGTAGAACCATCTGCGCATTGCATAGCTGCATGTCAGCCTATAGTACTGACATGTACCATGGGTTGACTCATGGATTCTAAACTCAACAGGGAATCCAGATGTCCAAAACGATCGATGGTGAAAAATCCCTTTTTACATCTTGCCCCTATCGGGATTCGAACCTGGTACTCCCGCTCCAACTGCCATGGTTTAAACCACTGTGCCACGTTGAACTTTAATATTTATGCAATTGAACTTTTTTTATCGGTTTTTAAAGGCCACGGCCTGTGTACTGCTTCAAACAATTAGAAGATGTCCGATCGCTCTTTATGTTGTGGTGCCATCGTCACCGAAAGTGGCCTGGGCACCTAGTGCTGTTCCCTTAAATGATCACTGTGCCATCCGCTTGGAAACAGCATGCCGAACGTGGCTGAAGCGAATTTACAATAACAGGGATTTGCATTAAATTTTTGATCTCGTGACTGAAATGTTTTTGGAATGTGATATAAACGTGGTGTTTTCGCAAGTTTATGAAACGCTTGAATTTTGTTCTCGAACATTCATACATGGCAATGGGTCTGATCAACACTCTGTACAATTTCAGACTATTCACATTTGTAAGGTATATATATCCATGTTTCCAAATGGATGCTTTCTTGATGAAAGAATGTACTTGCCACTTTGAGCGATCGCAAGGTACATCATTATTTCCCCATTTTCGGTCGCAATTTCGTGTCGAGTACACAGCCGGCCGCCCTATATTATTACATAGGTCGATCTGATTTCTGCCAGATGTGCCACTAAAGTCATCATTCTGTCATCGTGGTCACGTCCATCAGATTATCTAAATAATGTAGAAATGAGGCTACCATCAGTGGGCGCATAACACCTAGATCAAAAAGTTTCCGGTATAACCACCGTTTGGTGCTCCCTTCGTTCCGATTCGAGTTCTGTTTTTTTTTGTTAAGTTGGTGCATCTGTTGTTGATAGTCCCTCTAAATCTTAGCGTAATAGCTTGACATTTACAAAATAGTCAAGAGTACATCGGTGATTCGGTAACGATTCTCTAAAAAACGGCCTTTTACCAGTGACACAAGCGGTCTAAAAGTGGTCGTGAATCAATCGAAGATGATGAACATACTGGTAGGTGAATAATCGCGAATTAACCATCAAAGAGATAGCGGAGGACTTGAATATTGCCTATGAATCCATCCAAGACATTTTGGTTAATGATTTGGGTCTCTGTCGTGTATCAGCAAAGTTGGTGCCAAAAGACTTCAACTTCATGCAGAAAAGAGACCGTGTTGACATCGCAAAAGACATGACTTGAGAGGCTGAATCCGATCCAACATTCATCAAAACGATCATTACTGGAGATGAAACGTGGGCTTATGAGTATGACACGCAATCAAGACATCAGGCAAGTGAATGGCGTTCACCAAATAATGAGTCGAGACCAAAAACACGACGTCGAAGTCAAACAAGAAGGCATTGCTCACGGTTTTCATGTTTAACAACGGTGTAGTGCATTATGAATTTTTGTCAAAAGGCCAAACCGTAAACAAAGAGTATCATTTGGGCATTATGATACGTTTGCGTGAAACAGTTTACCGAAAGAGGCCAGAAATGTGGGCAAAAAACTCGTCTATTTTGCACCATCATAACGCTCCGTCGCATAGTGCCATTAGTATTCGTAATTTGTTGGCGAAAAATTTAACAAATACCATCTAACAGCCACCGAGTTCACCTTTTGGATCCCTGTGACTTTTTTCTGTTCAATCGAGTTAAAAAAACATTACAGGGAACGCCTTTCGGCAGTCGAGAGGAAATAATGGAAAACTCGCAGGAAGCACTGATGGTTATACCGAAAATCGAATATAAAAAATGTTTCGAGGATTGGATCAAACGCCAGCATAAGTGTGTTGTAGTCAATGGGGATTACTTTGAAGGGGAGAATATAGATTAAGATTTATAAAATTGTATTTGGATTAATAAATACAAGTTTATTAAAAGTTTGAAAAGCTATTAAAAGCTATTTGAGGTTTTGAAAAAGCTAAGCTATATGAGTATCCGGTTAGCAGACAGCTCAGTAAGCCTTAGCCACCTTGGTAGTAAAAAAAACTTCAAAGTATACATGCATAAAATATATGAAACTGTTCAAAATCACAATGAGGCAAAAAGCTACAGCTGACTCTCCAAGCCTGGAGACTCTTCTTTGGTGAAATAAGAGAATCTTTGGAGGCTACAGTGCTACAACCCCGAGACTATCTCTAACGATCGGATGAAACTTGAAGTTTTAGTAGTGGCCTTTTCAATCTTTCCCAAATTAATTCCCACATTACATAGGATCGCATATGGGTGACATGTCAAATAATTAAAGCTCTTAAATCGGTAGGACCTGAATAATTCTTCAAATCATAAAAGCTTTATAAGCTTACGATGACTCGACCGCCCAGGTTGTGCAGTTGTTAAAAAGCTGTGGCGTGGACCGGGAGGTACCGGGTTTAAATCTCGATAGGGACAGGATGCGAAAAGGGATTTACACTATCGATCGTTTTGGTGGTGCGATCAAGGGTGCCAATGAACTCATCTGAGACCCAGTGGAGGTTAAAATCCGTGTGCCGTCCCATCTTCCATGTCAGTACTATACGCTGGCATGGAGCTATGCAATGTCTAGATGGTTTCCTCGTAAATCGGAGCAATAGCTGGAACGTAAAGTATAATATGTCACAATGGGCCAATATAGCCTGAGTGACGGATAACAAGTCTATGTAACCTTTGAAGATGAATTCTATCATATATTCTACTTTTGTGGTCTTGGGAAAATTATATAGGAATAGTGTACATTGGGATCTTGATTAAGTTGGGTCTATTAAGCAATCTCATTTTGAACGGTATTCGTACGTCCTGGAATACGAAAGGAATCATTCCTGTAACGTATCTGGAAACAGAAGGGGATTTTAACCAAAACAGACCACAAACAATCACATGTGCACCTAAATCTATAGGAGAAAAGGACTCACTCGAGGGATGGACAGGCCAAGTGTTATAATACAGGGTCAATGCAGCTTACCTGGTTGGATGAATATTTCAAAATACCAAGGGGTATTGTAGCTCTTTTCTGGAAATTGGCTATTAACGATTTATAACAGAAGTTAGTGAAGTAAGGCTTAAGGATGGTTACCTAAGCAAATGATGTCACTATTACAATTTTCGGAACTGGTTGAGGAGTAATGCAATATCTACTAGGGACATCCGCATTCTTATCGGAGAATCAGGCTCAATTTGAACCAAACAATCACATTAGGAATTTTGTCAAAAGAAACCCATGTTTGTGACTCAATTCTTAACGAGAAAGCAGAACGATGTCAAGGCATTTCAATGTGGTCAACTGCTTCATTGCACCAATTCAAATGACTATTGAAATGTCGTTTACTTCTTTCAAAATACTGATTCAGGAGGAAGCTAGTGGTTTAATAAATGACCCGTGGTCTAATAAAAATGGAGTGTGATAAATAGTCAGATCTGGCTATGGCTGGAAATCTCAAGACTCGTGTGGTGTAATACACATCAAATCAGACATATCTTTGGAAATGATAGTGTCATAGCTACGAAAGTAAGGAGATGGATGATACATAACCTCATTTAATTTTCATCTGTCCTCTATTGGTCAGTTCTATAGACTACTATTGGTATATGACAGTCCGTGGGACAAACATCTACCATACAATCGTTTGCCATATTCGCAAAAACATTAGACTGCCTTAGAGAATTTTATTATAACATCAACATCATTTGACAAAACATCATGGAAAGAGCTGCACACTAATTCTAACGATTAACCTATCTATCTTGTTGGAGATGAACTCAGACTGCATTAGAGATTCTATAGGGTGAATCAGGTTTCATGAATGTAAAAAGCGCTCCAATTATGCCTATATTCTCTGTATTTTGAAACAGTATAGTCCTTGTTCTGTCTGACAATTGTGTACTAGAGCGTTAAGCTGAACTAAGAAAAAGGTTGGCGGGCGTTGGCCCTCTATTACGAGCTATCTATATATTGGGAAGGAACAAACCAATAATTTTGTTGTTAAAATTAATTTGGCCGGATTAGGATGTAACCCCAGGATGTAAATGACGGAATTTAAAACGAATATTATGAACAAAATAAAAAATCTTAACGATGTAAGGTATCTGGTATATATCTATAATTATAAATAATAAATTGCTGACTTACAGTATGATACAAATCTGGTTCACGATACACCAGTTTCCAAATATCAATGACACGTTGTTCAATTTCCTCTGTTTTATCAATCAACAACTGACCCAGTTTCATGAAAAAGTATATTTCAATGCATTCTATCGAAATGCCAAAAGCTCCGCCTATTATTAGTTCAAGGTGCACACGAGGGCTTTCACCAAATATAAGCACTAACTCAAATATTAATATCGACAGTGTTGAAGTGAAGTGCATAAATAGTTGTAGCAATAGTTGAAGTGAATACGCCTTGTGTGCTAATCCAACGGCTTTGTGTAGCTTTTTGTAGTGACAAGTCCAATCCTGAATTGTATCACAAAATCTTAGCAATTTAAACTTGGTCATCACTGGTGTCGTACAAATCGCCCGGCTTGTGTCACATATTTCGAAATTAACTATTTCGAACAAGTGGTAAATGTTCAAAAACCATACAGTACATTCGGTATGCAGCAGCGTGTATGAGGACACATTGATAATGCAAAATATCAAGTCACTTGTCGCTATAGTGCGCATCATTTTGTTTAAATTCGTGAATGCAACAGCATACATGACCCACCCTACCAATATCTCCTTAATCACCAGCAGGATAAAGTACTTGATTGCGACGTTTTTATACTTCAAATTGGTTTGGCCGATTATAGTCCGGTTGTGCTTAAACAGTTTATTGATGGCGACAACACGAGAATTTCGTGACAAAACAGCCACTACATACATTGAAACATTTATTGTCATTCGACTGAAATTCAATAGATAGGCGAGGCTTATTGAAATCGATGTGGCAATATGTTGATTCATGTTGATAACTAGACGTTGACGTATTCCTTCGATTTCATAACAGAAATATGTGCCTAGTACAATACAACATATTCGTGCTGGTTTAGAATTAGTAACGCGGCCCGTTTTGAAATTGTATCCGTACGAGACCAGGGCTAGGGCCCGGCCTAAAAAATATAAATAATAGCCGATTATTTTGAAATACTTGTAGTGAAAATTTAATTTGAACATCGTGTGCGCGTTTTGTGCTTCTCGTACGTTTGGTTTATCTAACTCATTGTTTATGTACTTGTCACTCGCAATTGGAATTTTTTTATCGATTACCTTAATTAAATTAGGTAATAGACCATAATGATGATATTATGATAATTTCGGGTTTCCTATACCAGCAAGTCATTTAAATAAATTTTGAGAATGAAATTATTTTCACATAGACTAACTATTTTCATAGTGAGAACTGTCGTTAGTGTCTGGCTCGCTGGTGATTCTAGCATATTCCATAAAAAATTGATATATGAATTATGAGCTTTTAAGAACATTTCTGACCCTACCTGGTCGAGGAGATATTCCGTCTGTAAACTAGGATTGAAAATTGTAGGCGGTAGCTAATACACTGAACCAAATGTACCACTCAATATAAAAAATTTTAGTGATAAAAATATTGATAAATATTTGTCGGTATTTTCATTCTTATTTTGAAAAAATTATTTTCATTCTGATAATTTATTTTCATTTCGAATTAGATTATTACAGTTATACCTTCATTTATATTTTTCAACTTCATTTATAATTTTTTAATTTGTTAATTTTTAATGAACATTATTCTTAACAATATTTTATCACTATGATAAAATTTATTCTATATGATAAATTTATCAGTTTGTTTTAAATGGTCTAACTGATCAGTATGCTATCAAAGTGAACATCAATCTAGATCGATAAGAAAATAGAAATTTGCGCAAATGGACGATATTTCGCGTACATTCTTATAATTCGCTAGCACTGAACTTAGTCGACTGAAAGTATTTACATGTAACTAATAACAATATTTTCAGGATTAAATGTTTTTAGGTGAAAATTTACTTAGAAATCAAAGATTTTCATTAATTTTCTTTGAATAAAAGAAAAAGGTTACCACACCTGGAATGATAATTTTCTTACCAGGTCTGGCCTGATTTTTTCAAAACAACATGGTTCTTTGAAAAATCTAAGTGGTTATAGTATTGAATGTTTTTGGGTGACATTTAACTTAGAAATCAAAGCCCTCTTGTTAAAGGCCGTGGAATGTGCTCCACATCTGAAAAGTGGTACAAGCCCAAAAAAATGTATAACTGACGCTGCGTATGTCACTCTTACGCCCAAGGTGGCTTAAGCTGACGAAAAATTACCCTCACGATTCTGATAATGAAGAATGCTGGGATGAAAGGGCTTGAAAGAGTGATGCCAAATATTCAGGGAAGAAGGCCTTAAACCGGTTTTTTAAGCAAAATAATTCACATCCCAAATTACTAAAATTTTGTAAATCACACGATGAATATTATTAAAAATTTTAAAAGTTAAAATTTAATTTCCACGAGAAACTTGTTTATATAATATTTGCTACAATATATTAAATAATAAAAACTTTCTCTCAACCAAACTGGGTTACGTTGCCATCAGTTGCGTTTTACTAAATACGATCAAAGGCAAACTGAACTAAAATGGGCAAACGAAGCCAGTTTTTGATCATTCCCATATGTGAGAATAATCACTTCATATTAGCAATTGTTAATTTCCAGCAATGCTCAATATTAACATATGATCCAATTAATCCACCCCAATGCCTATTTGCTTTTTATACTATGGAAAAACATACAAAATATTTAACATTGTCTCATGCAGTAATGTACCACAACAGACAAATGGTTTTAATTGCGGCATTTTAATAATTGATGCAGTAGATTACATCATAAAAAAATTCTATAAGAAGTCAATTAATTTTGAAGATGAACACATAAGTGGTATTGCACTTCAACAATACAAAAATCACCTAAAACTGTTAATAGCTCAAAAATTCAGAATCCAGATGAACATTGTTTGTACTACTATAGACAAGTTACTGATACTGACTCCAAAAAATGTCATTCTTGTGCACGAAAAATACATGATATTTGCACCAAATACATAAGCTTAAATAATATTAAATGTCTATTTTTCTATTAAATAATTATCTATTGAAATTAACTTACAAAATATTTAAAAAATACACAAAAAAAAACCACGACAAAAAACAGCGGGTAGCGAAGTCCGAGACACATACCTCTTCGTGGTGCTTGCTGGGTTGCTCCAAATGAATCAGGCATGTAGTGGAGAAAATCATGAAAAATTCTAATTGTAGGTAGTCGATTACATAAAGTTGAGGCCAGACCTGATTTGAAAATTACCATTCCAGGTGTGGTAACCTTTTTCTTTTATTCAAAGAAAATTCATGAAAATCTTTGATTTTGATAAATAACAATCAAAGAATTGTTGTGTTTTGATTAGTTTATTCCCTAAACCATTAGTAGTTTTTGATTGCAGATGTATTTAGCGTTTGTGTATATTTAAAAATATATATGAAAATTTTCAATTTTAGTGTTATTTTTTTTTAGTTTCTAATTATTTGAAAATTGCCAACGTTTCGGCAAATTGAATTAAAAGTTATACTCACATTTCATATTCACTAACACATTAAGTATTTAGGAAAAACTTCATTTTGCCATTTTGAAATATGAAATTTTTCCTAAAACTGTCCTAAATATTTGTTGTTCTATTTTAGGACAAACTTCCCACAAATCTCGGAAGAATGTTCTAAATTATGAAAGCTTTTTCTTTTATAATATATTTTTAAGAACGTATTTAAATTAAATTCATAAATTGCAATAACATGCTTATGTTACAAATAAAGTTAATTTAACAGAATTATTAAATAAAAGTCTATTAAAATCAAAATATAAAATATTCCAATCGATAAATTCACTTTTTTATTCATAATATATTTGTTGAACTTTTTAGCTAGTGATAAGTTCGTAAATCACATTGATAGAAAACTTTGTCGGTTGTATATTGATAAGGAATTTTTCAATGTGAATGTAATTTTGGTCAGTTTGAAAAATTATTTTTTCAGTGTAATAACACTCTTTGATCCAAAAATATTCCATAATTCTCAGTGCTCATAGGCAGGTCTTAATCTAAAATAATATATCCAAAAATCTTTGATCCAAAAATCATTCCATAACTCTCAGTGCTCATAGGCAGGTCTTAATCTAAAATAATGTTTCCCATATTAAGTGAGATCTGCTTGTGCAAAATATTAGATAATCCAACTTTACAGTGCGATTAGAATTTGAATTCACTAGTTTCGTAAGAAAATTTGGATAAGCCAGTTGTGATTATCACCACCTAAAACTGTAACAATTTTTAAAACAAGAAAAGTACTAGAAAGATTACATGAGAGGAAAACTTTGGGTTGCACATTTCTGGGTGTAATTGTATTGAATATGGATGAATTTTGTTTGTTAATTGATTTTCGGAAATGTTTCATATGTATTGCAACCTCAAATTCCTCTACACAATTAGAGTTTGCTTAGTATGGAGATATACTCGTATACGCAAGAAAAAAACACAAACAAAAGATGAATCAGCGGTGAACAGTATGGAGAGTAGGGAGGATGAACTCGAAACAGTGTCGATGAATGTGAAATTATGTTTAAGCTACGGTCTTTTTGGTTTTGGATTCGAAGGGAGCAACATCAAGACAAGTTTGCTTTCTTTGGCTTTTGGATTCGGAAGGAGCATAATCAAGACGGAATACACATTTCTGCCGGTATAAATGGGGGACTAAATGGTTATTGGATTTGTATGGAATTGGAATGCGCTTTTCGAATAAATTCAGCTAAGTATAGAAAAATTATGTGATTTACGATATAAACACTAAATAAAAACAACAAATTATTGTATAAGATATGGCCATATGATATAGATTTAAAATTTATAGTGGTAAAAACGCTATATATATATATATGAATATATGAAAGACAGTGGATAAGTGAAACGTTTAAAGTCAGAAAGTGCTTGTGAATTTAATATAAGGTGCAAAATCAAATAACAATCCCAGTTGGAGGTAGTAACCCGATGGTCCACACGTTTTGTCGAGGAATAAAAACAATTGTAATTGCTTTTCTTCCGTATGTTGGGGTAAGCTATCATACCCTGTAGTTTTCCGTAAGTTATCCATATCCTAACCTGTTGTTTTCCATAAGTTACAATATATATGGAATGTTTGGTTGGTTCTGAATTATTCTAATGTAATTCTTTCATGGTTTTACTAGAGGTTACTTCAACGAAATTGCTTTAACTCACGCCTTTGGTTCTCATGAAATCTTAGAGCTACGGTCCGGTGAAAATAAAAACGTGACGGGTTTTCTTCATCAATGAAGATGGCGCCCAATAATAAAAAATTAAATTATATTCCTTAGTCATTCGTAAAAGTAATTTCGAAGTTGGACAGTTAAATAAAATTTTGTTTATTGCTGTAATTTTTTTTTTCTTAATGCAATTTTTTTTCTGATTTAGTAGGTTGCTTTACTGTGCTGGATACTGTCATCTTTGCAGAAAATTGCTGAAGTATATAAGAAGAATAGTATAACTAGTGTATAGTTAAGCTTTAGAAGCTTCCAATTAAAAACCAAACCGGAAAAATTACTATTATTTTTTTTTGTTTTATAGTTAAGTTTAACAATTATGTAATCATGTAATTTAATCCTAAATTTTTTTTAATTAATTAATTTTTTTTTTCGAAATATATTATAATATACGTCATATAAAAAAAGTTTATATAAAGTTTGGTGTTAGTTTCGTTAATTTTGATTAAGACCCGTTACAAAACTTATGAATCTACTTCTAAGCCAATATACCAGGTGTTTCTTTTAAACTAAGACGATCAAATATCTCGAAAAATAGCCACTCTACTAGGGCATCCAACCCGATTAAAACCGAATCCGACTAACCGGTTAACTGTCAATTTTTTTACTATCCTAAAAAGCAACTATTGTGAATTTTTAATAAAACCCATTGAAAGGAAATTTTAATTGTTCAATATAGTGTTCGTAAATATAAGTGGTGTATGTGTTGCTTTATATTTTCCTATAGAGAAGTTAGTAACGATTTAAGTCTAAAAATGTATGATGCGCTAAAAAAGAGATTTATAGACCGAGAAATAAAATACTAGTTTCTCTCCATTAATATATCCCGGATATCTCCTCTCCATAAATATATATATAAATACCGGATCGTTACCAGCAAAATCAAACCAAATCGATGAATTACCATATGCAACGAAAGGAAATACCTTAATATTTACTAAAGATGTAATGTCAAGACTATTTATGGAAAGGTAATTTTCCTTGTTCAAATTTGGAACAATTTAGTGAAGCTACAGAAACAGAAGATTTAACATTTCAACCATATGCTTCACCTTCAAAATGTTTAGTCGTTGAAATGCAGAAGATCATCTCTTCATTGTCTAAAGACTGCAATCCTAATTTTGAAGTTGATTGCTTAAAGGAATTTCTATTGTTTTGGACGACCGGTACTCGAACAAACAAATTGAAACGCCTGCTCGATGTACTCAACTCTATTCAACCTCCGTCAACATCAAGCCAACGAATATTTTAAGTGGCAGGAAATTTCTGCACCAATTTCAGAAGTTCAATGAAATATAGAACTCTAGATGCGTTAGTGTTTGTTAAATACTACTTTTTGAAGAAATAAATATTCCTAAAACCTTATTTATTTTTAGTCGTTTTCTATTGATTTAAATAAATCGGTTAACCGGTTTATCCGGTTTTGATTGCTTAAAGAAACCGAAAAACCGGTTTTGAAAATTTCCCGGTTTTTTGGATGCCCAAAAACGGAAAAAATGTCCATAATCAAAATTTAATCATACCGCGGGGGAAATACATAAGTGCCAAAAAACAGTCCCCCACCCTCCGTTTTGAAGGTGGGGTGCGGGTAACTTTTAAACTAAGATAGGAAGCCATATTTTTTATTGCAGATACGGATTCTACGACTAAAAATACGTATGATTTGAATGAAATATTTGGTTCGGTTCATGATAGATGGCGTTGTAATCGGCGAAATAAATTTTTTCAATTTCTTCTTCTTAGAACACACGCATTCGATTCTGCAAACGTTTAAAATAAAATTCGTAATCAAAACAATTTATTAGGCCTGCTAATAGGCCCCTAAAGCTCATAGGCCTAAAACCCATAGGTCCCCACATTATTGAAGAAACTTGAATCGTCAAATGTACCAAAACTTTTTGGAAAATGAACTGCCAATATTACTTGAAAATTTGAGCTTAGAAGTGAGACGGAACATGTGGTTTCAACATGATGGTTGTCCTGCACACAGTTCGGTGGTGGAATTCTTGTTCGTTATTTCAATTGTCGCTGGATCGGTAGAGCTGGTCCGATAAATTGGCCTGCCAGATCACCAGATCTGTCGATAACAAACAAGAACCAATAACACGTGAGAACATGATTGAGCGAATCAGATATGCGTTTGCATCGTGCCTGGATTCCTAACTCATAATATGCCGAGTCCAGAATACTCGGAAATAAAACTAAGATTGATGACGCTCCTAACTCTTTTTAGCAGGTCTGATTAAGAGCTAGTCGATGGTCATATGTAGTATAGGAGATCTAGTGCGCCATCAATTGCGGGGATCTCTGTCAAAGAGAATCTTGGCTGTTTCAGAAAAAATGATCCACTTAAGATGGCAGGTGGAAATGATGTTACGAAAACGTATTCACAAGACAATCCATCTGAGAGGGAATCATGCATTTTGCCTTGAAATCACTGAAAAAGTCAAGTGCCTTTCGTCGAGCTTGACATATTTTCCTTGGAAATCGGTATGATGATAAAACGTTGGGCGTTCTGTAGGTAAGGTAAGAGAGTTACAGTAATGGAATGGAAATTTAACCAAGAAGCATCCGATAAAGTATTGGAATTGGTGCATAAAGCCTTGAAGTTTAAATTTGGACCCACGGGTAGCTGACAATTTAAATAAGGGGTTGACAAAACAAGGGGGAACATAGATTTAAAGCATTCCTAGAACAGGGATTCTAAAGTAAACTCGTATTTAAACTGTTTTCCCAATCCAGACTCCATTCACAGGGATCTAGTTATTGATATTTTCCTGAACAGTTCAGGAGTATGATCGGTATGTGCTCTCGTGTGAGTTAAACAGTTTGAAGTTTATTGCAAATGGAGAGTACTTAACTCTATAATCAGTCGTAATTCAAATACGCCCCACACAGTATTAGGCAAACACAAGAAATGAGTATCTCTTTGAACTTCTAGTTAACAAAAATATTTAAATGGCTAACAGAGGGGGTAAATCAACCCCTGTAAATGCAATAAAAAAGAGGACTTAGAAATAACACTTACTTGTTCCACTATGAAGGCTTCACTAACTGATGACATACGCTTTTTGAGCATAACAATTCAGCTATTAGAAATAAGATCTCGCAGTTCAATGTGCTTGGACATATACGAGGTTAAGCTTCGATCTTCAATCAAATATTATTCATTCGGTTTATGAGAAGCGCTGAAGTTCGGTTTATGAGAACACAAAATCAATTTAAGATAATGAATTGCCTTATTTAAAGGCATCGAAGCACGGTATTTGTTCCGAAAGGTTCTGTTAACGCTCAATGCAAATGTAATAGGCGTTATCGCGTATAACGAGCTAGAAACTTACAACAAGTGAAATGGATTTGAATTTTTCGAAAGTTGTGGTTGAAGTCAAATAGATGTGTTACGTTGAGACAGCTTCGGCACTAAAACTAGTCAGAATGAAGTTAATAGAAAATCGAATATTCAAGAAAGAGTTCTGGAGATAAATAAAATAAAGGTGCATTGCATGGTTAAGTGACCTTTAGAACTGTTAATAAACCACCATACCACTTACCATATCTGCTAGTTGTTGTTCATTGGCGACCAAAATCCACACTTCATTAAGACGTTTTTCAATGTCATGCATTTTCCTTGCGAGCAGGTCAGCTAACTTCACAGTCGTATATATTTCAATGAAGACGATCGAAATTCCAACGAAACCACTTCCTATCAATTTTAAGTCCCGATTATAATTTGTACGAAACAATAGTAGAAACTCGAACAGTAACAGCTCCAGTGATTTGATAAAATAAATGAATAGTTGTAATAAGATTTGATATGAATACGCTCGAAGTGCCATCGAGCTAGCTTTATTTAGCTTTTTGTATTTCGCAATCAACTCGTGAATTTTGTCACTAAACCGAATAAGTTTTATATGTTTTATAATTGTATCTTCTCGTATCGAGCCCATTACTCCACATAAATCCATATCGATAATTTCATATAAATGATAAATGTTTATGAAGTAGAGTGCACTTTCCGAATGCATTAAATTTATAGCCAGCATATTCACAACGAACACGATTTTATCCAATACTGACATTTCAGCACTACTTAGACCGTTGATGTTCAACAATATTAAGCAAAAGAGCAACCAGAACACCAAAATTTCCTTAACCAGCAACACAATGAAATACTTAAAGGCAACGTTTGCATATTTAAATTTAGTTCCGCCGACAATCATCTTACTGCACTTGATCAATTTATTGATCGCTTTAATTCGCAAATTTCTTGTTATCACAGCAATCACATACATATTGATATTTATCCCGGCTCGAAAAAAATTCACCATCATAACCAAGCCAATCGATTTCGATTGATGGAATTTAGCCGAAAACGATTTTACTATATCGTGGCGCACTCCTTCCGTTTCATAGAAGAACATAGTGCCTAATACGAGACTGGCGATTAAAGCGGTTCGAGATTTCGCAATGCGTCCCGTTTTAAAATTGTAACGATAGGCGACTAGACCCAGAAGGCGACCCACAAAATACAAATAGAAGGCAATGAATTTAAAATATTTGTAAGCAAATTTTAGCTGGAACATGGTGTGCATCTCAAATTTCACTGTTCTATTGGATCCGTAATTCATTTATGTCTAAACTCAGTTTAATTACGATAATTGAACTCACTTCGTTGAATGTTAATTAAACAACATATTTTCTTACATATTATATCAACCTGGCAAGGGATTAAAATCTTAATGTGTACTTATGCTTGATAGTTCTGATCTTATCTTTATGCAATAAACGATGTGATGTAGGCATTAAGATGGGTACTAGATTATAACATCAATGATTAATAATTACTTCATAGATTAAAATTAATCAAAAAAGGATGAAGTATAGTCTGAGGCCCAGTTATCTTTGCGGCAACTTTCTATTACTCGTATATATTTTATTTTTGGCATACCAATCGAATAAAGTCATATAGCCATCCGAAAATTACTGAAGTGATAAAGATAATGGAGACAAACAAAATATGCAAGCATCAATGGAATTTTAGCCATAGCTCCACTAATCGCTCTACGAGCATATTCTGACGTAAGTTAAGTTTGATTTGAACGTAAAAGATAATATTGTTAGAAAAAAAACCTCGAGTTGAACAATTTAGATCCCTTGGGGTGCAATCGAAAGTATCAGGTTTTTCATGCCCGTAACCCTTAGATCACATCTCCAGGTCTTTACATATCAACTTTCTGGTAGTTACATATTTATTACATTACATCTGGTACGAGCATATAATACGATTCTAGTGGTTCATAAACAACCCCATAACGCCTTTGGCGTTGTTCGAGTTTTTTTAATGACATTTGGACTCAGGTGAAACCATCCACTTATTTCGACAATATTGATGTCACTCACTACTCAGCGTCGCCATCTATCTTCCATTGTGTTTATGTTATGCAGCCACGTAATCCAGTACGTTGCAGAAGGTATAGTACTGATGTTTTTGAAAACCAGTTTAACTAGTTCACCAACAACGACATATAGCCCCCATTGTAATGTGTTGATGTTGTAAGACATAACGAATTTTCTTCTCAAAAATCTAGTTACGACATAACCACGACAACTATAAGGCATCAATAAAGACAAATCAACACGTCTATGAAATAATAGGTGTCTCAAAACCATCAGGAAATAGGGAAGTCTTGTGAAGTAAAGAAAGAGCTAGGTTGAGTTTCAGGAAATAATAGCAACGACCGATCAGACATAAACTAATGTACAATTTGAAGTTGAGGGATACCATACGAGAGTTTACCATCTCATTTATTTCAAACTCAGAAATCAAAGAGTTCCTTAACTCAACTCTTGCCAGACAGATAATCAACAATTTGTTACTGAGCGGAAATTAGCCACCTGCAAAACGCAAGCAGGAAAAAACCGAAAGTAATAGAAAACTATTACGGACAGCTAGTAATAAATCCATAATAAATCTATTTGATGTATACTAATCACGACGCAGATGCAACAATTACGATGAAAAAGGCCACATATGGCACTCGTCATGAGTCCTTTGTCACTTCGTTCTAACATATATTGATGAATCTCATTCTTTTTAATATTGGCCAAAGTTCAAAAATGAGTGGTAGCAATGAGTGGCATAAACGAAAATACGAACGTAGGATTTAAGTTGACTCACTATCTTCTCTGAATGACTTCTCTTCCGCCTACGTGGTGGTTCTGACAATCAGTTCACCGCAAGAGTAGAATCCATTCATTTAAACAATTAATCTGACTTAATCATAAGTGCACCATTTAGCTCCAAACAGGGTTAAGGGATATTTTTAATGGGAGTAACCTTCGTTTTGCGATTGCAAACATGAAATAGTTGCCCAACACTTCAGTAATTGTTATAGGAAGTGTGTATAGTGATGAGACAACATTAATGTCAGTAAGTAACTCGGGTGTGTTGGTGGACCACTTCCTTACCTATATATATATAATATAAATTTGCTGCCCCAATCTGACTGCTTCTAAGACTACAAGCGCTCCGAAAAAATTCCCTCTATGTCTTTATGTTGGACAACTCTTGTAGGCCAAATTTTGTACTGAAGACATACTGTTAGCCCATATGGTCAGCTGGCAATTTTTGTACTCGTAAAATAATTATTGTTTATAATATATTATATACTTATATACATATATTAGAAACAAACAGAGATGGTAGAAGCCATTTTTTCAGTACTCCGTCATCAAAAGGGTTCTGTCAGGAGCCATCTTTTAGATTGATCCTGGAAATATACCTTGTTTGATCCAAACATCGTAGTATTTCACCAACAGTTGCCAATATGTGATATCATCTGTTTCCACAACTCACCGATAGAGCATCATGACATAGTGCCACTGTGAAACTCAGTATTAAGACTTCTGTCATCGGCAATCTACCAAAATGTTTTTCTTGTTTCCTTGTCTTAACTATTGAATTGTGTACCCGGAAGTCCATATTATTATGTTACTTCTTTCGTACAATCTTATTTTAGTGCTCAGTTTAAAAGGTGTCTTGTATATTTTTCCAAGTTGCAAGCGAACGTATAGAATGTATCGTTGATAGTAAATAGCTGATGATGGAAACTGTGAATTTTTCGTTCATTTTCGTTCAAAATTTTCGTTCGACGCCAACCCTCTTATAAGATTTATATCTGATAGATATGTTTACCTCTAATGAACACTTCTAATGATGGCTTTGGTTGCCATTTTTCAAAAGCCTAGATATTTACCAATTTCTTGGATATGTTCTCCACACAACTTTTTAGGGCTTAAGCTCTTGCCACAGTATCCAGAACTTGTCGTAGGAGGCGACCAAATCTGGTTGGATCACTGGGCTGACGACCCGTATCCGAAAGTAACAATTACAGTTAAAAATGTCAACAAAAACTAAAAATTCGGATACCGCCTAAATAACAATTAACCCCTTGCTTAAGTACCCGGATACGAGATTGAGAATCAGCACGTGGAACGTGCTGATTCTCAATCTAAGAAAACATGGCAATCTAAGAAAACATAACTAAGAAAACATGGCGCGTTGGACGGCCTTATCACATGTATGAAGGAGTATCGGCTGCAACTCGAAGCGCTCCAAGAAACTCGATGGCTTAAAAGTGGAGTCTATGTGTCTCAAGGCTAAACGTTGCTACACAGTGGAGATGACCTCGGAAATCTTGGAGTTGGCTTTCTCATTGTGCCGCAGGTAAAAAAGGCTGTCTTGAACTTCCAAGCAGTCGATAATCGAATGTGTAAGCTTCGCTTGCACATTTGATTAGCCAACCTGTCAATTGTATGTGTACATGCCCCCACTGATGTAAACCAACCCCAAGATAAAGACTCATTTTACAATAATTTGGATAATCTGATGGGCTCTATACCTGAACACGATATCAGATTGGTGATTTGTGACTTTAATGCTAGAGCTGGAAGAAACCAGACCGACTTATGCAATGAAATAGGTCCGTACTCCCGACACGAAACTACGACCGAAAATGGGGAAATAATGATGTACTTTGCGATCGCACATGATCTCAAAGTGGCAAGTACATTCTTTCCCCATAAAAACATCCATTTGGAAACATGGACACATCCACGTAAAATATCCCGAAGCCAAATTGACCATGTGTTGATTTCAAAAGACCGGGCCTGGGTTTTCCAAGACGTGAGATCGTATCGGTCGTCAGCCAAATTCGTAGACAGTGACCATTTTATGGTTGCTGCAAAGCCACGGTGGAAATTTTCGTACAATTCAAGGAGAACAGGAGAATATAAAACGCGATTCTCCTGTGAAGGTCTGATAAATAAAGAAACGCAACGAAAATATCAAGATTTTGTCAGCAATAGCATTTTACGATCCAATTACCAGTCTAATGATGTGAACAGTGTCTGACAAAGTACTGAAAACTTCGGTTTTCGATGCTGCCCAGCACACTCTCGGTATATAGTGA
This sequence comes from Tipula lateralis, assembly GCA_963932295.1. NCBI lineage: Eukaryota > Metazoa > Arthropoda > Insecta > Diptera > Tipulidae > Tipula > Tipula lateralis. Next base: position 132,848,256 of record OZ010737.1, on the reverse strand, counting down.
AAACTAAGCCCAAAAATGATTGGTTTGATGAAGAGTGTCGTTTTGCTGTTGAGCAACGAAATAAAGCCCACAATGAAGCTCAGACTCGGTTTACAATTGCAAGGAAAAACAAGGCAGTTCCTGCTAAGAGGACATCTTAACGCATTTGTAGACAGACAAAGCGAGAATGGTGGAAGGCAAAGGTCTTAAGAGTACAACAACTCGGTAATGAGCACAATTCGCATGGTTACTTTAAAGGAATCATCGAATTGCACCATACCTCATTACTCACGATAATAGTGTGGGAGAGGATATCAAGGTTCGCCTTTCTGCCGGCAATCGGGCTTTGAATCCTTTACGTCCACTTCTGAAATCAAAATATCTTGCAAATACGGATAAGCTGAAACTGGACAGAGTGTTGATCAGACCCGTTGTCATGTATGGATGTGAGAGTTGGACCTTGACGGATGAGTACGAAAGATGGCTTCTTACATTCGAGAGAAGAATCATTCGTGTGATATATGGCCCAAAACACGACGTCGATGGCACATACCGAGTTTTGTTCAATCAAGAGATCAGGAATTTAATGCAAATTCCTGATATCGTGCATGAAATCAAAGGACAGCGAATACGCTAGCTCGGTCACGTTCTGCGTGCTGATCCGAAACGAATGAAACAGCGATCTTTAAAGGGAGAATCGCGTTTCGGTAGGCGAAGAGGTGGCTGTCGGCGACGATGGCTCCACGGCATAGAAAGCAATCTGGCATTTTCCAACTGCTTGGAACAGTATGAAGATTTGGCTCGTGGTCGAAATAATTTGGAGTCAGATTGTTGACACGGTACGGGCGAAAAATGACCTGTACTGTAAAAACCGAAGAAAAAAAACTTCTTGCCATTCCATTGATGAGGAGTGGTTTTGGAGTGTTTCACGCTTAAAATCGTGAAAACATCGTTAGTGTTCAAAAAACTAAAAATATTCATACTCTCGAAAGCTCGCCTAAATAAAATTGACTCCATGTTTGAGTGCAAAAATCATGTTGCGAGCAGGATCAGAATATACTATAGGTTGGCATGGAGCTATATAATGGTGCAGATGGCTCTACGCAAAGCAGACCTAAAGCCGTACATCCTCGTTTGGCTATACGGAAATGTTGACGCTTTATTTTGAAGCTTGAGCCGTACGGTTAAATGCTCTTTGAGAGGTTGAACAATGAAATAGAAAATTGTTGTCTTCATTTGATACTCTCAATAACAATTATCTTAAACTTGTTGAAGTTACAAAATTTAATGAAACTCAATTAAGTGATCGCAAACCAAAACTCTTTGCATAAGAATACATGAGGGCTTCATTTTATATCAAGCTATTAGTGCTGTGTTAGATAGCGGAACATTTTCAGCAGAAAAATGATTTTTATACTCGCCACCACAATTTCTTCTGCTGTCATTATGATTTTCCAATAGCTTAGGTGACAATATATCTGAATATGGAGTTTGAGGATAATCGACCGAGTTTTAGCGCCTCCAGAATTCTTCAAAGTTTTAGCCCATACATAAAAATCAGTTGTTTCACTGTGAGCTATCGATGGTCTTAAACTTTGAAAAATTTTGGAGGCGTTCAAGTTTGGTCGATTATCCTCAAACTTTATATTTAGATATATTGTTACCTAAGCTAATGGAATATCATAATGGCATATTGGTTACAGGGAGGTGCATCCAAAGCTCACAGTGAAAAAACAGATTTTTATGTATGGGCCAAAACTTTGAAAAATTCTGGAGGAGCTCAAACCCGGTCGATTATCCTCAAACTTCATATTCAGATGTATTGTCACTTAACCTATAGGAAAACCATAATGGCATATTGATAAACAGGGGGTCCATCCATAGCTCACAGTGAAACAACTGATTCTTGTGTATGGGCAAAACTCTGGAGGCGCTCAAACTCGGTCGATTATCCTCAAACTTCATATTCAGATGTATTGAGATAAGATGACTGAGCTACTGGAACGTCAAACTGAAATTTTGATTACAAGGGCTCCATTCATAGCTTACAGTAGTTAAATTGAAGATGAAATTAATATGTTTTATACAGTATATTATAATCTTATGGAAAAAATATACATATTTCATTTGAAACCTGAAATAATTTTGTAGTTAAAATATTGAAGAAAATTAAAAAATTTACAGAAAAAATTCTGTTGGCTATACAAAAATGACCACAGAAGAAATTCTCTTTAGCGATAGTAGTTCCCCTGGTGGTGAGTATAAAAATAATTTTTTCTGCTGAAAATTTCCTGCTATCTTATACAGCATAAGCCATTATAAACAACAAATTTTAATCACTTGTTAGAAATATTAGATGAATGGAATTCGCATCTTCGTTCTCTGGCAACATTATGAAGACCAACAAATTAAATAATCAGAGTCGGTGATTAATATCAAGTTTTCTTGGTGACATTGAAATGGCCAGTCGAGTGTCATATAAGAGAGGTGGAACCTAAATTTTCAATTAGTATCACTAAGTTTAATTCAATCTTTACGCTCACATATACAGTTAGGTCTAACTTCATTACGCTACCCAACTGCTAAAATAGATTCAAGATATTGCAACATCCTCACCAATTCGGGAACAAATAGCTACAATTGCTTCGACGGATGACGAAACAATAAGTAGTCAGAAACAATACATTCGCATATGCTCAATATCGCATAGATACAATTCAATCAACTTGTCACGAGAGATAATTCAGACAGACTATCATCCGGTGAAAAATTCCATTAAAGAAGTTTCTTGAGCGGTTAGAAATTTGGCAACACCAATTGCATTAGAACGTTATAGGGATATTCTGGTAATGTCAAGTGGATTGGTTTATAGTTGAAGAGCATCCACCAGAAACCGAACCAGACATCACAGAAAGGGATAAAGTATGGTCAAATGATGATGGAATACATGTTAGTTCATATATAATTAGCAGTCCTCATGCAGGTCCACCACATTTGGTAAAAAACATGAAGATAGAATTACATGAAGCTGCCGTAAAGTCCACAAAGCATCAAGGATAAACAGAAAAGTTATTACGAAACTATCATTTGACACCTAAGATATGTTAACACTAGCCTATTTTCTTATCTGTCGATCTTCTTTTGGAATAAATCATATCACAAATATCTTATCGATTGGTTTCACTTCGAATATATAAAGTATTCTAGTGCTATACTAGTCGTCCCTTGATGCCTATTTATCGGTCCCTTATGCTACGTAAGACTTTCAATGACCGATATAATAGCACATGACCACATACTATACCACAAATAGCTATAATACGAGTACTTACCATGTCGATTAGCTTCAATTCATTAGCGAATATTATCCATACGTCATTCAGACGTTTCTCAATTTGATTCATTTTCGTTATGAGCACGTCACCCAACTTCATTGTCGTATAAATTTCAACGAAACCGATCAAAATACCAACAAATCCACTTGCTATCAATTCCAAATTGTCATCAAAATTGTTGCCCAACAAAAGTACAATTTCAAATACTAACTCTAATATACTCTCTAAGCATTTGCTGAAGTGTATAAATAATTGGAATAATACTTGGTAGGAATACGCTCTGAGGGCTAGTGAGCAAACGTTATTATGTTTTCTATAATTAACGATCAAATCTTGAATTTTATCACCAAATCTTAATAATTGTATGTGTCGTATACTGGTTGATCTCTCTATAGAATCGAAAGTGTTGCAAATTTCAAGATCAACTAGCTCGTACAAATGATATAAATTTAGAAAAAACAAGGCGCTTTCCGAATGCATTAAACCTATGGCCGATATATTGATCATAAACAGAATTGTATCGGGTAAAGATATATTTTCTATACTCTGTAGATCGTTGATGTTTATCCACGTTAGGACGTACAGGACCCAGAAAACGACAATTTCTTTTAACATTAGTATAAGGAAGTACTTAAATGTAACGTTTACATACTTAGAATAAGTTTCGCTGACGATCAGCTCGCTACTCTTAATCAGTTTATTGATGGCTTGGATCCGTGAATTTCGCGACACCACCGCAATTACATACATAATGATGTTTGTAAAAGATCGACTTATATTCAACAATGCAGTAAGACCAGTCGACATTGTTTGGTGCAGTTTACTATTGAACGAGTTGATTAACCGTTGGTTCATGTCTTCGATTGCATAAAAGAATATGATTCCTAGTACGATACTGGAAATTAAAGCCGTTCGAGATTTTTCTACTCGACCCCTCTTAAAATTGTAACTGTAAGCAACTAAACCCAGAAGACGTCCTAAGAAGTACAAGTAGTATCCGATTATTTTAAAATATTTGTAACCAAATTTTAACTTAAACATGGTGACTGCCCTATTCAAGTTCAACACAAGAATCTATTTCATTACAAATATTAGATTAATTAATTGATGTAAGCATTTAATTACATTAAGTGTTAACAGAAATAAATAATTAAATTTTACGATTAATTGGGGTGTATATCGATTAAAAATATAGAAATACTTACCGTATCGATAAGACGCTGATCCAATTGTAAAATTTTTGATTTTATCTCACACGCCAATCGGCCAGCTACTTGGGACACGTCATTAAGTTGGTCACATATTCGTACAAACGACACGAACACGAGGATTGTGAACAGAATAGCCAAAAATCGGGCTATCAAACCACCATCGATTGGTTCCTTATGATATATAGAAAGTGACAACATCTCGATTGCCATAAAAATCAGCAGCAACGTATTTCGAAGCGCCATAAAAATCAACATCAACAACTGCAGCGATTCCGATCGTACATACAATTTAAACACTTTTATAACTTTGCGATGATAGTACGCGATCCGATCCAATCGATCACATATATCATTTATTTCATATGCTCTTGTGTCGTCGCGATGTATTCGGCTAAGATTTATGGTTAGGTCACAATTTAAAATTTCGAACAGATGCTGTATATTAAATATGGCGCCCGTCGAATGATTGAGCATGACAAAAAGTATTAGAATATTTAGAGGCAGGACGAAAAGTGCAACCAGTTCCATGCCAGATTTTGACACGTATACAAGCGTTACACCACGACATATGTATGTAAGCCAACCACATATAACATCTTTGAACGTAAAATGCTTGATATATTTTCGTGCCAAGCTGGCGTATGCTGTTTTATATTCAACCACAATAATTCGATGATTCCACTTTAACAGTTTGTTAAGGAATAACATTTTTCGACTTCGTGAGTATATTATAAAAATGTAAAATATAACCGTATAGTGCATCTCAGACGATATATTTTTTACAGTCATATGTTTAACAAATCGTGAAGGAGAGTTACCACCCGTAACAATCCGTTTTAGTTCTTCAAGTGCTGATGACAATATTATCGATATGATGACACATTGAATCAGTGCTAGTTTCGAGCTCTCGAAAATATGCTTAGTGGTATTATAGCGATAGGGTGCAAGGCCGAGCACTTTCGATATATAATATAAGTAGATGAAAAAGTAGTAAAAATATTTGTAAGTGAAATTCTTCATTATATTGAAACCGCTTAGTAACTCGGACGTTCAGGATGTGCTATCGTTAGTTGGTGTATACATTCATATTCGATCGGTTCTAATCGGTCAATTAAAAATAATTACATATAATCATTTTATTGATACATCAATTACGGTTAATAACTTTCGAAGACATGTTTACTTATTATATTACGACTAATTGGCTACTGTACTTATTTTAGTTATAATTAACCAGATGAAACTTAACGCTTGGAAGCAAAATTGGTTTTAGATCACTACAACTACTTGGTCGGTGATGAGGATGAACACATCTGTCTACTTGTGGGAGTGTTGAAATCAAGAACCGAGATTGAGTACTATAAGAAATGGACAGATTGCGTACGTTCTACTTTACGTATGAGTGCTCGAAACAAGTTGGTATATATATATATAAATATATAAATATATATATATATATATATTATATATATATATATATATATATATATATATATATATATATATATATATAAATATAAATATAAATATATATATATATATATATATATATATATATATATATATATATATATATATATATATATATATATATATATATATATATAACTATATATATATATATATATATATATATATATATACATATATATATAAATATATATATATATATATATATATATATATATATACATACATATATATATATATATATATATATATATATATATATATATATATATATATATATAAATATATATATATATATATATATATATATATATATATATATATATATATATATATATATATATATATATATATATATTAAAAACATTTTCCTTTTTAAGGCAAAGAAGAATTTCATGCATAATATTAAATACAATGTCCAATACAATGTTAAAGTGATTAACGGCAGAAAATTTTGTACACGAAAAAAATTTATCAAAGCAATTAAAACAAAATTCATTTTAATTTTTAATGGACCTTGATCAAAAGCATTAATTGTTTCAAAATCTAAATACTATTATGTTCCAAGTAAATACAATTTTGGCATAAAAAAAATTGTATATACTGTAAAAAATTTAAAACTTGAAAAAAAACTTTACTGTAAAAACATTTTTGAATTGTATCGATGTTGTAAAAATAATTTCAATAGTATAAATTAAAAAACTAAGTTAAACATTTTTCAAAAACTTTTTTTTTGATCATTTTTTCAGAAATTTTTTTAATGGAAATTTTCATGAAAAATATTTTTCAAAAAAAATTTTTTTTTTACTAATTTCAAAAATAAAAAGATATAGCATTAAAACGTCTTAGAAAGAACACGAATATATAGGAAATACAGAAGAAGGTAGAACATAAACTTGCAAGTAATATTATTTTCCCGCATATATTTTATGTTTATATATTTTATGATTTCGTTGTTATTTTATACCAAGAAACAATTTTTTTAACGCAACATTTTATTTTCGACAGTAGTTTGAGTCACCTTACCGCAGTTCTAATAAATTTTAATATTATTTAATAGTTTTTAATACTCGGACTTGAAAAAAAATTACTATACGGAACAAAAAAGTTTATAGAAATGTTTTGGGTTTATTAATTTTTGTTGCACAGTTAAAATATTAAGTCGCATACGAACTAAACTATGTGGCCATAAAATATGAGTGAAACAATATTGAGCTTTACAGGACTAGCTAAATTATAAGGCTTCTATGAATAACTATAGATTTTACTGACAAGTTATTCGGACGAACCACGGGCACATTTATGAGAGTTATTATAAAGATCGGTTCATGAGAGAAAACCTTGAAAACAAATAAAGTGGCATAATTAAAATTCTGATTTTTTTCCCTTAATAAATTTTTTTCACGCATAGTTTTTATGTATTTTGTTTTCTTATGGATTTTTTTTATCAAGCAAGAATATTTTTAACTCAAAATTTTATTTTAGATAGTAGTAGCTAGTATTAAACTACCTATCGGAACTAAGCATCGGTTGCTGGAACGTACGAAATAGAGAATGATTCAGTAAGAGAAGCGTCATCATTTATGTCTAGTAGATTTAACTTCACGCGCAGTGGATACAATTCGGATTAGAAGGAAAAATGGTTATGTTAGACTAAAATCTAAAAATTAAAGGACAAAAGATGTAACAGAAAAGTATTCAAGCCGAGAAAGAGCAAATTCCGAACTAGGTGACCAGCGAGGAAATTATAGTTGGATATTACATAGTTTGGAATGGAAGATACGACATCAAAAAGTAAGAGAGAGATGATTTACGAGCTTTGGATTTACATCGAGACTAGTTCATTCCGCTCACAACAACATGATTGAAAGAGCCTATATAATATACATTTAAAAATATGACTAACATTTAACTTCAAGTCAGCAGTCAAGGTACGGAGTGTAGTATTGTCGTATTTGGAATAGCAGTAGGTCTAAACCAGTAAATATCACCACTCCAACAGATAATTGGTATGGGTTATATAACTAGATTATGTGATTGAAATAGCAAAACAAAATACATTTTTTTGTAACCAGATAGATCACATGCTATGAATTCTTAAATAAGGCGTAGGCATTCAAGAAGTGTGTCACAAATGTTTTTAAGACTACTGAATAAGATCGACCGACTATGTAAAATGAAAAATGTCAAATAAAATGATTCGAAATGGAAATTCACTATGACAAGGTTGGTTTCGTGAACAAAGACAATTGTTCGGTGTGATAAAGTATAGAACTCAACCAATGGAAAGATTCAAGGTTTTGTAGGGGATTATTCGATATGAATTAATTCCTACATAATATTCGCGTCTTTGATTAAAAGTATAACAGTGGTATATGGTAAAGCTCACAATAGATGACGCTTTGTTACGCAAGTAGATTTTACGTTAAGCGCATAGTACTATAGTACATACCTTTAATTATGCGCGTGTAACTGAAGGAAATAGAATTACATTTACTTGATTTTGCAGTAGTACGATAATCGAAGTTCTACTTCGTTATCGGTTTCTCTTTTCTCTTCACATTACATATACCACCAAACACAAAATATAATAATTAATTTGTAATTATGTACAAAATAGATTTGGTATATAGGTAAATAGGTTGAGTGTTGAACAGAATAAATGTTAAGACATTTATTATCCACTCGGACCAATGATTGTGTGATGCATACATACACACAACAACGAAATCATAATCCGATTGGAATAGAATGGATATGCACTAATTAGGCACAATTACATCGATGATAAAAAGTACTCTCGATGTAAATAGGTAATCTAGATAATCTATATATAATCAATAATCTTCTGGTTTTTTAACACGAACGACGCGCATCGCGATTGCTAAAGAAAACGTGGTGGAAATTAAAATAAATAATTATTTGTTAATAATTTAATTAAAGTGAAATAAATAATATAAATCGTGAATTGTAAGTTGTGTTTGCAATTATAAACAACAAACAACGATAGTTTAAACAGCATTATTGGCGCGAGTTTAATCATTAAAAGAAAGAAGTAGCTAATCTATGGAATCGTGGAAAAATATGGAACCGACTTGAATTTTCTACAAAGAACACTGAGTTATCGTAGCGTCAAGCTGCCACATTATTCAGTAGTGTGTAATGGTTTGACAATTACAGGCTGATGTTTGAAGAAGATATAGAAAAGGCCCGATGATGGAAGAAACCGAATATAGATGGTTACATCAAACGGTCTAGAAATTGGGTATTTGACAAGTGCAATGTAAACTCAAAAGGCGTCTTTCTAAAAATTAGTGACATCGAGGTAATATGTAGAAGGTTGTAGAATTAAGTAAAAGGTAGAAGAGTAAACGAGGAATGGTACCGAAAATGTTACTAATATTTGTTGTTATAAGCATCACATGATGCTGTCGCTTGCAGCATCACACCCTGAAAAAATTGTTCTGCATTAGTTTTATGTTCCTCCGTTCTTGTTTTAAGTAATCTATTGTTTCATTAAAATGAGTCAAAAAATTGTGAATTCTCCTAATTTAGATGTGAATCATCCTCAAAATTAATAATTCATGACATTTAAATAAGGTTGAAAAGATCCATCATGTAACTTTCTCGAAGTAAGGAATGATTTTATTAAAAAAGTCATTAATCTTAGGAAAACACATACAATTTAAGTAAATTAACTTTCATTTGATGCAAAAATATCAAATGTATGATGTTTTTTGCCGTAAAATTTTATTAAAACTTGAGACATAAACCAATGATTTCTTGCATAATAATGTAAAAATTTGAAACTTGTGCAATTTTAAACTAAATAATTAAAGCAGATTTAAACCAATCTAATCATATACAGAATAATACAGAATTTTTATGGAGTTCAATAATAGTTCTTCATTTAAATGTTTACATGTTTGCCTATATGTATATATTTATTATTATGAAAGACTAGAAAATACAATTGCTAATTCAGTAAACAAGCTATTTTATGCGGCATAAATAAAAAATTAAAACTATTATGTATCGATGGTCTTCTTATTGTGACCTACTAATCTTAAATATAAGAGGACTTCAAAAGCTGTTAGTAATTATATTTATTTTCTTCCCACAATTAAACAAAATTTACAATTTTGCAATGCGCTATTGCGATTAAGATGTGCTCTATAAATTATTAAATATTAGGTTTATTGATCAGTAGAAAATTAGAAACACTTAGTCAAAACTAAAGTAAAGGATCCTATCGATTTTTAGAGTAATCACCTTTAAGCAAATGATTCAAACAGAGTGCATCTTTAGTTGTTAAGCTTTAGCTGGTTGAGCCTACATCTTCAACTATTAGAAGTAAAACATTTTTCTGATACTTTTACTCTGGAATTGAACGCATACAAGCAAACTTTGTGCAGGTAACTGCAAATTTTAAAATATCCCTAGTATTTTTTGTTTTGATTGGATTTTTAAGAGAAAATTTTATTTGAGGAATCTGAACTTATAAATAAATGTATGAAAAAAGTCCTGAATGAAATCAGTGTATGTAAAAAGCATCAAATTAGATCATTTTTATTAATGCATAAAACTTAAATTACCATACCTAAAATATATAAATATGTTCCTTAATTTTAGGAATATTTTTCATTATAATTTTAAAAATCATAAATTCAATGTTTTTTATCATAAAAAAACAAAAAAAAAACCTAAATTCAATGTTTTTTTCCTAAAATACCGGCAATTCATAACGGTTGATTTTACAGTCATACTGTTTTAGAAACGTGATGGTTCCTGTTTCAGACAATAATGTGGCAGCAATTTATTAGTACAATTATATTTTTTTGCAACAAAATTTGAAGTCTGATATCAGAGTAACCATTGTTATTTTTTAAATATAGAATACCATAATCGGTTGTGTTTTTAAAAAGTGAATTTATTGATTAAAAACCAAGAGTGATTAAAAACCAAGTTAACATTTAGTAAATCATTTTACGATAACAAAGTTGTGAAAATTGTGTGTTCTCTTACAGTGAGTTTTTAATAAGCTACGTACGAGTACATAAAATAATTCAAAATTTGCAATATTTTAACATTTGCAAGGGTGTTTGGATAATTGTAAGTTTTTTTAATTAAACGCTAGCATATATCACATTTTATTTTATACTCGTACCCATACATAAAGTGCTAGTTGCTTTATTTTCTAATCTGCTGTTCAATTATCTTTACTAGCATTTTAAATATAATTTTATTTTTATATTATACTAATATTTTTCTATAATGAGTGAAGATCCAGGTGTATTGTTAAATAATGAAAATTAGCAACCATTTTAAACCATTTTATTTTTATAGAAGCGTTCATAATCGATGGCGAAACGATTATTTTTGAGCCTCAAAGTCAAATTATTCACATTGCCTTTGAAAATACCAAAGTAGACAATGAATTCAACGAACTTGAGCTAATTTTAAACGAGTGGGGACTAATACATTTACGGGAAAAATTTGCAGGGGATGCTTTTAAACTTTCGATCTGAAAATATTAACCGAGTCAGATTTAGAAAGCTTGTTTCCTAATGTAACAGAAGCAAGCCAAAAAAACAGAATTCGTGCGAAAATAATTGAGTAGCGACAAATGAAAGTATTATGAGATACTAGATAAAAATAAATAACATTTTTATATTATATTAATTTTATCCTAGGGTTACCAAACCAACGCAGAGCAGCTGGAACAGCACAATCTGTAACAAATTCTGTTAGCAAATGGTTGGAATCGCAAGGCAACTCATCTATAGCATCACAACAGTCTTCCAGTTCAGTTAGTTATTCGCGATTTGTAAGTAAATATTCAATTTAAATTTATAAGACTTGCTTATTACTTGATATTTGAATCTAGTACCATTTTTTCAAATTACAGGAACTTAAAAAATTTCTAACTACCGACTGGGGCCGAAAAATTTTGAACTGCTATAGTAGCACAAAAAAATTAGGGGAATACGAAAAGAAAGTGTTAATTGATTCGATTTTAGAACACTACTTCACAACAAATACACCAATAGCATATTCTGAATTTGAACGAATAGCCGGGGAAATTTAAGAAACTTTTACTGTAGAAGACAAGGTATGTGTCAATTCCTGAATCTTTCCTTTATAAAACCACAAAACTTATTTAAGTCTTATTTTGTTAAGAATTGGTATTACCATCGAATAGAAAACCGCCGACTTACTGGTAAATTGTATAATAAGACAGAAATCAAGCACCCAAGCTAGCCAAAATTGGTTATTATGGAACTCCAAAGCGGAACAGACTCATAAATGAAATCGAAATAATTGGTAAGGTTTTATTTTAAAACTAAATTTATTAAATCTGACAAACTACGATTTGAGAATCATTCATTTATTTTAGTTAAATTATTATTAGTATACCTATGATTCACCTGTCAAAAAATTATCAATTAAATGAAATTTTTTAAAATAAATTTCTTTTTCTTAAGAATCTTCATCAGAAAGCAATTATAAAGATGATGAAACCTATGATTCAAATAAAGAATGACTCGGGTGTATGAATGCACCATAGAATACGGTAGAAGGTAAATTCAAGGAAACATTTCAAGGACGTCAACAAGAACTTGCGAAGAGCAAATGCAACAAAGTTGAATTCTATAAGGAATGGGTCATTTATTTACATCCGGACGGACATAGACTGGTACAAATATCAGATACCTTAAGAGCAACCAATTATTACCACTTTCAATTCTCTTATTTCAGGTTAAAATTGAATTTGATTTATTATATCCTGGAAAGCAGTTTTGCCTGAAACAAAGATGGCCACAATTTCAAAATTATATTATACCAATTTTGAAACAAACCATAAAGGATAAACGCCTAATTCAAGAATGTCAAACGCCTAATTCAAGAGTCATTCTGTAGATATGTGATATATGCAAGCTTTTAATTATATGTTCAATGATCAATACATTTTGTTTTTCAAAATTCATATTTTGCTTTTTTTAGATTCAACAATAATAGCTGTTTTGAAAGCTCTTCATTTTATTTTAAAACCGACTGCTCGAATGATTAGAAAACACGACAAAAAATATGAAAAGTATCAATTCAAAATTCCATAGATTCCTTTATAATAGAAGTATCAATAATTTAAGAAGTTTACTGAATGACCAAAAGGAAACATGTTCTAACTATGAAATGGCACTTCAACCCTTGATGATTATATTAGAAAACAACGAATATTTAACGTGTTATGATGAAATTTTTTATAAATTCAATAATTTATTGGATTGTTTAACGACAAAATTTGAAGGTACATTTTGCGTTTAATTTAAATTGTTTTTTGGAGTCACATAAAGTTTGTCTGTTTATCCAAAAATATTTTTTTAATATTAACACAGCTTCTAAAAAACCTGACATAGACATTTCCAGATTAATTGCAAAATTAAATTAATCAAAAAATTATAATTAAGATAAAGGTGTATTAATTTTAAGATCACAAAAAAAGTGAATTTTATGTACTTCCTTACATATTTCTATAATTTTAATTATAAATTTTGTTTTAGTACTTCATGTAATTGAATTAAAATGAATTGTGAAAAATATAATATATTTTGTACTTATATTGATTTTTTTGTGATACATTAGAAATTGGTTCACGAATTTAAACCTTATTACTCTAGTTATAAGTGTCCTAACATTAAATGTATTTTGACGTTTTCAAATTCAAATCGACTAAAACGAAATTATAATAGTTGTAAAAAATATAATTAAGAAGATACTACTAATGTAAATAAAGAGCCAACGAGCGAGGATAATTTAAAGGTATATCATAATATTTCAATCAACTCAATTCTGTCACCGAAAACAATTACTTCGCCGAAACACCAAACTGGTTCATTAGAAACCCAAACAGTCAATCATTTTGAAACCATTAACCCCTCTGTTTTTCGAAAAAAATGTATGTTTCTATGCTTGTATGCAAATTAAGTAGTGATAATAATATGACTACCACATTGTTAAGCAGTATTGTCTCAGATGTTTCAAACTTTAGAAAATGATGGAAATAATAAATGTAAATGGCTCTAATTTTAAATTATTTTTTGTTTTAGGAAATATTGTTGGATATAATTTAGCTTTGAATTCCATGTTAGGCTTAAGTTCATCATTTAGCCATACATTTTTCTGTAGGTTTTACAAAATTAAAAAAAATAATATTGCAAAGTATCACTATGAAGATACAACAAAACTTAGAAATATTGATGATTATAATCATAATTTGATTCTAGGCGAATATTCTCAATCGGGGATTAAATTTAATTCGGTTTTTAACACGTTTAATAGTTTCCATGTAACACAAAACTTTTGTGTTGATGTGATGCATGATTGTTATGAAGGTGTGGTTAAGTATGGTCTATCTAATGCCTTATATTATTTTATTTTAAATCTTCAAAGTTTTACTTTGGATGAAATAAATAATCGTATTCAATACTTTGGCTATGGCGAACTAGAAAATAATAATCGCATTCCTTCAATAAAACAGGATCACATAAGAATTCGAAAACTTCATTTATCAGTCCGAGAATCCGTTAAATTTCAACACTATTTTACTCTTCTTCTGATACTTTTATAGAAGATACTTTTAATGAAGAATTAATAAATGTCTTACAAATTAAATTAGCATTGCACAATGAGTTATACTGTAGTTTATTTAATGATCGGCTTAAGCCTAAGCATCACTTACTTTATCATTATCCCACGATAATTTGAAAGTCTGGTCCTCCAATTCAGTATTGGTGTATGCGATTTGAGTCCAAGCATCGAGAGATTAAATTGTATACTAATGCAACAGTATATCAAGAAGGAATCTTCCTGTTTCTATAGCAAAAAAGTGTTTGATAAAATTTGCTTATACAATTTTAGAAAATGTAGGATTTAGAGAATTTCTTGTTATAAATCAATTAGAAAGAAATCAACAAACAAAAAATAACCTGTATTTTTAGTATATTGAATTAAAACTATGCTTAAATTCGGAATTTTATCAACTAACTTACTCAATTTCATTTCGGAACACAATCTATAAAGTTAATTATTATTTATTTGATAAAAGTGGAAATAAACTAATAAAAATAATTGAAATTTGTGTTATTAATAATGAAGCGTATCTAATCACACAATCCCACACTATTGCAATGTACGACTAAAATTTGAGGGCATTTATTGTGGGAAATTTAGAACTTCAATATGATGTAATAAAATTAGAAAAAACTCGTTTTACACCTTTTTTTTTATACAAATTACCTAATAATAAGATTTGTTTTAAGCCACCATTATTATAATAATATATATTTTATAAATTTCCTACCAAGAGTAAACAACCAACTCAATGGAGCGGAAAAAACAAATCTGTATTGTATACTACATCGAAACTTTTATCAGAACTGTTTGAAGTATTGTATACACTATCATCGAATAAGAACTATGTTTGAATAGGTTTGAAAATAATTTAGCAATATATATAAAAAAATCGAAAACAAATTACACGACTTGAGAAATGTGGCAAATAAATTGAATATTAATATGCTTAGTTTAAATAGTTACGTTTTTCAATAAATCATGTGAATACATAACATTCACATAATATAATTACATACTTATAAAAAAATTCTCCTATCACAATAATTATCACAAAAAAAAATTTTTCGAAAAAAAAATTTGAATGGTTTTTTTCACTTTTTTCATAGAGACGACATTTTTTTTTATTGGAAGATTATTCCTATCGCAATAATTATCGGAGAAAAAAATTTTATCGAAAAAAAATTTTAATGAAATTTTTTCACTTGTTATAGAAATTACAATTTTTTTATCAGAAAAATTCAATTTTTTTACCGGCAAATTCAATATATTATAAAAAACTGAATAGTAAAATTAACAACGAAAAACAAAATTCATTCCAGTAAAAAATTTTTGTAAATTAGTAAAAAAAAATTTACTGTCTGAAAATTTTTACAATAGATTTCGAACAATGAAAATATGTTTCATTGGGAGGTTACTAACTAGAAATCTAGATTCTGTCAAAGTTTCAATTCTGTCTTAGTGTCTACATGAATACCTTAGACCGAGTTTATACTAAAACTTGTTCTAAATGCAACTGAGTAGTTTATTTGATATACAAATTCTGAAATATTTTTAACATCGGGGCAGTAAAATAATAAAAGCAGAGATTTTAGTTATTGCCCGAGAGGTTATCTAAAGCAAACAATAACAAGATGTACTTACGGTTTCCATATATCGCCGAGTCTTCTTCATTTTCATACCAATTTCGCATAAAATGAGCCCGCACTGAACAGTTGCATCACTGAAGTACTGACATATTCGTATAAAACTAATGAATTGTAATGGTACGGCCGAAACGCATACTACGGCGCACCCAACCATAACTATATCGTCCAAAAAGTCGGTCGACAGTATAAATACAATCAAAAACAGCATATAAATCACCTGATTTATGAATAAAATTTCGAATTGTATTAATATTTGTATTTGCATAATTTTGGCGGCCTGTTTCGTCATCCGTTGCAATTTTAGATGGTAGTCCGCCAAACGATGTACACGATAGCAAACTTGGCGTAATTCAGTTTGTGTCATATATGACGACATTAACTTGTCGCGAATTTCAGCAAGTTCCAAATTCAATACTTCGTACAAATGCTTCAGATTCATAAAATAAATTGTGTGTTCCGAAACGATGATACATTTCAACGAAACATTTAGGAGTAATATCGTAACCTGTAGGGCTGTTATTTTAAAATCGATCATCATCATTAGTATCCAATACGAACATATCTCCATTAGGATTACTAAAACAAATTCTTTGTATACAAGTTGTAGGAAGTATTTAGCACCCAAATGTTGATATTTATCATGGAGATCAGCGAATATCTCCTGGTTAAATTCAATGAGCGTATTGAGAGCACTGATCTTTCGTTCCAATGCCATGTAGGTTGTAAAATATATCAAGATATTGATTACGGTTTCATTTATACGTATAACGACGGACACTCTTTCGGAGATTGATAAATGTATTCTTTCATTAAGAAATGTATCGACGTTTTGTCGAATAACATATACCGCTATTATAAACGATACACCTATTGTGAAACTATACAAAACGCCGATAAAATTTTTTTCGAATTTCCGATTTTTAAAATTAAATTTAAACGGTATAAGGCCCAATAATTTGTGCGAATAATATACATAAATTGCCAGATACGCTATAAACCGGTAGGAAAATGAAATATTGGTGATCTTCATTTCGGCCACTAAACACACACAGAACAGTTCAACTGTTCTTGTCACTGTACACTCATCGGATTGTAATTGTTTTTTAATTTCGTAAATTGTTTGTAATGTTAATCAAATTACTGGCTTGTTACGTAAAAAAATAAGTGTAATTACTTAATTACATACCAAACCGATATTTGGGACAAGGTTTTCTATATTGGAATAACGATGTTCCCTTATCCTTTTATAAATAATAGTAAATGAAATTTCACAAAAGAGGATGAAGAGGTTGACCGAACCTACCATTGATCTGATTACTACTAGCAAATCGATAGGTTCTTAGTTGAACAAAAATATTGACCATAAAAGAAAAGGAATCGAACTTTTGGTCTCCTGTGTTCTAAGTAGATGCCTGAACGACGTAACAATCAACGACAGTTACCCGTACCACGTATCGATAAAATAATCTGTGTTAGAGCTCGTAAACGGCCCTTACCGCGTCTCCATAGAGACCTTACGAACCAGGTCTAACGATTGGTGCACATCGTAGGTGGTCAGCCCAACGAATGTTTTTACACACAAACTCGTTTCATCTTGTTGCGGTAGCTTAGTTGTCGATGGGAAAGTTCTTTTGAATAGCTTGGTGTTTGATCAGTAACCATTAGGGAACTTTTAACATTGTTATATTAGAGCTTAGTATCCTTCTAGGAACGCTTGTAACTTCGTCGTTAAATGGTGTACATTTTTCTGAGGATTTCAAATATCTAAGACTTATCTTTAACAACACTTAATTCGAACCAACAACAACTCAAGGTTGAAAATATGGCCACAAAAAGACTTTCAGCCTATCGTAGAGGCTAAATTTTCAAACTTTGAATTGGCCACTTAAAATGATTTATATAGATCATTCCAAACCACTGTTAGGTCCATGTCCAACATATGCTTCGGCAGAGAGGTGGTTTTAAACGTGGAAAAGCGCTGGCTTAAAATAAACTCCTATACGCAAGCGAAAATGCAAACCATAGAGGTGTGTGTAATTCAAGAGCGGGGTATAAAATTACAAAGTTCTATATTGAATCGGGCAGCGAAGTTTCGCTTAAAGCTCTTGAGTCTCATATACGATTAAGTCTTAAATAACATGGGACTCTATGAGCACAATTAAACAACTGTAAAATACAGACAGTGTAAGATTCATGTGGGCACAGCCAGTCGAGGGCAGTCGTTGGTTTTCATCGTGAAAATGCGGCTATACTGCTTTCACAAGAATACTGTAGAGCAGCGGTTACATACTGTGATGATCTGCATATCATAAAAATCTTACATAAAAAAATAAATAATGACAACTTACTGTGTCGATAACACGCGGGTCGTAATTTTGATAAAAATTATCCTTCTGCAACATTTTCCCAATATCATTTGATTTATCGATCAACATTTGGCCCAATTTACAGTGCATGATAAGTCGTATAAAGAGTATTATCAAAAACATCGTGAAGTTTTGAAAAAGCTCGTCAAACTCGACTAAATCATCGTAAATTGCTTGGTACAGCAACATTAGAAACGTCAATATTATGTTGAGGAATACCACAACGTACTTCAACAGTCCGATGTCTCCAAACCCCCTACATAATTCTTTAATCGAAACACAAATCATTCGATAGAGTGATGCTAGTTGATCGAGATGGTCACAGAACTTACATGCATCAAAACTGGATAGTCGTTGTTTACTCTTGATATTTGCAATCGTTTCGTCGAGTTCGTAATATAGAAGCTCCAGTTGGAAATAGCAGTTCAAAAGACTCATAAAAATGTGTGATTCCAAAATAATTACACCCAACATGTTGTACGAGCCTGTTACAGCTTCAAACCATGTTGTTTTGTTTGCCGTCATTATTTGCATGGCCGGTGGAATCAAACATACTGCAGCCAATGGGCATACGCAGTTATCTAGTAACAGAACATAGAAGTACTTCTTGGCCAGACCCAGATATTTTTCTCCAAATTGTTCAAGTATAATTTTATTAGTTGAAATAAGACGATTGAGTCCTGCCACGGCCGCTTTATTCCTCGAACATACAATAAACGTTATTCCAAGTGTGTTACATAAATCCACACCAGCGCAAAGAGCACCCAATTCAAATGACATTTTGGTAAGGATACCAGTTCCAAAAGATTTGAACACTGATGTCAGTTTTTTGACCAACACTATCTTTATACCAATGGTGACGATTAAATTATATATCATTGAAATAATAGAGCATCGAAACTTCTGTTTGGTTGTAGAATACGTGAAGCTCGCTAGTCCGGTGATTTTGGTAACGCCGTATACAAACAGGAATAAATAGTTAAAATATTTGTAAGTAAATCGTATGTTCGCCATAGTTAACTGGACAGCAAGACTTAAGCTTTATTCGAACTATATGATAAACGCGAAATATAAATTAATTACGATATTATTAATTATAAATATTAATTAATTAGAGTAATTATATTATTCAACAAAATAAGTTGTATTTAAATTAATAAAGTCATGATGGGTGTTCAATCGGTCTGTCTCAATTGTTTTCGATTACAAGCCAGTTCCTTATAATGTAATCGTATAATTAAAAGATGACAGTTCGTTTTCTCGCTACCGAGTCACGAGCGTCTTTTCACCAATCACTGTACCATTAGCCCCGAATTAGCACGAAGAATGTGATCAAGGCGAATCTGACCCTAATATCACACACATGATTCTTCTCGCAAAAGGTCTCTCATATTCATACGTCAATACTATACCAATTAATTCGATAAAAGACAAGCTCATGGAAGGAAGACTAAACTCTTGTATTAATAGATCATTGAATGGTTCTCCCCTAGTGGCCTCGTGGGTAAACTGAATTCAGTGGCAAGAACGTGAATCTGTATTTGAAAAGCAGAATTATAGCAGCTAAATTAGGAATATTTTTTCGAGTGGCCAGCTAAATCGAAGTTTCGATGCCTCCGTTATTTGGATAAAACCTTTCAAATAATTTCTCGTTTTGGAAATTATCCAGTCTGTTGAGTAGCTGAACGATGTTCAGATCTTGATTTTGGAGATGGTTTTTAAACCGGAGGAACTTAATGCAAAATTTCTTGTCAACCAATTTCGGTTTATGCGGCTAATGTTGCCAACAAAGCCTCCTAATTACACATAAGGGTCATTGGTAAAATTAAGCTATGGGAAGGATCGAGTCAAAAGCTTAACGAGGCAATTAATATGTATCAGATCCTACGTAGTTTACACTGGCGCCAAAATGCTGTAAATTAAGAGCAAGGTAATAGGCAAAGTTAACTTATCTCGGTGGACCACGAAAATCTGGTCTGTGTTAACCTGCTATAAATTAAACCATTGGGATTGTACAGCTTTGCAAAACGCGTAAAAAAGTGAAGGCTGCGGAGATCGAAAAGGCTAGCTCTAGGGTTGGCCTGGTGCAACTCGTAGTAGAAAGATTGAACCATGCTATCTCTTCAAAAAACCAATGAAAAGGGTTGAGAATTTTTTATTTAAATGAGAAGGCCCGGTGGGACAGACAAAAAAATTGTAAAGAGAAAATTAACGGAAGATGAAAATTAGCTGTTTTCTGACCTGAAGCGTAGAGTGTGGAGATCAAATCAGAACCTCACAACCAAGTTTAAAGAAATAGATAAACTTGTCTCATGCTAATGCTTAAGCAGTCATCTGGTGACGTTTGCCGATAGTTGATATGCCGGCATGACTGTAATTAAGGAATCATAAACCATTGGTAATCTCATTAAGGGACTACCAAAGCCAGCAGGTAAGCTTATTCACGACAATAGAACCCGATAGTGAAGATTTACGATAATTGCCGTTATAGTCAGTTTGCAAATAAATCTCATTATTGTTCTTGAATTCATCTCATGAAACTTGGCAGTGTTAATGATGAAATGATGGCCACAGTCTGTACGATTCGGCGCTTCGTATGAAGAACACTTCGATAAAAATTATAAAATAGCCTTGAATAAGTGCAACCTTGAATTGAGGGTGTTAAACAGAGAGAAGGAGAGAGAGAGACAAAGAGCGAGAGAGAGAGAGAGAAAGAGAAGAAACTGGAAGAGTTTATTTGTTTCAGTATTTATATTATAGCAATTTATGAATTATACATAAAAATACATGGTTAAAAATAATACATAAGAAATAAAAGCTTTCTTACTAATTTGTCCAGTTATTATTACTGGAGTTTCTCATTTTGTGTTTCGGAATAGGGGTTTTGGATTTATTTCTAAATTCTATCCAATGATATCCAAAAATGGTTTTGATGTGTTGGATGACGTCATATCAAATGGCTGTTCGATCGAATAGATCAAATCTATCTCTTTGGGCTAACTGATTTGATGTACAATTCTTATATATACGTTCAGTCGGGTACGTTCAGTGCTAGCGAATTACAATAATGTACGCGAAATATCGCCTATTTTCGCCAATTTCTATTTTTTTGTCAATCTAGATTGATGTTCACTTTGATAGCAAACTGATCAGCTAGAACATTTAAGAAAACCTGATAAATTTATCATATAGAATACATTTTCATCATAGTGATAAAATATTGTTAAGAATAATGTTCATTAAGAATAATAAAAAATTATAAATGAAGTTGAAAAATATAAATGAAGGTATAACTGTAATAATCTAATTCGAAATGAAAATAAATTATCAGAATGAAATAATTTTTTCAAAAAAACTATAAAAATACTGACTATAAAAATTAATTGTCGCTAAAATTTTTTATGTTGAGTGGTATATTTGGTTCAGTGAAAGCAAACGATTGAGCGACTTGTAGACACCACGAAGTAGTCTCTCCGGCAGGATATTAGTCCTAGTTAGGTTAGTCGGGGTATTGGATCTTCTGGAGGAGATTTTTCCATCTAAGGTATTGAGCAGATTCACCATAGTTCAGTTCAAATTCTGAGGACCAACTATATGGTCTACAAAAACTCTGGAGAAAGTTATCGTGATCATTATACCAAAATAAGGAGAACGCCTTTATACCCAAATAAACGCATATCGACCAATCAACTGTGTGTTGTTTAATTTTAAGACGATGACAAATATTCTTGATCATCTCATACGAAATCGGGCTCTTGCAAGGTAATCCGCTACAATTCGAACACCGTAGAGCAAAGTGGATATATCAGGAAAAGATCCGTGGTTGCCACAGATATCTCGGTCATCTTCTTTTAAGATAAAATCTAACATCTAAGGGCCAGTGTACGAAGGATAGACATCGCGTCTGTGATATGCATTTACCGGATAACAGAACATTCAGAATTTAATATCCTTTTATCCAACCAATGATAATTGTGTCGAAAACCATTAACCAAACTTGTTAGCCTTTTCATTCAACATGAAGATAGTTTCAAATGAACTTAATTTGACCTATATTCTCCTTTCAAATTTTAAAAATTTATTCATAATTGATAACATAAATAACGACAACTTACTGTTTCGATAACACGTGGATCGTAATTTTGATAAAAATTATTCTTCTGCAACCTTCTCCCAATATTATTTGATTTATCAATCAACATTTGGCCCAATTTACAATGCATGATCAGTCGCATCAACATAATACTCAAAAAAAAAGTTAGATTTTTAAAAAGTTCGTGAAACTCGACCAAATCATCGTAAATCACTTGGTGAACAAAACAGCAGAAATATCAATATTGTATTAAGAAACAGCACAACGTATTTCAACAGTCCGATATCTCCAAATCCATGACATAATTCCCGAATTGTAACACTTATCAGTCGATTGAGAGACGCAAGTTGATCAATGCATGTGAAGTTAGACCTAACTAGAGTAGAACTATAATTAGGATTACTGTAGGTCTAACTTCACACGCCTGTATACACGCTTGAAGTTAGAACAAAAATAATCTTAAACAAATAAAATATCATAAAAGTTTGAATGTATTTGTAAATATAGGAAAACAATGACATTTAGGAGAATAAATTATTGCCATTATAAATATTCAAAAATATACCATAAATGTTTGTTTAAATGTTCATTAAAAAAAATACAAAAATAACAAAAAATTAAAACACAATCAGAACTACTTACATTCCAAACCATTTGAAAAGCTAATTATTTTTACGGCGTCAATTAAACTTCTTACTATAGTAAAGCTTACTAAAAATTGAATTGACGCCGTAAAAATAATTAGCTTTTCAAATGGTTTGGAATGTAAGTAGTCCTGATTGTGACCTTTCAGAAAATGACAAACACATTTTTGATAAACATATTAGTTCTCGAGATATTCAATTTCTTAAGAAAATCCTAACTTCTTACTATAGTAAAGCTTACTAAAAATTGAATTGACGCCGTAAAAATAATTAGCTTTTCAAATGGTTTGAAATGTAAGTAGTCCTGATTGTGACCTTTCAGAAAATGACAAACACATTTTTGATAAACATATTAGTTCTCGAGATATTCAATTTCTTAAGAAAATCCTAACTTCTTACTATAGTAAAGCTTACTAAAAATTGAATTGACGCCGTAAAAATAATTAGCTTTTCAAATGGTTTGGAATGTAAGTAGTCCTAATTGTGACCTTTCAGAAAATGACAAACACATTTTTGATAAACATATTAGTTCTCGAGATATTCAATTTCTTAAGAAAATCCTAACTTCTTACTATAGTAAAGCTTACTAAAAATTGAATTGACGCCGTAAAAATAATTAGCTTTTCAAATGGTTTGGAATGTAAGTAGTCCTAATTGTGACCTTTCAGAAAATGACAAACACATTTTTGATAAACATATTAGTTCTCGAGATATTCAATTTCTTAAGAAAATCCTAACTTCTTACTATAGTAAAGCTTACTAAAAAATGAATTGACGCCGTAAAAATAATTAGCTTTTCAAATGGTTTGGAATGTAAGTAGTCCTGATTGTGACCTTTCAGAAAATGACAAACACATTTTTGATAAACATATTAGTTCTCGAGATATTCAATTTCTTAAGAAAATCCTAACTTCTTACTATAGTAAAGCTTACTAAAAATTGAATTGACGCCGTAAAAATAATTAGCTTTTCAAATGGTTTGGAATGTAAGTAGTCCTGATTGTGACCTTTCAGAAAATGACAAACACATTTTTGATAAACATATTAGTTCTCGAGATATTCAATTTCTTAAGAAAATCCTAACTTCTTACTATAGTAAAGCTTACTAAAAATTGAATTGACGCCGTAAAAATAATTAGCTTTTCAAATGGTTTGGAATGTAAGTAGTCCTGATTATGACCTTTCAGAAAATGACAATCACATTTTTGATAAACATATTAGTTCTCGAGATATTCAATTTCTTAAGAAAATCCTAACTTCTTACTATAGTAAAGCTTACTAAAAAATGAATTGACGCCGTAAAAATAATTAGCTTTTCAAATGGTTTGGAATGTAAGTAGTCCTGATTGTGACCTTTCAGAAAATGACAAACACATTTTTGATAAACATATTAGTTCTCGAGATATTCAATTTCTTAAGAAAATCCTAACTTCTTACTATAGTAAAGCTTACTAAAAAATGAATTGACGCCGTAAAAATAATTAGCTTTTCAAATGGTTTGGAATGTAAGTAGTCCTGATTGTGACCTTTCAGAAAATGACAAACACATTTTTGATAAACATATTAGTTCTCGAGATATTCAATTTCTTAAGAAAATCCTAACTTCTTACTATAGTAAAGCTTACTAAAAAATGAATTGACGCCGTAAAAATAATTAGCTTTTCAAATGGTTTGGAATGTAAGTAGTCCTGATTGTGACCTTTCAGAAAATGACAAACACATTTTTGATAAACATATTAGTTCTCGAGATATTCAATTTCTTAAGAAAATCCTAACTTCTTACTATAGTAAAGCTTACTAAAAAATGAATTGACGCCGTAAAAATAATTAGCTTTTCAAATGGTTTGGAATGTAAGTAGTCCTGATTGTGACCTTTCAGAAAATGACAAACACATTTTTGATAAACATATTAGTTCTCGAGATATTCAATTTCTTAAGAAAATCCTAACTTCTTACTATAGTAAAGCTTACTAAAAATTGAATTGACGCCGTAAAAATAATTAGCTTTTCAAATGGTTTGGAATGTAAGTAGTCCTAATTGTGACCTTTCAGAAAATGACAAACACATTTTTGATAAACATATTAGTTCTCGAGATATTCAATTTCTTAAGAAAATCCTAACTTCTTACTATAGTAAAGCTTACTAAAAATTGAATTGACGCCGTAAAAATAATTAGCTTTTCAAATGGTTTGGAATGTAAGTAGTCCTAATTGTGACCTTTCAGAAAATGACAAACACATTTTTGATAAACATATTAGTTCTCGAGATATTCAATTTCTTAAGAAAATCCTAACTTCTTACTATAGTAAAGCTTACTAAAAAATGAATTGACGCCGTAAAAATAATTAGCTTTTCAAATGGTTTGGAATGTAAGTAGTCCTGATTGTGACCTTTCAGAAAATGACAAACACATTTTTGATAAACATATTAGTTCTCGAGATATTCAATTTCTTAAGAAAATCCTAACTTCTTACTATAGTAAAGCTTACTAAAAATTGAATTGACGCCGTAAAAATAATTAGCTTTTCAAATGGTTTGGAATGTAAGTAGTCCTGATTGTGACCTTTCAGAAAATGACAAACACATTTTTGATAAACATATTAGTTCTCGAGATATTCAATTTCTTAAGAAAATCCTAACTTCTTACTATAGTAAAGCTTACTAAAAATTGAATTGACGCCGTAAAAATAATTAGCTTTTCAAATGGTTTGGAATGTAAGTAGTCCTGATTATGACCTTTCAGAAAATGACAATCACATTTTTGATAAACATATTAGTTCTCGAGATATTCAATTTCTTAAGAAAATCCTAACTTCTTACTATAGTAAAGCTTACTAAAAAATGAATTGACGCCGTAAAAATAATTAGCTTTTCAAATGGTTTGGAATGTAAGTAGTCCTGATTGTGACCTTTCAGAAAATGACAAACACATTTTTGATAAACATATTAGTTCTCGAGATATTCAATTTCTTAAGAAAATCCTAACTTCTTACTATAGTAAAGCTTACTAAAAAATGAATTGACGCCGTAAAAATAATTAGCTTTTCAAATGGTTTGGAATGTAAGTAGTCCTGATTGTGACCTTTCAGAAAATGACAAACACATTTTTGATAAACATATTAGTTCTCGAGATATTCAATTTCTTAAGAAAATCCTAACTTCTTACTATAGTAAAGCTTACTAAAAAATGAATTGACGCCGTAAAAATAATTAGCTTTTCAAATGGTTTGGAATGTAAGTAGTCCTGATTGTGACCTTTCAGAAAATGACAAACACATTTTTGATAAACATATTAGTTCTCGAGATATTCAATTTCTTAAGAAAATCCTAACTTCTTACTATAGTAAAGCTTACTAAAAAATGAATTGACGCCGTAAAAATAATTAGCTTTTCAAATGGTTTGGAATGTAAGTAGTCCTGATTGTGACCTTTCAGAAAATGACAAACACATTTTTGATAAACATATTAGTTCTCGAGATATTCAATTTCTTAAGAAAATCCTAACTTCTTACTATAGTAAAGCTTACTAAAAAATGAATTGACGCCGTAAAAATAATTAGCTTTTCAAATGGTTTGGAATGTAAGTAGTCCTGATTGTGACCTTTCAGAAAATGACAAACACATTTTTGATAAACATATTAGTTCTCGAGATATTCAATTTCTTAAGAAAATCCTAACTTCTTACTATAGTAAAGCTTACTAAAAATTGAATTGACGCCGTAAAAATAATTAGCTTTTCAAATGGTTTGGAATGTAAGTAGTCCTGATTGTGACCTTTCAGAAAATGACAAACACATTTTTGATAAACATATTAGTTCTCGAGATATTCAATTTCTTAAGAAAATCCTAACTTCTTACTATAGTAAAGCTTACTAAAAATTGAATTGACGCCGTAAAAATAATTAGCTTTTCAAATGGTTTGGAATGTAAGTAGTCCTGATTGTGACCTTTCAGAAAATGACAAACACATTTTTGATAAACATATTAGTTCTCGAGATATTCAATTTCTTAAGAAATGCCTAACTTCTTACTATAGTAAAGCTTACTAAAAATTGAATTGACGCCGTAAAAATAATTAGCTTTTCAAATGGTTTGGAATGTAAGTAGTCCTGATTGTGACCTTTCAGAAAATGACAAACACATTTTTGATAAACATATTAGTTCTCGAGATATTCAATTTCTTAAGAAAATCCTAACTTCTTACTATAGTAAAGCTTACTAAAAATTGAATTGACGCCGTAAAAATAATTAGCTTTTCAAATGGTTTGGAATGTAAGTAGTCCTGATTGTGACCTTTCAGAAAATGACAAACACATTTTTGATAAACATATTAGTTCTCGAGATATTCAATTTCTTAAGAAATGCCTAACTTCTTACTATAGTAAAGCTTACTAAAAATTGAATTGACGCCGTAAAAATAATTAGCTTTTCAAATGGTTTGGAATGTAAGTAGTCCTGATTGTGACCTTTCAGAAAATGACAAACACATTTTTGATAAACATATTAGTTCTCGAGATATTCAATTTCTTAAGAAAATCCTAACTTCTTACTATAGTAAAGCTTACTAAAAATTGAATTGACGCCGTAAAAATAATTAGCTTTTCAAATGGTTTGGAATGTAAGTAGTCCTGATTGTGACCTTTCAGAAAATGACAAACACATTTTTGATAAACATATTAGTTCTCGAGATATTCAATTTCTTAAGAGAATCCTAACTTCTTACTATAGTAAAGCTTACTAAAAATTGAATTGACGCCGTAAAAATAATTAGCTTTTCAAATGGTTTGGAATGTAAGTAGTCCTGATTGTGACCTTTCAGAAAATGACAAACACATTTTTGATAAACATATTAGTTCTCGAGATATTCAATTTCTTAAGAAAATCCTAACTTCTTACTATAGTAAAGCTTACTAAAAATTGAATTGACGCCGTAAAAATAATTAGCTTTTCAAATGGTTTGGAATGTAAGTAGTCCTGATTGTGACCTTTCAGAAAATGACAAACACATTTTTGATAAACATATTAGTTCTCGAGATATTCAATTTCTTAAGAAATGCCTAACTTCTTACTATAGTAAAGCTTACTAAAAATTGAATTGACGCCGTAAAAATAATTAGCTTTTCAAATGGTTTGGAATGTAAGTAGTCCTGATTGTGACCTTTCAGAAAATGACAAACACATTTTTGATAAACATATTAGTTCTCGAGATATTCAATTTCTTAAGAAAATCCTAACTTCTTACTATAGTAAAGCTTACTAAAAATTGAATTGACGCCGTAAAAATAATTAGCTTTTCAAATGGTTTGGAATGTAAGTAGTCCTGATTGTGACCTTTCAGAAAATGACAAACACATTTTTGATAAACATATTAGTTCTCGAGATATTCAATTTCTTAAGAAAATCCTAACTTCTTACTATAGTAAAGCTTACTAAAAATTGAATTGACGCCGTAAAAATAATTAGCTTTTCAAATGGTTTGGAACGTAAGTAGTCCTGATTGTGACCTTTCAGAAAATGACAAACACATTTTTGATAAACATATTAGTTCTCGAGATATTCAATTTCTTAAGAAAATCCTAACTTCTTACTATAGTAAAGCTTACTAAAAATTGAATTGACGCCGAAAAATAATTAGCTTTTCAAATGGTTTGGAATGTAAGTAGTCCTGATTGTGACCTTTCAGAAAATGACAAACACATTTTTGATAAACATATTAGTTCTCGAGATATTCAATTTCTTAAGAAAATCCTAACTTCTTACTATAGTAAAGCTTACTAAAAATTGAATTGACGCCGTAAAAATAATTAGCTTTTCAAATGGTTTGGAATGTAAGTAGTCCTGATTGTGACCTTTCAGAAAATGACAAACACATTTTTGATAAACATATTAGTTCTCGAGATATTCAATTTCTTAAGAAATGCCTAACTTCTTACTATAGTAAAGCTTACTAAAAATTGAATTGACGCCGTAAAAATAATTAGCTTTTCAAATGGTTTGGAATGTAAGTAGTCCTGATTGTGACCTTTCAGAAAATGACAAACACATTTTTGATAAACATATTAGTTCTCGAGATATTCAATTTCTTAAGAAAATCCTAACTTCTTACTATAGTAAAGCTTACTAAAAATTGAATTGACGCCGTAAAAATAATTAGCTTTTCAAATGGTTTGGAATGTAAGTAGTCCTGATTGTGACCTTTCAGAAAATGACAAACACATTTTTGATAAACATATTAGTTCTCGAGATATTCAATTTCTTAAGAAATGCCTAACTTCTTACTATAGTAAAGCTTACTAAAAATTGAATTGACGCCGTAAAAATAATTAGCTTTTCAAATGGTTTGGAATGTAAGTAGTCCTGATTGTGACCTTTCAGAAAATGACAAACACATTTTTGATAAACATATTAGTTCTCGAGATATTCAATTTCTTAAGAAAATCCTAACTTCTTACTATAGTAAAGCTTACTAAAAATTGAATTGACGCCGTAAAAATAATTAGCTTTTCAAATGGTTTGGAATGTAAGTAGTCCTGATTGTGACCTTTCAGAAAATGACAAACACATTTTTGATAAACATATTAGTTCTCGAGATATTCAATTTCTTAAGAAAATCCTAACTTCTTACTATAGTAAAGCTTACTAAAAATTGAATTGACGCCGTAAAAATAATTAGCTTTTCAAATGGTTTGGAATGTTAGTAGTCCTGACTGTGACCTTTCAGAAAATGATAAACACATTTTTGATAAACATATTAGTTCTCGAGATATTCAATTTCTTAAGAAAATCCTAACTTCTTACTATAGTAAAGCTTACTAAAAATTGAATTGACGCCGTAAAAATAATTAGCTTTTCAAATGGTTTGGAATGTAAGTAGTCCTGATTGTGACCTTTCAGAAAATGACAAACACATTTTTGATAAACATATTAGTTCTCGAGATATTCAATTTCTTAAGAAATGCCTAACTTCTTACTATAGTAAAGCTTACTAAAAATTGAATTGACGCCGTAAAAATAATTAGCTTTTCAAATGGTTTGGAATGTAAGTAGTCCTGATTGTGACCTTTCAGAAAATGACAAACACATTTTTGATAAACATATTAGTTCTCGAGATATTCAATTTCTTAAGAAATGCCTAACTTCTTACTATAGTAAAGCTTACTAAAAATTGAATTGACGCCGTAAAAATAATTAGCTTTTCAAATGGTTTGGAATGTAAGTAGTCCTGATTGTGACCTTTCAGAAAATGACAATCACATTTTTGATAAACATATTAGTTCTCGAGATATTCAATTTCTTAAGAAAATCCTAACTTCTTACTATAGTAAAGCTTACTAAAAATTGAATTGACGCCGTAAAAATAATTAGCTTTTCAAATGGTTTGGAATGTAAGTAGTCCTGATTGTGACCTTTCAGAAAATGACAAACACATTTTTGATAAACATATTAGTTCTCGAGATATTCAATTTCTTAAGAAAATCCTAACTTCTTACTATAGTAAAGCTTACTAAAAATTGAATTGACGCCGTAAAAATAATTAGCTTTTCAAATGGTTTGGAATGTTAGTAGTCCTGATTGTGACCTTTCAGAAAATGACAAACACATTTTTGATAAACATATTAGTTCTCGAGATATTCAATTTCTTAAGAGAATCCTAACTTCTTACTATAGTAAAGCTTACTAAAAATTGAATTGACGCCGTAAAAATAATTAGCTTTTCAAATGGTTTGGAATGTAAGTAGTCCTGATTGTGACCTTTCAGAAAATGACAAACACATTTTTGATAAACATATTAGTTCTCGAGATATTCAATTTCTTAAGAAATGCCTAACTTCTTACTATAGTAAAGCTTACTAAAAATTGAATTGACGCCGTAAAAATAATTAGCTTTTCAAATGGTTTGGAATGTAAGTAGTCCTGATTGTGACCTTTCAGAAAATGACAAACACATTTTTGATAAACATATTAGTTCTCGAGATATTCAATTTCTTAAGAAATGCCTAACTTCTTACTATAGTAAAGCTTACTAAAAATTGAATTGACGCCGTAAAAATAATTAGCTTTTCAAATGGTTTGGAATGTAAGTAGTCCTGATTGTGACCTTTCAGAAAATGACAATCACATTTTTGATAAACATATTAGTTCTCGAGATATTCAATTTCTTAAGAAAATCCTAACTTCTTACTATAGTAAAGCTTACTAAAAATTGAATTGACGCCGTAAAAATAATTAGCTTTTCAAATGGTTTGGAATGTAAGTAGTCCTGATTGTGACCTTTCAGAAAATGACAAACACATTTTTGATAAACATATTAGTTCTCGAGATATTCAATTTCTTAAGAAAATCCTAACTTCTTACTATAGTAAAGCTTACTAAAAATTGAATTGACGCCGTAAAAATAATTAGCTTTTCAAATGGTTTGGAATGTAAGTAGTCCTGATTGTGACCTTTCAGAAAATGACAAACACATTTTTGATAAACATATTAGTTCTCGAGATATTCAATTTCTTAAGAAAATCCTAACTTCTTACTATAGTAAAGCTTACTAAAAATTGAATTGACGCCGTAAAAATAATTAGCTTTTCAAATGGTTTGGAATGTAAGTAGTCCTGATTGTGACCTTTCAGAAAATGACAAACACATTTTTGATAAACATATTAGTTCTCGAGATATTCAATTTCTTAAGAAATGCCTAACTTCTTACTATAGTAAAGCTTACTAAAAATTGAATTGACGCCGTAAAAATAATTAGCTTTTCAAATGGTTTGGAATGTAAGTAGTCCTGATTGTGACCTTTCAGAAAATGACAAACACATTTTTGATAAACATATTAGTTCTCGAGATATTCAATTTCTTAAGAAAATCCTAACTTCTTACTATAGTAAAGCTTACTAAAAATTGAATTGACGCCGTAAAAATAATTAGCTTTTCAAATGGTTTGAAATGTAAGTAGTCCTGATTGTGACCTTTCAGAAAATGACAAACACATTTTTGATAAACATATTAGTTCTCGAGATATTCAATTTCTTAAGAAAATCCTAACTTCTTACTATAGTAAAGCTTACTAAAAATTGAATTGACGCCGTAAAAATAATTAGCTTTTCAAATGGTTTGGAATGTAAGTAGTCCTGATTGTGACCTTTCAGAAAATGACAAACACATTTTTGATAAACATATTAGTTCTCGAGATATTCAATTTCTTAAGAAAATCCTAACTTCTTACTATAGTAAAGCTTACTAAAAATTGAATTGACGCCGTAAAAATAATTAGCTTTTCAAATGGTTTGGAATGTAAGTAGTCCTAATTGTGACCTTTCAGAAAATGACAAACACATTTTTGATAAACATATTAGTTCTCGAGATATTCAATTTCTTAAGAAAATCCTAACTTCTTACTATAGTAAAGCTTACTAAAAAATGAATTGACGCCGTAAAAATAATTAGCTTTTCAAATGGTTTGGAATGTAAGTAGTCCTGATTGTGACCTTTCAGAAAATGACGAACACATTTTTGATAAACATATTAGTTCTCGAGATATTCAATTTCTTAAGAAATGCCTAACTTCTTACTATAGTAAAGCTTACTAAAAATTGAATTGACGCCGTAAAAATAATTAGCTTTTCAAATGGTTTGGAATGTAAGTAGTCCTGATTGTGACCTTTCAGAAAATGACAAACACATTTTTGATAAACATATTAGTTCTCGAGATATTCAATTTCTTAAGAGAATCCTAACTTCTTACTATAGTAAAGCTTACTAAAAAATGAATTGACGCCGTAAAAATAATTAGCTTTTCAAATGGTTTGGAATGTAAGTAGTCCTGATTGTGACCTTTCAGAAAATGACAAACACATTTTTGATAAACATATTAGTTCTCGAGATATTCAATTTCTTAAGAAAATCATAACTTCTTACTATAGTAAAGCTTACTAAAAATTGAATTGACGCCGTAAAAATAATTAGCTTTTCAAATGGTTTGGAATGTTAGTAGTCCTGACTGTGACCTTTCAGAAAATGATAAACACATTTTTGATAAACATATTAGTTCTCGAGATATTCAATTTCTTAAGAAAATCCTAACTTCTTACTATAGTAAAGCTTACTAAAAATTGAATTGACGCCGTAAAAATAATTAGCTTTTCAAATGGTTTGAAATGTAAGTAGTCCTGATTGTGACCTTTCAGAAAATGACAAACACATTTTTGATAAACATATTAGTTCTCGAGATATTCAATTTCTTAAGAGAATCCTAACTTCTTACTATAGTAAAGCTTACTAAAAATTGAATTGACGCCGTAAAAATAATTAGCTTTTCAAATGGTTTGGAATGTTAGTAGTCCTGATTGTGACCTTTCAGAAAATGACAAACACATTTTTGATAAACATATTAGTTCTCGAGATATTCAATTTCTTAAGAAAATCCTAACTTCTTACTATAGTAAAGCTTACTAAAAATTGAATTGACGCCGTAAAAATAATTAGCTTTTCAAATGGTTTGGAATGTAAGTAGTCCTAATTGTGACCTTTCAGAAAATGACGAACACATTTTTGATAAACATATTAGTTCTCGAGATATTCAATTTCTTAAGAAATGCCTAACTTCTTACTATAGTAAAGCTTACTAAAAATTGAATTGACGCCGTAAAAATAATTAGCTTTTCAAATGGTTTGGAATGTAAGTAGTCCTGATTGTGACCTTTCAGAAAATGACAAACACATTTTTGATAAACATATTAGTTCTCGAGATATTCAATTTCTTAAGAGAATCCTAACTTCTTACTATAGTAAAGCTTACTAAAAAATGAATTGACGCCGTAAAAATAATTAGCTTTTCAAATGGTTTGGAATGTAAGTAGTCCTGATTGTGACCTTTCAGAAAATGACAAACACATTTTTGATAAACATATTAGTTCTCGAGATATTCAATTTCTTAAGAAAATCATAACTTCTTACTATAGTAAAGCTTACTAAAAATTGAATTGACGCCGTAAAAATAATTAGCTTTTCAAATGGTTTGGAATGTTAGTAGTCCTGACTGTGACCTTTCAGAAAATGATAAACACATTTTTGATAAACATATTAGTTCTCGAGATATTCAATTTCTTAAGAAAATCCTAACTTCTTACTATAGTAAAGCTTACTAAAAATTGAATTGACGCCGTAAAAATAATTAGCTTTTCAAATGGTTTGAAATGTAAGTAGTCCTGATTGTGACCTTTCAGAAAATGACAAACACATTTTTGATAAACATATTAGTTCTCGAGATATTCAATTTCTTAAGAGAATCCTAACTTCTTACTATAGTAAAGCTTACTAAAAATTGAATTGACGCCGTAAAAATAATTAGCTTTTCAAATGGTTTGGAATGTTAGTAGTCCTGATTGTGACCTTTCAGAAAATGACAAACACATTTTTGATAAACATATTAGTTCTCGAGATATTCAATTTCTTAAGAAAATCCTAACTTCTTACTATAGTAAAGCTTACTAAAAATTGAATTGACGCCGTAAAAATAATTAGCTTTTCAAATGGTTTGGAATGTAAGTAGTCCTGATTGTGACCTTTCAGAAAATGACAAACACATTTTTGATAAACATATTAGTTCTCGAGATATTCAATTTCTTAAGAAAATCATAACTTCTTACTATAGTAAAGCTTACTAAAAATTGAATTGACGCCGTAAAAATAATTAGCTTTTCAAATGGTTTGGAATGTTAGTAGTCCTGACTGTGACCTTTCAGAAAATGATAAACACATTTTTGATAAACATATTAGTTCTCGAGATATTCAATTTCTTAAGAAAATCCTAACTTCTTACTATAGTAAAGCTTACTAAAAATTGAATTGACGCCGTAAAAATAATTAGCTTTTCAAATGGTTTGAAATGTAAGTAGTCCTGATTGTGACCTTTCAGAAAATGACAAACACATTTTTGATAAACATATTAGTTCTCGAGATATTCAATTTCTTAAGAGAATCCTAACTTCTTACTATAGTAAAGCTTACTAAAAATTGAATTGACGCCGTAAAAATAATTAGCTTTTCAAATGGTTTGGAATGTTAGTAGTCCTGATTGTGACCTTTCAGAAAATGACAAACACATTTTTGATAAACATATTAGTTCTCGAGATATTCAATTTCTTAAGAAAATCCTAACTTCTTACTATAGTAAAGCTTACTAAAAATTGAATTGACGCCGTAAAAATAATTAGCTTTTCAAATGGTTTGGAATGTAAGTAGTCCTGATTGTGACCTTTCAGAAAATGACAAACACATTTTTGATAAACATATTAGTTCTCGAGATATTCAATTTCTTAAGAAATGCCTAACTTCTTACTATAGTAAAGCTTACTAAAAATTGAATTGACGCCGTAAAAATAATTAGCTTTTCAAATGGTTTGGAATGTAAGTAGTCCTGATTGTGACCTTTCAGAAAATGACAAACACATTTTTGATAAACATATTAGTTCTCGAGATATTCAATTTCTTAAGAAATGCCTAACTTCTTACTATAGTAAAGCTTACTAAAAATTGAATTGACGCCGTAAAAATAATTAGCTTTTCAAATGGTTTGGAATGTAAGTAGTCCTGATTGTGACCTTTCAGAAAATGACAATCACATTTTTGATAAACATATTAGTTCTCGAGATATTCAATTTCTTAAGAAAATCCTAACTTCTTACTATAGTAAAGCTTACTAAAAATTGAATTGACGCCGTAAAAATAATTAGCTTTTCAAATGGTTTGGAATGTAAGTAGTCCTGATTGTGACCTTTCAGAAAATGACAAACACATTTTTGATAAACATATTAGTTCTCGAGATATTCAATTTCTTAAGAAAATCCTAACTTCTTACTATAGTAAAGCTTACTAAAAATTGAATTGACGCCGTAAAAATAATTAGCTTTTCAAATGGTTTGAAATGTAAGTAGTCCTGATTGTGACCTTTCAGAAAATGACAAACACATTTTTGATAAACATATTAGTTCTCGAGATATTCAATTTCTTAAGAAAATCCTAACTTCTTACTATAGTAAAGCTTACTAAAAATTGAATTGACGCCGTAAAAATAATTAGCTTTTCAAATGGTTTGGAATGTAAGTAGTCCTGATTGTGACCTTTCAGAAAATGACAAACACATTTTTGATAAACATATTAGTTCTCGAGATATTCAATTTCTTAAGAAAATCCTAACTTCTTACTATAGTAAAGCTTACTAAAAATTGAATTGACGCCGTAAAAATAATTAGCTTTTCAAATGGTTTGGAATGTAAGTAGTCCTAATTGTGACCTTTCAGAAAATGACAAACACATTTTTGATAAACATATTAGTTCTCGAGATATTCAATTTCTTAAGAAAATCCTAACTTCTTACTATAGTAAAGCTTACTAAAAAATGAATTGACGCCGTAAAAATAATTAGCTTTTCAAATGGTTTGGAATGTAAGTAGTCCTGATTGTGACCTTTCAGAAAATGACAAACACATTTTTGATAAACATATTAGTTCTCGAGATATTCAATTTCTTAAGAAATGCCTAACTTCTTACTATAGTAAAGCTTACTAAAAATTGAATTGACGCCGTAAAAATAATTAGCTTTTCAAATGGTTTGGAATGTAAGTAGTCCTGATTGTGACCTTTCAGAAAATGACAAACACATTTTTGATAAACATATTAGTTCTCGAGATATTCAATTTCTTAAGAAAATCCTAACTTCTTACTATAGTAAAGCTTACTAAAAAATGAATTGACGCCGTAAAAATAATTAGCTTTTCAAATGGTTTGGAATGTA
The DNA here is from genome assembly GCA_963932295.1 of Tipula lateralis. Lineage (NCBI taxonomy): Eukaryota > Metazoa > Arthropoda > Insecta > Diptera > Tipulidae > Tipula > Tipula lateralis. The sequence continues at coordinate 132,811,088 of OZ010737.1, read as the reverse complement.
AGTAGTCCTGATTGTGACCTTTCAGAAAATGACAAACACATTTTTGATAAACATATTAGTTCTCGAGATATTCAATTTCTTAAGAAATGCCTAACTTCTTACTATAGTAAAGCTTACTAAAAATTGAATTGACGCCGTAAAAATAATTAGCTTTTCAAATGGTTTGGAATGTAAGTAGTCCTGATTGTGACCTTTCAGAAAATGACAAACACATTTTTGATAAACATATTAGTTCTCGAGATATTCAATTTCTTAAGAAAATCCTAACTTCTTACTATAGTAAAGCTTACTAAAAATTGAATTGACGCCGTAAAAATAATTAGCTTTTCAAATGGTTTGGAATGTAAGTAGTCCTGATTGTGACCTTTCAGAAAATGACAAACACATTTTTGATAAACATATTAGTTCTCGAGATATTCAATTTCTTAAGAAAATCCTAACTTCTTACTATAGTAAAGCTTACTAAAAATTGAATTGACGCCGTAAAAATAATTAGCTTTTCAAATGGTTTGGAATGTAAGTAGTCCTGATTGTGACCTTTCAGAAAATGACAAACACATTTTTGATAAACATATTAGTTCTCGAGATATTCAATTTCTTAAGAGAATCCTAACTTCTTACTATAGTAAAGCTTACTAAAAATTGAATTGACGCCGTAAAAATAATTAGCTTTTCAAATGGTTTGGAATGTAAGTAGTCCTGATTGTGACCTTTCAGAAAATGACAAACACATTTTTCATAAACATATTAGTTCTCGAGATATTCAATTTCTTAAGAAATGCCTAACTTCTTACTATAGTAAAGCTTACTAAAAATTGAATTGACGCCGTAAAAATAATTAGCTTTTCAAATGGTTTGGAATGTAAGTAGTCCTGATTGTGACCTTTCAGAAAATGACAAACACATTTTTGATAAACATATTAGTTCTCGAGATATTCAATTTCTTAAGAAATGCCTAACTTCTTACTATAGTAAAGCTTACTAAAAATTGAATTGACGCCGTAAAAATAATTAGCTTTTCAAATGGTTTGGAATGTAAGTAGTCCTGATTGTGACCTTTCAGAAAATGACAATCACATTTTTGATAAACATATTAGTTCTCGAGATATTCAATTTCTTAAGAAAATCCTAACTTCTTACTATAGTAAAGCTTACTAAAAATTGAATTGACGCCGTAAAAATAATTAGCTTTTCAAATGGTTTGGAATGTAAGTAGTCCTGATTGTGACCTTTCAGAAAATGACAAACACATTTTTGATAAACATATTAGTTCTCGAGATATTCAATTTCTTAAGAAAATCCTAACTTCTTACTATAGTAAAGCTTACTAAAAATTGAATTGACGCCGTAAAAATAATTAGCTTTTCAAATGGTTTGGAATGTAAGTAGTCCTAATTGTGACCTTTCAGAAAATGACAAACACATTTTTGATAAACATATTAGTTCTCGAGATATTCAATTTCTTAAGAAAATCCTAACTTCTTACTATAGTAAAGCTTACTAAAAATTGAATTGACGCCGTAAAAATAATTAGCTTTTCAAATGGTTTGAAATGTAAGTAGTCCTGATTGTGACCTTTCAGAAAATGACAAACACATTTTTGATAAACATATTAGTTCTCGAGATATTCAATTTCTTAAGAAAATCCTAACTTCTTACTATAGTAAAGCTTACTAAAAATTGAATTGACGCCGTAAAAATAATTAGCTTTTCAAATGGTTTGGAATGTAAGTAGTCCTGATTGTGACCTTTCAGAAAATGACAAACACATTTTTGATAAACATATTAGTTCTCGAGATATTCAATTTCTTAAGAAAATCCTAACTTCTTACTATAGTAAAGCTTACTAAAAATTGAATTGACGCCGTAAAAATAATTAGCTTTTCAAATGGTTTGGAATGTAAGTAGTCCTAATTGTGACCTTTCAGAAAATGACAAACACATTTTTGATAAACATATTAGTTCTCGAGATATTCAATTTCTTAAGAAAATCCTAACTTCTTACTATAGTAAAGCTTACTAAAAAATGAATTGACGCCGTAAAAATAATTAGCTTTTCAAATGGTTTGGAATGTAAGTAGTCCTGATTGTGACCTTTCAGAAAATGACAAACACATTTTTGATAAACATATTAGTTCTCGAGATATTCAATTTCTTAAGAAATGCCTAACTTCTTACTATAGTAAAGCTTACTAAAAATTGAATTGACGCCGTAAAAATAATTAGCTTTTCAAATGGTTTGGAATGTAAGTAGTCCTGATTGTGACCTTTCAGAAAATGACAAACACATTTTTGATAAACATATTAGTTCTCGAGATATTCAATTTCTTAAGAAAATCCTAACTTCTTACTATAGTAAAGCTTACTAAAAAATGAATTGACGCCGTAAAAATAATTAGCTTTTCAAATGGTTTGGAATGTAAGTAGTCCTGATTGTGACCTTTCAGAAAATGACAAACACATTTTTGATAAACATATTAGTTCTCGAGATATTCAATTTCTTAAGAAATGCCTAACTTCTTACTATAGTAAAGCTTACTAAAAATTGAATTGACGCCGTAAAAATAATTAGCTTTTCAAATGGTTTGGAATGTAAGTAGTCCTGATTGTGACCTTTCAGAAAATGACAAACACATTTTTGATAAACATATTAGTTCTCGAGATATTCAATTTCTTAAGAAAATCCTAACTTCTTACTATAGTAAAGCTTACTAAAAATTGAATTGACGCCGTAAAAATAATTAGCTTTTCAAATGGTTTGGAATGTAAGTAGTCCTGACTGTGACCTTTCAGAAAATGATAAACACATTTTTGATAAACATATTAGTTCTCGAGATATTCAATTTCTTAAGAAAATCCTAACTTCTTACTATAGTAAAGCTTACTAAAAATTGAATTGACGCCGTAAAAATAATTAGCTTTTCAAATGGTTTGGAATGTAAGTAGTCCTGATTGTGACCTTTCAGAAAATGACAAACACATTTTTGATAAACATATTAGTTCTCGAGATATTCAATTTCTTAAGAAAATCCTAACTTCTTACTATAGTAAAGCTTACTAAAAATTGAATTGACGCCGTAAAAATAATTAGCTTTTCAAATGGTTTGGAATGTAAGTAGTCCTGATTGTGACCTTTCAGAAAATGACAAACACATTTTTGATAAACATATTAGTTCTCGAGATATTCAATTTCTTAAGAAAATCCTAACTTCTTACTATAGTAAAGCTTACTAAAAATTGAATTGACGCCGTAAAAATAATTAGCTTTTCAAATGGTTTGGAATGTAAGTAGTCCTGATTGTGACCTTTCAGAAAATGACAATCACATTTTTGATAAACATATTAGTTCTCGAGATATTCAATTTCTTAAGAAAATCCTAACTTCTTACTATAGTAAAGCTTACTAAAAATTGAATTGACGCCGTAAAAATAATTAGCTTTTCAAATGGTTTGGAATGTAAGTAGTCCTGATTGTGACCTTTCAGAAAATGACAAACACATTTTTGATAAACATATTAGTTCTCGAGATATTCAATTTCTTAAGAAAATCCTAACTTCTTACTATAGTAAAGCTTACTAAAAATTGAATTGACGCCGTAAAAATAATTAGCTTTTCAAATGGTTTGGAATGTAAGTAGTCCTGATCGAGACCTTTCAGAAAATGACAAACACATTTTTGATAAACATATTAGCTCTCGAGATATGCAATTTCTTAAGAAAATCCTACGATACTTCTTACGATAGTGAGAAAATCCTTAATTCTTAGGTCAGTTAATATTTTATTGAATTTGGGAATCTTATTGTTTAAAAATTTTATTTTTGATTAATTATAATTATTATTTCATATTTTTTATTTATAATTATTTATTAATAATTGATATGTTATGTTTTTTCTAAAATTCAATATTTCGCCCGAATGTCATTGTTTTTAAATTTTAACCCACACATACAAATTTTTGTTTGTTTTTGTTGGTTAGGATTAAGTTAGGTCTAACTTCAAACGCGTAGTTGATCAAGATGGTCACAGAACTTACATGTATCAAAGCTGGTTAGTCGTTTTTTTCTCATGATATTTGCAATCGTTTCGTCGAGTTCGTAATATAGAAGCTCCAGTTGGTAGTAGCAGTTCAAAAGACTCATAAAAATGCGTGATTCCAATATAATTACTCCTAATATATTGTACGAGGCTAAAATTGCTTCAAACCATGTTGTTTGGTTTGCCGTCATTATTTGCATGGTCGGTGGAATCAAACAAACTGCAGCCAATGGGCATACACAGTTATCTAGTAACAGAACATAAAAATACTTTTTGGTCAGACCCAGATATTTATCTCCAAATTGTTCAAATATAATTTTATTAGTTGAGATAAGACGATTGAGTCCTGCCACTGCCGTTTTATTCCTCGAACACACAATAAACGTTATGCCAAATGTGTTACATAGCTCCACACCAGCGAATATGGCACCCAATTCAACTGACATTTTGCCAAGGATACCAAATCCTATAGATTTAAATACTGTTGACATTATATTGACTAACACTATCTTTATGCCACAGGTTACAATTAAATTATATATCATTGAAGTTGTTGAGCATCGGAACTTCTGTTTGATTGTAGAATACGTGAAGCTCGCTAGTCCAAAAATTTTGGTAACCCCGTAGACATATAGGAATAAATATTTGAAATATTTGTAACTAAATCGTATTTTCGACATTCCTAGCTGGACGACGAGATTAGAGTATACCGACCCAAGCAATAGACTAGCATATCTATAGTACATACGTGAATCGTTAATTAAATTGGACATTAATTATTACAGATAATTAGTGTTATTATGATTTAACTATACTGGTTGTTTTTGTATTAGTTATGTTATGTTAGGTGATGAATTTATAATAATAGTTATTTTTTTTCGTGTATTCGGTCTGCCTTAACAGTTCTAGATGACAGAATATACTCTGCTATATACAGCCATCGTTGCTGAATGCCATTTTTTTTACTAGCGACACTCTTCATAAATTATTTTTTTGAACCTACTTTAACGTCTCACATTGACCTCTCACTACCATATTCTTAAGATCTATACGCAACAGTAAAAACAAAATTATACAACATATTTTTGAGTGTAGTGGAAGTAGAAGCACAAATTTCTACCATATAATATGATAATTTGTTGTATAGAAGGAGGTGTTTTAGTATTAATCAGTGTGTTTACACTTGATATCAAGAAATCGATTTCTGTGATATCCGGAAATCAACTATCGTTTACACTACGCATCATGATATCGATATCAAAATAATTGTATCTGAGTATGTGTAAGTATTTTATTTTTATTTATTTCTCTTCAAAATTCAAAACCAAAGTAAACCATAAAATAACGAAACAATAATGTGTCCTTGAAATTTATTTTGTTTGTATTTGTGTGTGATATCATGAGTCTTTGAATGCCCATACGTCACGTATATGCGACATGAGTCTTAAGTTTGTACAATGTATGCGACACATTTGTGTGACATCAGTCTACGAATGGTGTTTTGTCATGTTTGCGCGGCCTGAGGTTCTTGTTTGTTTAGTATATGCGACATATATAAGTGATATATGTCTTAAAAATACTGCAATGGAATTATAAATTGTAATTGAAGTCATACATTTTCTGGTTATGTTATATTTATATTTTATTCTAAACATAAATTATTAGAAGAACTGTTCAAAATTTCATAAATCATAATAAATAAAAAATAAAAAGTTTGAAAATTTATTCAGTGTGCCAAATTCTAAAACATGGAAATGCACGCAATCCAATCTCCTCGCCTTTACACACACAACAAACGTATTTGGTCGCAGTCCTCTCGCCACTTTTGCTATATTGGCGACATCTCTTGCGACTCTTTTCCACATTAAGGAAATGTCCCATTGCTGGATTATTTCCCACTATTGGATGTCCCATAATTGAACTAGAATTAGGTTGCAGGACTGAAGATTGTCCTAAATAACACCCAAAACCAACTAAAACAAAGGTAAATACATGAACACAATATAAAAATCTACTATTTACTAACGAAAATTCTATTGTTTTACTTTTATTAAAATAATTTGGCGCAGTCCCACAAAAATCAAAATATCTCAATAACGCAAACTTGTACCCACAGACCATTCGAATGCGTGTCACATACTTCTGTAAACTATCGCGCAAACCAAAACCTTTTAGCTCAAACCACAACAAAGTTATAGCAATACAAAGTTGTAGCATTTTGCGTCACATATTTGTGACATGAGTTTTTTCTTAAACTAGCATGTCACATATATGTGACGTTGAGTGGCGAACGTGTTAGATTTACAAATATAATATTATAATTTGTTGAATTGCATCGTTTTATATTTGATATGAATAGACCGTCGGGCGTTAAATGTGCTGTTTTGCAATGCAATTCAAAACAACGAGACGGTGCTCGTTTTTTTTAAATATTCGCAAAATTATTCAAACCTTGATCATTGGTCAAAAAATTGTGGCATATCACCATTGAATAAAAAGCGAATATTTTTGTGTTCAAAACAATTGAAGCCAAGTTGCATTATAAAGCGCAAGCTTAAATTATCGGCTGTCCCAATATTATTCCTGCCTCGTTTGCCTGTCGATGGTGAGGACTTTTAAAATCCCTTCATCATCAGCGACTGCGATTAACATAAATATTAACCCAACCGTAATCGGATCGATTTTAATCAACAAATAAACAATGAAGTTTTAGCCTTGCTAGAACCAAGGTCAGATATGAATGTCGCTTTGCAAACCGCAAATGTTAGTTAACAAACCGCATGCACCTTCAGTCAAACTGATAATTTAACTGTGGAGGGTAAATGAAATAGTCTTACTCAACGATTAAACATACCTTCTGAAGTTGTGTCGTTACAAGAACTGCATTTCAATTCGTCAAATTTTACAAACGATGAAAACTTATCTCTAACCGAAATCATACAATTGCCGGACCCATATTTTGACGACGTATTAGAAGTTGTAGAACCAGTATGCAGTTATTGCTAAAGGAATGAAAGAAACGTAGAAATTTATCGGTCTTTAAATCGCAAATGTTTTCTTCGAATTGATAAGCTACGAAATGAAAAAATTAAATTACTCAAAAAAATTTAAAACTTGCTGAATCAAAATAGAAAAGCAGAGAGAAAATTCCAAAAACTAAAGAGTCAAACCATTGATTAAGTACATTATAGATGTTACCACTACGAATTACAACAACAAATTAAATTTTTTGTTTCATGTTTTACATAGCAATGTTAATTTTCTAATAAGTTAAATATGAACCAGGATAGACTATTCTAAAACAATATTGCAAGAAGCAATAAAACACTTTGAAATATTTTTATAGATAAAATACACTAATACTAATGCAATACGGTAATAAACAATAAAAAATCATTCAAAATCAAAGCCGACTGTAGTGTGTGTGTTTCACACAAGCCTGCTTCGTCTTTTTACACGAGCATAATCAAACGAAAATATCAACCTTTGAGTGTGTTGGTAAACGAAAAAGTCCATATAAAAAAAAACTCAAAATTTGACGTTTCTCACTAACACTACTTAAAGTCTATTTCGAAAAAAAGACGCACACCACAAAAGGTTGCGTACTTTTATTCTCGTTTCCATCTCAGTGATAAACGATTGTCAAATGATAATGGTAATTTTGAAAATGACATATATGCGATGACAGCTTCATTTATGCAAACTAATTTTATTTGATTTTATAATAAATGTAGATTGATTGTTGTATAAATAAATATAATAATATTGTGGATAGTATACACAATAGTATAATATTGTATATAATATCGAGTGAATCTTGTTTGTTTTGTGTAAATTCGGGGAGGATAGGTTTGTGGTTAGGTTTTTTTAAACATAAATAAAGTATATATGAGTTGCATATGAACGTATTTTGATTCGAAATTCATAAATGGTTTAATAAAACTTTTATCTATTTACATTAGATTTTATTAAAATATGTTTTTCGAGTTGAAATTTTCATGTCTTTAGTGTATTATTGCGTGAAAAAGTTTGTGTAGATTTTTCATGTACGTCACGGTATGAATGTTTAAATGTGATAAAAGATAATGTCCTGTTTAAAATTTGAATATTTTAAACTGTTCTGGAAATCGATCTTGCAATTCAATCATAATTTTCGCGATAATTTAACTCAAGTTTTGAAGTCAATATAGTTTGTTAAATGATCGTTGAGTTTGACACAGAGAGTAAGACACGCTCATTCGTTTTTATTTTACATTTTTTGTACATTTTTACTCAATAATACTTAGGTGGTGTGCGTTTGTTTATTTTTTTTATACTGTATTCGCAATCGTATATGAATAGAAGAATATTCACTAATACCGCTAAAGGTTGATATGCTTCTACAGCAAATGTATGCATAAAGTTTGGCTTGTGTGAAACACACACACTACAGTCGGCTTTGTTCAAAATACATAATCATATATTGTACTCTTATAATCAAAAATATGATAAACAAATCCATTCATTTATCCTTAAAATACAAACGTGTATTTCAACTTATTCATGTCTAATGTACAATTTAATTCATATAACAAATAATATTGCAATGATACTACATGTATGCAAAACTGCCGAAGAGGTTAAAAATAGAACAACAAATTAAAAACTGCACGTGCACACATTTTGTGCTATTGTCTAGACTTTAGAATTTACAATGAGTGTGTATTTTGTATATGATCGAAATTATTAAATGAACTTATTTAAACATTTCGTAAACAATAACTAGTCTAGGAACCATCAGTAATTATTCAGGTGTCTACTTGAATAGTTTGCGTACGAGTGCTAAATTAAAATGGCATATTGTTGATATTTAAACTGTCACAATAAAAAAACGTACGGGATTCCAAGATTTCTGGTTCCGCAAGATCACCGGCGTGAAGATTGGATTAAAAAATTAGGTAATAAATACCTCCATTCCTTAACAAAAACAACAAAAATTTATTTTTGTGCTGACCACTTTCATTCAAAATATATCAACACTAGTTTGTTTAAAAGTAGACTAAGTTGGTTTGCTGTTCCAAAACATTTTATGGGTGATGATCGTGATAGTGAACAAAGTTTAAGCTTTCATTTAAATGAAAATATAAATCCAACAGTTAATATCGACAAAAATAGTGAAAGTGAAACGTTCAATTTTAATAAAAAAAACAAACCGAAAACCTATAGAAATCCATTTTTGGAGTTATCACCACCTGGTTCAAATACAATCAATGAATCCCAATTTCCACTACCAGATATCCAAAAAACCGTTGAATTACAAGTGCCGATTAAACAATATGAAGTACCAACCTCGGAGTTATTATGTTCTCCGAAGAAAAAAATCTTAAACCTAATCAAATTATGAAATCAGAACAAAAAACTTATTATTTATATAAATTATTTGCCTTGTTATGATTAATTATAAATTATAAATTATTTGACAACTTATCGAGTAAATCGAAATATACATCGAATCCTAATAACTGTGCTCTTTCGGAAGAAACAGAAGAAATATTAAAAAATTTAAGAGAATCGGCTATCTGGATAAGTACGTGGAAAAAATCAAATGGAGTTTCTGAATATTGTTTCTCGGGTATGCAACAAACAATAAATGGAATCATACAACTCTGGAATGTTCTTAAAGGAGTTGAACAAAAATATATTTTAACTGCCAATCTGAATTCTGATTGTATAGAAAATACAATCTCTATTATAAGAAATAATAGCGGATCATATGAACGTAATCCTTCAGCTTTACGTCTTCATAAAAATTTAAAGGAAATGTGTTTTTATCACATAATGACTACTGACACTACATCTTATAATCAATCCGATACCCGTGTATTGCTTAGTATCGAAGACATTGCTAGTAAGATAATTCATCTATCAAAATATATACATGTTCAAGTGCCTTAATAAATAAATTAATATTTTTCTATATTATAAAGATTTTGCCAAAAGTCATGAAGAAATAACAGATGTAACATTTGAAGAAGAAATAGATGAAATTCCTCTTAGAATTATACCATTATAGATGTAAATGAAAATGGTAATTGCCAAATACTATGGGTTGATTAATGGGTTGATTCCTCAGCCGTCTACCAATTTACAAATTAAAGGTTAAAAAAATATTCTGAAATTAAAATATAGTATACACTTGTGAATTTCAATATTTGATTATTTTGCAATTTAACAGAAAATATTTTCATTGATTAGTTAAGAATTGTATGATCCAGCGAATAAAACAAAATTCTTCTTTGCAAATTTAGAATATGTTAATTTTCATACTAAAAGAACATTTACTTAACTTGTTCTAATTTTTAAGGCTGAAAGTATGTATGATAACATTTTAAAGATATAGCTTAATATGATACTTGCTACATAAAAAATATAAAGGGATCTTTTGTAAAAGCGTTCGTTGGACTGACCAATAGTAGTTCATTTTAAAAGGTCTCAGATAAGACGTAGTAAGGCTATATATATAAATATATATATATATATATATATATATATATATATATATATATATATATATATATATATATATATATATATATATATATATATAAATATATATATATATATTCATATATATATATATATATATATATATATATATATATATATATATATATATATATATATATATATATATATCTATAAATATAAATATATATATATATATATATATATATATATATATATATATATATATATATATATATATATATATATATATATATGTATATATATAAATATATATATATATATATATATATATATATATATATATTTATTTATATATATATATATATATATATATATATATATATATATATATATATATATATATATATATATATATATATATATAAAATCAAATAATTTAAATTTTTCGAATTCTGTTTAGAGAACATAACTTATGAATCAGCTTTACAAGACGAATATACCGAAGAATCCAACTATTGCGAATATGATGATTCTGATATTGAAGATAACATCGAATCAAATCCAAATGATGAAACTACAATTAATAACATGTCAATGCATTACTTTGCGGGATACATAGCATATGTGTCAAAAAGTTTAAATGTACAGCTTGCGAACTTTGGATGATAAGCCTAAATTCCCAATACACTGCAAACGATTAATTGATTGAAAAACGACAGTTTGAAAATACCATTAATGGAGGATTAAAAGTGCCTACTGCCAAATTTATAAAAATTTTAAAACCAATTGTCACAATTTCACTGAAAATTTTGAACAAGTGGGTTTTAAACAAGATCCATTAAAAACTTGTTTATTTTGTGCAAGTCGATTCCCAGTACTTGCGAAAATACTTTACACAATGATAATACAATTCGCAATATTCTAAGAGTGTTAATTCGAGCAAAAATTAAAATTATCAATTCAAAAGCAAAAAGTACAAAAAAAAAAAAATTATAAAAATTTGATATTGTTAATCATTTATAATATTGTTAAATTAAAGTTTGCATAACATAAATGCAATATTTATAAAAATAATTAATTTTTAATCGAGAATTTATTTATTAATTTTGAGTTGTAAATCAATTTTCCAATTTTCTGTCGTTGGTTTTCAACAATCTGGCTCTATCCGTTTTGATAAGTGAGTTGTTGTACTGTCAAGATCTCAGCTTTCGATCATCAAAGAAAACTTTACGTCTAGAAATTCGTTTCCACTGCTATGAGTTTCTTTGAGAGCAACGACTTCAGTCGATATCCTTTCATAAATGTGATAAGGCTTTGAAACACGTTAGATTTTCTAAGAGTTTGCAAATTACATGTGTCGATCATTAATCTCGTATCGGGGTATATAAGCGGAGGTTCGATGATGGATTGGCGGTTTTCTAGTTGGTTGATATTTTCGACAATAACCCAATACGACAATATTTCAACCACAGCGGTGTCATATCTATCATGTACTTTGATTATATTTAATTATTTAATTATATTCGATTATATTTAGTGTCTCACATTATCGGTATTATTTATTTCTGTATGACACCATTTATCGTAATGTTTTTATGTCTGATTTATTACAAAACATTTATTACCGATTTCCTAAATCGTACAATTTCATGAGAGATAGATTAAATTTTGAGTTACCGTCGAAAGCTTTGCTTATACGGTGGCAACAAATAAAAAATTTCTTCCCGGGAACGGAGGATGCTAACTAAGTTAAAGGAGAAAATTGAATCGTTAGATACAATCAACAGACAATCTGGATGATGCTTAAAGAACGGCAGAAATTGGTAATTACGTGTGTGTTTTCAAATACCAATGGTAGTTAGAGGTTAGCTACACAGTCTCAAAATTGTTATCAATTAAATATCTAACACCATTCACGACAGGAAATTGTGAAGAAAATATTGATAATAACCTAATCGAAGTTATACGAGAAGATAAAACCAATGATGATTGCTTACAAGAAAATATTGAAACTGGGACCAATTCTAGCTTAACTTGTTCAAATAATGGCCAAGGCGAGGAAAACGATTTGGACAATTATTTAGTTGTAATTAAAATCAACGAAGAATTTATTGAAACCGGATCATTACTTGACGAACCTGATTCTACATCAGATACATCTAATAGGTATTTTACAGGCTATTTGGTCCACAAAATTATTAAAAAATTTAATTGTGCGGCTTGTGCAATAACACTTTGAAAGGAAAATGACTACGTAGAGTGTTCTTCTGAACTTTTAATATGTAAAACATAGAAATTATATGTCTGATTGCTTTGGAAAACTGCAAGCACCTTCTCAATCATTTTATGAGCTATGTCATAAGCAAATATTTATTTTGGACACATTTTTTAAATCGCAGGCCCATATTATGGGCTTAAAATGTAAAATAGTTACTTCTTTATTAACCGAACAGAATTTTAAACAATTTTATGATGATAATCATTCCTGTTATAACCATCGAGTGGAGTTCTGAATCTGATGATTTTAATACTTATCAGAAAACACTGTAAATGGCATATGGAACGAGCTAAAATAATTAAAATGAAACCAAGATTAGGACCAATTAATCGACAATGGAGAACAATTTTAAATTAAATTATTTTTGTAAGGCTGTTAAAAATAATAATCAATAAACTTATGTATTAAAGGGAATTTTTAAATTTATTTTATTTTTATTTTCCACCTACTGGCCTATTTCCTTCTCTACTGGCACCTGCACATTATATCCGTATATTCTCAGGATTTTTTAGGCGTTTTCAATATACATATTGACTACCAATTATGTGCAAGTACGGATGTATGTGTAGAACTTAATATTTTTTATATGAACACAATCTGATAATGGTCAAGAACGATAAATGCAAGAAAATTGCATGGAATATAATGAACCATGCAGTTATTTACTATGATTTTGTTTTTTTCTATAACTTCTCTTAATTATTGTAGTGCTTTGTGCTCCAGATCAGAAAGTAGAATGTGACCAAATCAGTGTTGACCGTCACGATTCTTGTCACAAAACATCTCTTATATTCATACATCAACATGTCAATGAATCTGATTAATACTCTGTATATGTAATTGGTATATACGTTGATGGTATACGTTGATGGTATATGTTGATGGTATATACGCACATATAAACTGTTAAAAAGAAGAAAACGAAAATATCTGTTTCGTTTCTTTCAAATCAGTACAACTAGTGAAACAAACGCAGTGATTGACACTAATTGAAAGAATTAGCGTTGTGACAGGTTGTATTGTATGAAACAAGCATTCTAGTTTCTGTGGAGTGAATACATGTTTAAAGTGCTAGGTATTTATGTGTGTTCTATACTGTTAACTATGGATTAACAATAATACGCCGATAGTAATCGTCTTGTTATTGTGTCTTTAACAAATGTAGGGCGTTGTGGTGATTGTTTTTTGTTGTTCCGTCAGTAAAAGCTTCTCAGAGGAAAGATTCTCAGAGACTGGAAGACGAGTGGTCATCAGTGGATTGGTTTTCCCGATAAATGGTAAATAATTTGCATTATATATTCTTGCTTAATTGTAACTAATTTTGGATACCTTGCGTTTTTCTTGGTGATATAGGCCAACGAGATGTGTTGATTGCTGCGAGTTGTACCGTTTGAGTTTAGATACCACGGCATCAAAGGCGGGAAAGTCAAGGCCATGCTGTATTGGTTTTTGTTTGCCACGTTTCTCTTTTGACTTTAACCATATGTTTGGGAGTCTATAAGATAATTTACCCATAAATCGTTTCGGGTTTATAGAATCTTCACGTATTTTTTTATATGTATATTTCTGAATTTTTTTTTGTTCTCAAATCTTTTATTACTGTTTAATTTATATTTATATATATGCTCTTTAATTTAAATTGTTATTTTGTAATTGTTGTCGTATATGAATAAGGCCTACAAAGGTGAAGTGAATTTTCAAAATAACCTTAAAATATAGGTTAAATCAACAAAATCGACACACCCATTTGGTTGAAGCGCTTCGAGCAGATTTCAGGTGAGCTAACTTTATTAAAAAATTTAGAATTATCACATAACCTTGAATTTTCACTTTTCTGGCGGTCTTAACTCGCGACTTTGGTCCAATTAAATATAGTTGTTTGAAATATATTCATTATATAAGAGCTAAATTGAAAAAAAAAATGTTTTAATTTATAAATACTGTAGTGGTGAGATTCAAGGACGATGAGTGTAAAATAATAGTACAATAATACGTTACACGTTGGTATGTTTAACGGTTTAATTTAATGTGTGTGAACTGAACCCTCACTATCCGGTTGTAGCCTACACCCAATTAAAAGCATATGGATAAAACGTGTAATGGCTCACATATGGACCGTAACAGTTCTTCATCCCGATCTTCTGTTCGGATACTCTTACAGTGGTTTAGTATCAGGGTAGAAGTGTCTAAGTTTACTGCAAGCTTTTTCTTTCCTTTGCTGAGGTCTGAATTTCTTATTCACACGACCTATTTGTATTATATGAGAATATTATAATATTGAGGACGTCGATAAGTTTCATTGTTTTTACATGTTTCAACTATATGACCGCAGCGCGACGATGGCGCAGTGCTTAAAGCTACAGCAGTTGGAGCGGGAGGTACCGGGTTCAAATTCCTATATGGGAAAGATGTAAAGAGAGATTTTTTACCAGCAATCGGTAGTGTGAATGAACACATCTGGATCCCTTGTTGAGAATCTATGGGCCGTCTCATAGTTCATGTCAGTTCTATAGGCTGATATGGAGCTATGCTATGCGCGGATCGTTCTACATAAATCGAACTTATAGTCGTAGATATAGTGGTATCACAACCATATTAGATCATCTAAGTATGATCTAAGTGTGTTAGCGGCCACCCAACTAAAAAAAAAATTATATTTGTTTGTCTTACTTTTCGTTGCTACATCACAGATGTCGTCGTTGTCTTCTATTTTCATGTAAACACTAAATTTTTTGTTGTTTCCATGACCCGATCTTAGTCTGTTTATTTGTTTTCTTTCACACAACGTGAAGTTAGCTGTTGTACCTTGTGGAACCATGGTTTTTTATTGGGAGTATTCTTTATCTGTTTGTAGTTTGAGCCCGAGTGACCGTCAAATGACCAGAGTACGCACTTACGCCACCTTCCTTTACCTCTGAGCTAGTGGTGAACAAAGGTACGACGAACTCTGGTGTCCCTAACGTATCCTTTTTATAAAATGTACCTGAATACATTTTTTCTGTTAACGACAGCTATTGCTACAAGCTACCCTGAAAGATTCCTTCGTGTGTTTTTATATTGTTATTCCATTGTTATAGACATGTTTCGTTTTGAAAGGAGTTGGTTCGGTGTTTTAATGTTTTTGAATTTTTGTTTTAGTTGGTTTTTGTTGACATTGTCGAACGCCACTGTTTGGATTTTTACATTTTTATGTAAATTATGTAAAAAAACAGCGTAAATTACATAAAATGTAAATAACATGTACAAAACGAAGACAACATCATTCGCAGTGCCATCTATTTTTAAATGTCAAAAATTTACAATCGTTTGCTTTGCTCATTATTAATTAATATTGATAAATGGGTATTTGCCAAATCAGATAGTTTTCTAGTTCGCGGTATAGGTTAGAAAGCGATTTTTGCACCTTCACTGGAGCAGTTAAAATGATTTTTAAAGAAATTAACCAGTCATTAAGTATGTTGTCAATAAAAATTATACACAGTAAATTATTTCGTCAAATTATATTCGTAAAATATTAAGAAGATTTTTTAACAGATGGTGTTTTGTTCAAATAAGATTTAATAAGAGATGGCGCGCGACAGTTTTATTACGTAAAATCGTTTTTTACATATATACTGTAAAAAATAACCAAATGTAAATAACACCATTTTTTTTGTTCTTTATTGTGTCTATTGAATTTGTTTTCTTTGATGGTCGATTTCTTTAGTGGTAGCGATGTGTCTTCGTGTGATTCAGGGAAGTTTTCTATCATTATTTTTTTTTGCCATTTCATAATCTTCTAGTATACTGCAGCAGTTCTCTTTGTTTTTGAGTTTTTTCATTTTGTTCCAAAGAGCTTTTGTGTTGAACGATTGGTCTCTTTCCATCTGGCGATTTGTTTACTATATTGTATCCGTTTGTTAATATTTTTATTAATATGGGTAGGTGATCTGATCCGATGTTTTCGTCTAGGCAATCCCATGACATCTTGCGTGCTTTATCAAGTTATTTAATATATGTATTTTGTTGTTGATGATAAGTTCCACTATGTTTTTCTCCAATCTATTTTCTTGACAGTTTTCTTCCCATAGGCTGCTGTTTGAGTTTTTTATCTCCTGTAAGTATTGTTTTGTGGTTATTTTCCGCTATTTTGATTATTTAACAAAATTCCTCTTGGTTTTTAGGGTGTGTTTTCACTTGACGTATTGTAGAATGTTTTGATGAGTAGTTTTTCGTTTACATGGTTTATTTGTATTTTTAAAGCTTCGATGTATGTTGGTTTTATGTTGAGATTTATGATTTTAGAACCTATGTTGTTTTTTATAGGCAAAATCAGATAGTTTTCTAGTCTCCTCCGTATCCATCTTCCCTGTTTTTTGTGATGAGTTTGTAGTTTTAGATTTTTGGGATATTATTTTGGTGAGTCCATGTTTCATTTAGGATCGCAATATATACTTCTTGTTTATTTAGGAGGGTTTCAATTAGGTCTTTGTTTCTTTGAAGGCTTCCTATGTTTGATTGAATTGTATTTATTTGTTTTGACATTTCATTTTATTTTTGTATGATGTCAAGTGCTATGAGATCCGACTCGGTTGATGTATAAGCCTTGTTGCTTATTGTGATAAATTTCTTAATTGTTTCCTCTAGGTTTTGTTCTTTTATGATTTGTTCCTGATTGTTTGATCTGCTTATCCATGCATTCGATGTGTTATTCTTCGTCTTTGTGGAAGTTGATTGTAGGGAATTGTGTATTATCCGGATTTTCGTAATATTTCATTTTCCCTGGGTAAAGTGCTTCTATCGATTCTTTGAAGGTTGATTTATTTTTTAACAAGTATACTTTAATTCTATTTTGTTGTTTCTTTTCCGGGCATATATATTTTCCTGGAGTTTGTAAAATGTTCCATTTCTTCGCAGAATTTGTGTTTTGGTTTTTCTTGGCATACTTGTGTTGGGTCTGGCGTTTTCGGTTTGGCACATTTCGTGCATCTTGTGATTTTGGAATGGCAATGCTTCTTGATGTGGCCGTAATTTAAGCATGTTGAGCATAATTTAAGTTTTGGAATATAAATGTCTGATTTGATGTTTATGTTGTAGAACTGGACTACTGTTGCCAATTCGTTTGCTCTTAATTCTATTTTTATTATGTTTGCGCCTTTTAAAATTTTGAATTCTCTGTGCAAGGTTTTTATTATTTCTATGTTAGTTATTGTTTCTTCATTTTATATCCTCTTGGATCTTCTTTACATCAAATTCTCCAAATAAGCCTTTGATTTTCTCCTCCACATTAGTGTAAGCTTTGGAGATGTGGCATCTACATTCTTTTCGTGATAGAATTTTGTGTGTAGGTTCATCCTATGTTTTTCGTTTTAATGTTGGCTTCTTTGAATATTTTTGCCAGAATTATGGAAATCATAAATTTTGGGGTTTTTGCTTCAGTTATTACGTAGACGTTTTATATCTTTATCATCATAGACATAAAAACCTTTTTCCGTTGCTAAAATTCTTTTCTCGTGTGCGAGGCGTCAACCGCCATTTTCTTTATTTTTAAGTTCACTAATTTTTAGTTTTTTTAATAACTTTTTTAACTTTTTTATTTTGGTTTTTTATTAATATTTTTTTCTTTGATTGTTTTTTTCACTAAATAAAATCTCACGAACCGGTCTGTATAAGCGAGACGAGACGAATGTGAAGCTTTGGTTAATAAGGTGATATTTTTGAATAGTATTTTATATAGTATATGAATTGAAAAAATTTCTGTAGTTCACACATTGCGATATGACCAAACTGAGATTGTTCGACGCACTTGTATCGATGATAGATTAAAAGTTCGAGTGGTCAATGAAGCAGAAACCGAAATTAAAAGAAGATCACACGCAATAATGTGGGTCTTGAAAACTAGAGGACTACTAAATCACCAATGCTATTAGGGACCACTAATGGTAACTTTGGAGTGATGGACCGAAAACTAGTAGTAGCCAGAGAAAGGAGCAGTACAAGACCAACTTATAAATTTGTCGAATGTTGAAAACCCAATTAACTCCATAAAGCCAATTCTACAATACCACACCAATAAAATTCGAGGAAAGACTATTCTTCTGGTCAATATTATCTGGAGGGGTGGTATCTCTAGTCAAAATTATGTGGGCTAACTACCTAGAACGTTAATTCCAATCCTAAACTGTGAAGTAAGGTTAACATGATCTTTATACCGCAAGAAGGAAGGCGACCTGATATCCAACTAAAAGATTATCGACCATTAATCTTCGTGTCGTTTCTTGCTGTCGTTCGAGATATCAGAACGACAAGAAACAACACGAAGTTTCTTGTTACCTCGTGTTGTTTCTTGTCGTTCTGATATCTCAAACGACAACAAGAAACATGTGTATTTCACCCTCGTCGAATAAAATTCAGGTACAGCTCGTACTTGACAAACCTGAGTAGATACTTTTAACTGGTTCCTTCACAGGTCAAGTTCTTTTCAATTAAAATCTATAAAAAAAACAAGGACCTAAGTATACGAAGAATAGATGCCGCTTCTGTGATATTTTCACCATTAAACGAATAAATTTAATATCCATACAACCCACCGATGAACATTATGCCGAAGACCATTACCCTAACTTGCTAGCTTTTTCATTCAACATGAAGATAGATTCAAGTGAACTGAGATTGAACTATATTACCCTTTCAAATTTGAAAACTTATTCATAATTAATAAAATAAATAACGACAACTTACTGTTTCGATAGCACGTGGATCGTAATTTTGATACAAATTATCCTTCTGCAATCTTCTCCCAATATTATTTGACTTATCGATCAACATTTGGCCTAATTTACAGTGCATGATAAGACGTATCAAGATTATTATCAATAAAATCGTGAAGTTGTTAAAAAGCTCGTCAAACTCGACCAAATCATCGTAAATCACTTTGTAAAGCACCACCAGAAACGTCAATATTGTATTAAGGAAGGTCACAACGTACTTCAACAGTCCGATATCTCCAAATCCACTACATAATTCCTGAATTGTTGCACAAATCATGCGATTGAGTGATGCAAGTTGATCGAGATGATCACAGAATTTACACACATCAAAGTTGGTTAGTCGTTGTTTACTCTTAATATTTAGAATCGTTTCGTCGAGTTCGCAATATAGAAGCTCCAGTTGGTAGTAGCAGTTCAAAAAACTCATAAAAATTTGTGATTCAAGAATAATAACTCCTAATATGTTGTACGAGGCTAAAATTGCTTCAAACCATGTTATTTTGTTTGCCGTCATTATTTGCATGGTTGGTGGAATCAAACAAATTGCAGCCAATGGGCATACGCAGTTATCTATTAACAGAACATAAAAATACTTTTTGGTCAGACCCAGATATTTATCTCCGAACTGTTCAAATATAATTTTATTAGTTGAGATAAGACGATTGAGTCCTGCCACTGCCACTTTATTCCTCGAACACACAATAAATGTTATGCCAAATGTGCTATATAACTCCACACCAGAGAGTATGGCACCCAATTCAAAGGACATTTTGCTAAGGATCCCAAATCCAATAGATTTGAATACTTTTGATATTATATTGACCAACACTATCTTTATGCCACAGGTTACGATTAAATTATATATCATTGAAAGGGTTGAGCATCGAAACTTCTGTTTGGTTGTAGAATACGTGAAGCTCGCCAGTCCGGTGATTTTGGTAACGCCGTATACAAACAGGAATAAATAGTTGAAATATTTGTAACTAAATCGTATGTTCGCCATAGTTGACTGAACAACGAGACTAGAGTATACCAACTTAAGCTTTGGTTGAACTATCGATACACGTGAAATGTTTAATTGGACAAGAATTATTACATATAATTAGTGTAATTACGTTGTTTGTGTTAATAAAGTGATGATGGGTATTGATCCACCAATTTTTTATAATAATTATGATTTTTACCATATATCGATGCACCTCAATTGGTTTCGGTTACGGGCCAGCTCTTCATAATGCTGTGTATAACTAAAAAAGTATCTGGATACTCTTACATATATTCAATTTTAGGTTGTGTCAAATGTTGGTGCAAGCTTAGTTTATTGTGGTGGTAGCAGAATACGATGTTTAACCAAGATCACACGCAATTATACGAGCCTTGAGAACTATAAAATTTCTAAATCAGCATAGCGTTAGCAGCTGGTGAAAAAGTGGTTCAAGCCCAACTTATAAATTTGTCGAATAAAAATCGGTTCACTTGGCAATAAAGCCAATTTAACAAGACAACAATACATTTAAGGAAAAAGCTCGTGAAAGGAGGATACAACTCTTGTTATAAGGGCCATTGAATAAGACTGGTTCTTATCTAGTGGTCTCGCGGGTAAACATTCAAATAGGGTGTGGAATCGGAAAATGATGTTCTTGTGTTGGAAGTTATCCGAGATCTTGCAGATGGATTTCGGTTTTGATTTATGCAGTTAATGGTATCATGTGCCAACAAAGCCACCTTCTAATTACACAAATCGGTTGTTGGCATAATTAAACTTTGGGAGGAGCAACTCAAAAGCTTATCAATCAATAAATCTGCCTCACGTCCAGTTATAATTTTGCAACTTTTCTTTATATTGCTATCAAACTGATTTCGTAAACTCATCAGGAGTAAAAGTTAATCCGGAGGGAGATAATAGGCACTGGTAACTTTTTCGGTGTACCACGCAAATCTGGGCTGAACTTAACCGGCTGTAAATTAAATTTTAAGTTTGAAATTTTTCAGCTTTTACACAAGAGCAAAAATGTGAAGGCAACGGAGATGGAAAGTTCAGTTCTAGTGGCCTGGTCCAGCTCGGAGTAGAATTTTTGAGCTATGGGCCGTCTTCAATAAAAAATGCGAAAAGTGAAGAGGATTAAATGAGCACTGGGAGAGACTACAAAGATGGCATAGTGAAAATTGGCGTAATATGAAAAGCAGTCGACGTTTTCCAACCAGAAGCCTTAGGGTAAGCAGGTTAATCTAGGACCTCAAACCAAGCTAGAGTCATAAAGATTTATCTGTATAATATTAAGGCAGCATCAGGTGAATTTAGCCGTAGATTTATATGCCAAAACTGTATGGCTGTAATCAAGAAACCATGAACGTTAGGTAATTTCAAACAAGCAGATAAGCATATTTACGATAGTAGAACTCGATAACAGCCATTTTCAATCATGGACATTCCAGTCAGTTTGCATTTTATTCTTGTTTCATTTTATTCTTGTTTCTGAGTTCATCTCATAGAACGTAATATCGTTAATCATGGAGGTCCAAGGAGAAACGGACAAGCAAGTGGTGCCAATAGCATTTAAGCTTTGGTACTACGTATAGAAATAACAGACTGCATTTCATTATTGTTATTACAAAATGCCCATGACGTGCAATCGTGAGAGATTTTAAGATGGCGAAAGCTCGAAGAATTTCTGTAAAACAATTACACTATGCAGTAAAATTGCAAAAGAAGTTTTTCCAAAAGTTGCTCTAAGAGCATTGATTTTCACCAAATGTCGGATGCAAGCATCATTCCAAACTGGAGGCAATCACGTCTTGTAAGATGGACTATTGTATTATGTAAGCCAATCAATTTTTCTGGAGCAGATTTTATTTTCCTATCTAGGGTATTACGGAAATTCATCCCAATCTATTCCTAAATTATGAGGGCCAACTATACCTTTAGCTACAGTCCAACACTCTAGTGAAAAGTTAACATTTACTTTATACCACAAGAAGCAGAAAGACCTTATATCCAGAAAAAGGCATACTGACCAATCGAATTCGTGTCGTTTCTTGTTAACACGATGAACAAAATTCTTGATCAAGTCATACGAAGTCCTGGTTGGTAAACTCTCCCCCTATGCTTTTGTAGACAGTGTTGGTGATTTTGACAGTGCCATGTTTACAAATATCATATTTCAAGCTAGATTAAGTCGCGAACATTAAGTCGTAACTATTGCATAGCCAGTCTTGGTGTTACGGGTGCAATGAGAACTATTCCAACAGCTGCGTTGGATACACTAATAGAACTGATTAATACCTTTGAGCTTGTATGTCGAAGCGGAGGCTGTCGCTACAACTTTGACCATTAAAACGGAAAATATTGTTAAACTAGAAAACATTTTTAGTCAGTTGGACATTTTAAGAGAGGTTCAAGACGACGAGTTGATTAATAGAAATGCATACCGTTAAGCTCGATGCTATTGAAGGTCTAAATTTGGTTCTAAGGCGCTTAGATCCAACAGTTTTAAGTCTGAAATGGTATGGAACTGTCAGATTTCAACTAACAACTATAGAAGTCAAACAGAGTAACACTCATGTCTGCGACGAGGACTGTTATCCATGCCAAAATACTGCTTTGGTGCTTCTTTTTACCGTGACTTCTTTGTGGAGTCACTAAGCGAACACCAAATAGTAGTGGTCGCTCATTGGGAGGATCAGAAGAAGTTCTCTTATTTCACACTCGTCGAATTAAGTCCACATTGACAAATCTTAATTGAGGCGTTCAACTAATTTCTACAAATATCCTTTTAATATAAAATCTATTAGAGCCTTTGTACGGATGATAGATGTCGCTTTAATACATAGGAGTGAAATCAGTAGACATATTGTCACCATTTAGGTTTAATAATAGATGGCGCTTCAGTTTTTTTCACATAAAATAATATTTTATGTTTTTTTACAGGTGTTTAACATGTAAAAATCATTGTGTGATTTACATGCCCACAGTTCTTTTAACCAAACCTGCTAACTTTTTTGAAGATGAAGTAGTTTTAAATGATCATTTTTTCAACTTTATCCTGCTTATAAATTAAGAAACTTATTTTATAATTAGTAAGATAAAATAATGACAACTTACTGTTTCGATAACACGTGGATCGTAATTTTGATAAAAATTATCCTTCTGCAACATCTTCCCAATATTATTTGATTTATCGATCAACATTTGGGCCAATTTACATTGCAAGACAAATCGCACCAACATAATAACCAAAAATATCGTTAAGTTTTTAAAAAGTTCTTCAAACTCGACTAAATCATCGTAAATCACTTGACACAGCAACAGTAGAAACATCAATATTATGTTGAGGAATACCACAACGTACTTCAACAGTGCAATAGTTCCAAATCCACGACATAATTCCCGAATTGTTACACAAGTCATTCGATAAAGGGATGCAAGTTGATCGAGATGATCACAAAACTTACAAGTATCAAAGCTGGTTAATCGTTGTTTACTCTTAATATTTACAATCGTTTCGTCGAGTTCGCAATATAAAAGCTCCAGTTGGTAGTAGCAGTTCAAAAAGCTCATAAAAACGCGTGATTCCAAAATTATTATACCGAAGAAATTGTACGAGGCTAGAACTGCTTCATGCCATGTTGTTTTGTTTGCCGTAATTATTTGCATGGTCGGAGGAATCAAACACACTGCAGTCAATGGGCATACAAGGTTGTCTAGTAACAGTACATAAAAGTACTTTTTGGTCAGACCCAGATATTTATCTCCAAATTGTTCAAATATAATTTTATTAGTTGAAATAAGACGATTGAGTCCTGCCACTGCCGCTTCATTCCTCGAACATACAATAAACGTAATGCCAAATCTGCTGCACAACTCCACCCCAGCGAATAAGGCATTTAGTTCAAATGACATTTTGCCAAGAATCCCAAATTCCATAGATTTTAATACTGTTGACATTATATTGACCAACACTATCTTTATACCAATGGTGACGATTAAATTATATATCATTGAAAGGGTTGAGCATCGAAACTTTTGGTTGGTTGTAGAATACGTGAAGCTTGCTAGTCCAGTGATTTTGGTAACACCGTAGACATACAGGAATAAATATTTAAAATATTTGTAACTAAATTGTAGGTTCGCCATAGATAACTGAACAGAGCGACTGTATACACTCATTTGAGCCCTAGTCGAACTATTCATAAACGTGAAATGCTAATTACTTTAGACAACAACTATTAGAAATAATTAGTGTAATTACGACATATTGGTTGTGTTTGTATTTATAAACCAATATTTGATATTGAGGGGACCAAATATTTAAAGGGAACATTATGGTATTTAAAGGTTATTAGTGTCCCGTGGTAAACTAACATACTGAAAATGTCTTATCCGATATCGACTATTTAATGCGGATGTCTGTATGAGACTTAGAACCTTCGGATTGGCACGTAGAATCTGATAAAACTAGCGTACGGCTCATACTTTTTTCCACACTTTTCTGAGAGGCGGTACCAACAACCATATACAGTAAATAAGCGGATACTCGATCACGTTACACTTACCGTCTGCTCTGGAAAATACTTTACAAGGGGGCTCAACCCGAAACTGACCAAATACATTTTTTAGTTGAAAAAGGACCACTTGAGAATTTTGGTTTCTTTACTTACTGGCCATGGCCGTTTCAAAAGTCATCTTCATCGCATGGGACTTGCCAGTGATGCCGTATGCGACGAATGTCTTGAGGATGTTGACGACATCCCACACGTCATCAGCAGCTGTTCGGCTTTCGACCGTATTAGATCCTTTGTGTTCAACTTCAGGAATATTCCTGTTAATCAATATCATAGAGATACTCAAGTAGGTTCAAGAGGCTTACATGAATATTCTATGGATCCATAAGTAAGTATTTCTTACTTTTTGACGCTATATTTCTCACATTAGTTTTTAGTCACCCTAAGAACAACCCTCACCTGCTAAATTGGTTGGTTTGCGACCGCAGATTATAAGAATGGAAATTTCAAATTTATGCTGCCTCCAGATTTGGTTTCTTATTAGAAAAGATTGTTTTTATTTTATTCGCTTACTCTTGTTGGGGTATATCGCAGACAATATAATCCTGTTTACTAACACCATTTGTATTCTCTGCAGAATTTTCGTTACTCTATTCCATCTTAACTTCAGTCAATTAATTGTAAAAATGTTGACTGTAAAAAAGTTGAAAGAAACCCAAATGATCACTGCAGAATCCACTTTCTGAGCTATTTAATGCACTTATTAGCAATAGAATGTGTTGGTTTGGTATCTGGAACTTGTTATCCATGGATATCATGATGCAGAATAGTTCCATAATCGCAGTTTTTTTTAAGTAGGCACAATTAGTCACACTCCAAATTTTACTCGATCCATAGTAAAATAGTACGAGTTCCCGTTAGAAAACTAGTGATCGATTAGGATTTGTCGGTCGATTGAGCACGAAAAGGCTTTATCGGCCAAGGAAGGGACCACTCTCTTAGATTGTTTTATATGTAAAATGGCCAATATGAGGTCCGTTTCCAAACCAACACCACTCAGGGATTTCTGTGTGGGCTTTGCAGAACAAGTTTACGTTAAATAAATGGTTGAGTTGCACCATAGCATTGGAGGCTCCATATTTCCCTGAATTTTTACATGACCTCACATTATCTTATTCCAGGTTAACCATTGTCTTATCTACTTTCAATAGCCCCAAACCAACTTTGATTTGCAGTTTTTTTACTTCGGTTTCTATTTTTTTTGGACGGCTTTTACAGGCCATTGTTAGCCCGTACCGTGTCAACAATCGTAGTCCATCGGTTTGCATTAAATTCTTGATCTCGTGGTTCAAACGAACTCTTGGGTTTCTAACAGGATCCAATATTTCTTTGTGCTATTAAAAATGGGTGACCCTATCGATTCCACCCATCCGTATCAGGAATACTATATTAAAAGTTTTTGTGAAATTATTTTTTGGTTGGTATTTAGACGGAAGGCATTTTAATGGATATTGATGTTTTTGAAATGCCACTAGAGTTTTTAGATGACCTACCAAATTATTGTTTTGAAATTTTCATCAGATTACATATATTTAAAAGAGTCAAGGCAGCTTACTTTTTGATATGCCGATGCATTGGAGTCAGCCCTACCAGTACCTCCATATAGCTGCAGTCAGATTGCGTTGTATTTTATTGAATGAAGTTCGCGCATCTACAGTCCTAGATCGCAATTCGCAATATCAAAAAGCTATACGTGACCAACCTTAATGATACGAAGATTCAAGCCAGTTCCCGATCTAGCATTACGCCTAGTTGGTAAATTATATTGTTGTGCCATTTAACATCACGCAGCAGCTTCGGCCTCCTATTGAATGGTGCTACTACTATTTATTAGAGTTGAGTTCGACCTGTATGTACTATCGCACACTGAGTCATTGTCTACGTATGTTTTAACCAGATTGTTTTAACCAGATCATCCACATAACTCAGAGCATATCAAATGGCTGGTTGCTATGCGTCAATAGAAGCTTATTAATCATCAGAATTTATCTTAGAGCGGATAAACCGCTCTCTTGACGGTATTTTTTCATGGCTCATATAGATACAATCTCGTTTAACTGTTATATTTCTGAACATCAGCATGAATCGTATCCAGTTTGTCGTTGTACGTGCTACCCTTTTCTCCCCTGGTGCTCTACCAATTGAGTCATTCCAATAGAGACACAGATTTTTCCAAGATGAGTGGATTCTTGGGCAAAACACACACCTAATATTTATACATACCTTATATTTATGTTTAGGAGTGAAGATATACTTTATAATTTCTACATATAGGTATTGAGCTCAGTGAGACACGGTCCAAATACAATTCAGATAAGTCAAAAAAGAGTATAGCTATATACGAGCATAATATATTAACCAACAATACTTACAGTTTCGATGAGCCGCTTATCGTGAACACTATACACAAAAATCTCTTCCAATTTCATTCCAATTTTCGTTGAAAGGTCTATCAAATTTTGTGCCATTTGACAAAGGTACACAAATGGCACCAGAAAAATGAACACAAATAGCAAAAAGTTCGTTAATTCACCACCCAATTTCGTTGAATCGTCGTACATCACTTCCAACAACATAAAAAATAAAAAGTATATTATACACGTCAGCTGATTGATAATTTCAACCAACGATTGACTCGCAAAGCCTTTGGACGTCACTTTATTGATTCGACAAACAATTCGATAATAATATGCCAGCTGGTCTAATTGATCGCACAGTTGGCATACATTAGAATACTTTCGGTGTAGCTTAGTACTTAGAGTCATTATGATTTCGTCGAGTTCCCAATAGATTATCTCCAACAGATAGTAACAGTTCAGCAAGCTCAAATAGATGTGTGAATTGCGAAGAAATATTGCACAAATGTAGTAGATGGTTAGTAATAGTTCGGACAATCTCTTGTACTGCAGTGTGAATATATTTACCACACAAACGATGATAGGAAATAAAATCTCTTTAATCAGAAGCACTTTGAAATATGTCCAGCCCAAATGTATGTACTTGGTGCCAAATTGTGGCAACATTATTTTATTGATGCGAATCAGTCGATTAAAGGCCAACACTATTTCGTTATTCCAGAAACAGGCAAACACAAAACTTGCACACGAGCTTATAATCTCGTGAATTACCATTATCACAAACACTACGTAAGAAATTTTGTCAAAGACACTTTCTTTATCAGTGCTCCAGTTGGAATATGTAAAAAATCCGAAAACGATTATCCAAACGTTTATCACTAAATTATATATAACTGAGGTGGTTGAGTTCTGGAATTTGATTTTGGCGTGCGAATACGTGAAACACCGAATCCCAAGTATTTTGGTTGTGATGTAAATGTACAAGAACGCATAATAGAAGTGAATGTAATCGAATCGAAATTTTATCATTTGAAAGCTCGCTATATACAATCAATCCAGGTTGAAACGTTACAATGTACTAATAATCGTCGAAGTAGGTAAATCAATTTACCAAATTGTTATTTGTATAATAAATTTTTTATGTGACAGTCAATTGTTTGTCTTGTATCGACATATTTTTAACAATGACAAGTGCTCTTTGTCTAAATTAGGAACCTCAAACAATCGCATATAAATAGTGTGGCCAGTGTAAACTCCATCTTAAATTGAAACTTTTTGAGTATATAAGGTACAATAACCACAGCTTCCGGCAAGGCAGCACTTACACATCGACTGTACCCGTTAATTAACCGCACAATGAATACATCTGTGACCTCTTGTTGAGTTTTGAATCCATGGGCCGACCTATCTTCCATATCAGTAATATAGGCTGGCATGAAGCTATATGCAATGAGCAGATGGATCCATGTAAATCGTATCTGTAGCCGCATGTCGAAGATATGTCGCAATGGGTCAATCGAGTCTGAGTAACCTAGGAATTAAAAAAATAAAATAACTAACCCGTGCTTACCTGTGAATATGCTTTCATAATTGTTTCTGGTCCTTTCGCAATTCAGAAAATGTCGTCGGTTCCTTTTAACGTCATCTACGATATCAACCCTGGAACCTTGCAGCACTAGGGTTGATATCGTAGATGACTACATTTTTGTATTCCTGATTTTCAGGTTTTCCAAATTCTAAATTGTTAAGGGTAGATGTGTTTTTCTTCCGTGATGTGTTCTGCACTACGTTACGTCATCAAGAACGATGGAAGTCATACATTCCAGTTTATTCAGGATCAAAGTCTTTCACCAAATGTTCGAGCGAACACTCCACCATGCCTATTAACTGACGATTCAAAGCTCTCATCCGAGTCTCCCTAATGTCAAGCGTCCTGCACAGTTCATTGTGACTCGATTTCACGACACTCTGCATTTGATGACCCACTCATTTAATACTGTTGCTGCCTGTTGGTTTGGTAGTAGATAAGCTTACGGCCATACTTCGTATTAGCAGTCCAGAACGATCAAAATGAACTTGTTGCCTCTGGTTGTCTCTCAAAACTGTCTTGCTATATTTATAGCTTTATCTGTTTCAACGATGCTCCTACTCGTGTGTTGTATTGCATCGCTCCACCGGTACTGGACATCGATCCGACATCACACCTAATAAAAACAATGTTCTTTTGATCTTCTTGCGATCTTCATGGTCCCATCCATTGGTGATATTCATCCTTTGTGCCTCCACTATACCTCTTTCGGTGACTCTGCCACAACTTCTAATATCGTGTGGTCCTGATATCGTGAACGATGCAGTGACCTCGTGAAATTCTTTTAGTTACTTAAAGGTGTTTAAATCTGCTTCCACCATTCCTGGTGGATATTTCCAGCTTGTTGTTCTCACAGTGAGATAAACAATATCTTTGGGACTTGCTAATCTGATCTATTTAACTTGATAGTGTTGATATATGTGTCTGCCGTACTTTGTGTGATTTTAACTAAGCCTCAGCACTAAGATTTCAGCTTCTGACCATATATCAATCCTATATAGTCCTACCAATGTAATTCTACGCCTCGAATGACTGGTATGATGCAGTTCTGTAGGTAGATGGTTTACATTTTGATGGTGAATCTTACATCAGAATCCCAATTCTAGGACAATACTATGATATTTAAGGGCCAGTGGCCACGCTTTGGTTATCCGCCTTTTAAAAAAGCTGCAATTAAGACCACGAGAGGTGCCCATAGCGGTGAGGAGAATCGATGGTCAAGATTCAGGTGGAGTCAACGTGCAGATAGTAAAGGCTAGATGGCGGAGGTGATGCGCGAGAGAAAACGTCGTTCGAGGCGACGCATCGATCGTAGACACGTGCAGGATAGCGATCACTTAGCTGCAGCGGACATATGTCAGCGATCCAGGTGAGTTTTTCTTGTCGGTCCCCTGCCCTATTTTTTCTTTTTCATTTCCCTTTTTGCGACCCTAGCTTTTCCTTCATTCTAAGACATCGGATTAATTCTCTTCGAGTTGTGTGGTTGTTTTTTTGTGATAATAGTAGGTACTCCGCCCGAACCCGCTCGCTCAAACACAGAGTAAAGCCGTACACACGTGCTTTATAGCCACTCTCAATTGATCAACTCAGATGCTGGCTTTAATATATAGTTATAACTGGTGTACCTTTTATAGTAAAACATCTTACATTACAAATAATCATCTGTAGCGAAAATCCTTGAGACATTTTGGGTGGAATCCGTCTTGGTAGTTACCGATAATATCTCCGTAGGACGAGCTATTCAGATACAGTTGGACTCATACAATACATCTTCAATCAAGCTTGTGACACATGAATAACAGTTGATCGAGGCCAATGATCTCCCGTCTTGAATAACAAAACTTTTTTTTTTAAATCAATCATGGTAATTTGGCTTCGCGATGTTGTCTTTGTTTCCATAAGTTTCCGCATTCTTATATGTAACAAGAGGTGATAGCGATTGAGGAGGTCCTGAATTGGTTGAGACATAATGTGGTATCCTCGACTGATATCGCAATTCATGTGGACAGTCAGTCCAAGTCACTGGACTCGGTTTCTCTCTCGTCTAGAGTGGCGTTGGGTTTTCACTTGTCTCAGAATGAGATGAGTGAGCATTTCATCATTCAGATAGTCTGGATCCCTGGCCACTCGTATGTCATGGAGAACTGCAGAGCGCATCAACTAGGGAGGCAGGGTACAACTCTCCAATTGCTACTGGAAAGGACAAAGTTGGTGAGACCCATTAACGCACTCAAGACTGTGCATAACGCCCTCTGGCCAGTCTAAAGGCAAGTCTGGCCAAAGCTGGACTTGAAACGCTCAAAGACACGTTTCTCCCTGCGAAGGCGTGATCTTAAAAGGATCGTTTGAAAGGACGATGAAAGGACACTGCCTACTTGGAGAACATGCGAGAGCAAATGACTTTTGCAGAAGCTGTATGGACGGGGAGAAGGAAGAGAAGATAGTCCTCCTCATATGCTCATGCCCGGCTTTGGCACATAAAAGACATGAATACTTGGATAAGTTCTTAATGGACTGCCTCTGTGATGTCAAAAACTGAAAGGTAAGAGACTTATCACGCTACATACGAAGATGAAACTGTTTCTCATAGGGGTAATAGGGAAGTACGATCCTTTGGTATTAAAATGGACCATCGCCGGTCTATAAGTGTGCTGTAGCAGCCACTCAATCTTACTTAACCTATATGTAACGAGAGTAAACTGTTGACACATACCTTATCATACCTTCGAAACATTGCAAGTAAAACGCAAGCCACCAATTTATACGATAAACATTTAATATATAAAATATTAGTTACGTAATTTAACACAACGACGTCGTACTTCTTGGCGAATAAGTGCATCTAAGTAACCTGCTTCGATATATCCAGTTGATATTGTACCAACATAATCAAATAACTCGTCATTGATGCAACCATTGAATACATTAGTTCATAGTTCAATGAAAATAGTCCATTTATTGTGATCTCAAGTTTATTTTGTTCCAGCAGTAATGAAAATAATTCCATCTGAAATGAAACAAGAACTGTGCTTAGAACGGATTAAGGGCACATTTCTAATGATATTGTAACGAATATGTCGATATTGTACGTGGTTTACGTATTAGCAGTCAAAATAGAACGCAGTATTTATTGGAAAGCGGAGTTAATTTTAAGACTACGGATTGTTTTACAAGAATCGCCAACCGAATTGGAGCCAACCGAACGAAGAATGGTCACCTCAACTCCACCAATAATAGATCAGATGCAAGCAATGCTGCATGCATTGCAATCTCTACAGCAGGAAATGGTTGAAACTTTTACTATACAACAACAACACAATGAGCATCAGAAATTGTATCAACATGAACAACAGAAGCATTTAGCCGACATCCTTCCTAAGCAAGAACAGCATAAGTCTCTGCAATAAAATCTGATACAAGAAATGCAAAAACCGCTTGGGAGCTTCGAGCGAGAGTTTAGACAGGGATGACTGATGTCAAAATACAGGTCCTAAAGCTGGAGCAACAATGAGAACTCACCGAAATGAAAATGGATTAAATAGAATGCAATGATATTGGTAGCTGAGGTGACCTACGAAAAATTGATGGAAGTTTTGAAGCTGTGATACGGCGATAGTTACATTGCAAGAGCTGAAATACGACATCGTCCGACTAGTAAATTTAACATATCCGAACTACAATCCGAACTTCTTTGGAGGCCGATTAAGGAGGCCGGCGAAAATGCTTTTGATGCGGTCCGAGTAAGAAAACTGGAAGCAACCGAGGAATGAAACCAGCATGGGTAGATCAATTATTGGCAGCACTATGACAGTTTTAGGAGAGAAGGAAGAGCTCATGGTACATTTCAAAATCGAAAAGACCGAGTTGATGTTAAAGCTGTGCTAAGATCGAGTATCTTCTAGATGTCCCACATAAACCACGATCGCATCAAGGGGTAAAGAGTGAGAACAGTATTCCAAAATAAGTTGGCCAGGTCTATGACAAGACGGAGACGTCCATCAGGACCAACAGGTAATTTTCGTTCTTGTGGTCAGGTCAATGGAACAAGAAAGGTGAAAGCAGAACCAAAGAGCTTCGAGGCTCCACCAGGAGAAACACAGGGTGTAGTTCGGTCATTCGGAAAAGTCAATAGAAATGGTTTGATCGAAGCAAGATGGATAAGCTACAATTGCACCGAGAGGTGGAGTCATGAGATTTAAATTGAACATCGTAAAGATCCAGCCTTATGTTCGATTATAGGCTAGAAGGAGGATGAACACAGATCACCTTGGAATTAAGTAGCACCGATGATCACAGAAGTTAAGTGCTGTTGATCTCAGGAGGAATGGTTATTTTCGGATAACGGTATCCTCAAAAGGAGATGGGAGCTTACTGACCGAAAAACAGAGATAGATTAGATGGTGCTACCGGAGAGCAAAGGATCTAAAGTACTGGAGAAACTGCAGGGCGGGAGTTCAGGAGGGCACCTGGGAGTTAATGAGACACTTGCCAAAGTCAGGCAAAACTTTTATTTGTTTAGATATCGGATCTACGTAGAGCAACGGTATCTGCGATGTGATATCTGTGAAGCATGTAGGACCGAGAACCAGAACACTAGAAGAGTTGCAGCAGTACATAAAGGCAAAATATATGCGTTTCAAAACAATATTTTGACACCATATAAAAAAAAAAGTAGAAAGGAATATTTAAGTACCCATTCTAGAAATTATTTCCATAGTGAACAGAACTGAGATCTCATCCTTCCCTTTGGGATGTGATAAAGCCCCTCATGAACTTCATGAAATATAAATCAGCCGGTATTGATTTGATGGCACCAACAGAATTTCAGAGCAATTTGGAGAATTTCCTCCCTCGCGATTGGAGGTGATCTTCATGGCACATCAAAGACTGCTTTGTGGAGCATTATCAATTATGAACTTGTCTTCTGAAAATTTTGTAATGACTGGTAGAGGGATACTTTAAAGTAAAAGTAGGTGTCTCAGGAAAACATTTGAAAACAATCACGCAGGTAATGCAAACAATCCTGTCAATTGTCACAAAATGGCCCAGTATGTGTTAATTGATGGTAAACTCTCCCAAAGCAGATTTAATCCTCTTCCCAAACAAGTTTAAAGTATAAGTGGATAAACCAGAGCAGGAGCCTAGTGGCTTTACATTGCCTTCTAGCATTACCGTGTGGTAGCTAGCGCTTGATAAAACGATATACTGACAAATACTGCAAAGAATGCCCTTTAAGCAGGGCACTGATGAGTTTCAACTCTTCATTTTTGGAAGTAATATTCTTATAAAAATGAGGAACTGGGTAATCATGATGACTCTACATCGGTTTTGTACTTCAATAAATGTTTTTGAACCTTGTACTTCATTTCTTAACAAAATGGTTTAATTTTGCAACTGCTCGTGAAAAAAATCAGGTTTAAATAGACCGATTGTACAATGCTATTATTAGAAAAATGACGCAACGGCAACTAACACCTCCACGTGCATTTCAAAACGCTTGCATTACCGTCTTGCCAATTTCGTTTGATTTATCGAGCAAGGTTTGACCCAATTTGAAATAAGTGACTAAAAGTCCGATAAACACTATTATAGATACCGAATAGTATTGAAATATCTCGCCAAATTCTGTCAAATCGTCGTAAATCACTTGATACAGTACAAACAGTAGCGTCATCACTGAGGTAATGAAGAGCATTCCATATTCCAATAATCCTCGTCCACCCAAACCACGACACAATACTTTAATCGTGCGACAAATGGTGTAATAATGTGATGCCAGCTCATCGATACGATCACAAAAATAGCATATTTCAAAACCATTAAGTCGATCTTTTTGTTTGACAGTTGCGATCACCTCATTCAATTCGTGTAATATTATGTCCAGCAGAAAGCAACAATTCATCAGACTGATGAAAAAGTGTGAGCCCAAAATAATAACGACGACTGTGGTGTACGATGTGGCAAATGACTCAAACCATGTTGTTTGATAATTTGTCATACTTCGCATAGAAACTGTTAGAACAATACACATACTGAAGGGTGCTATGAACTCTTTGACTACTACAAGTCTAAGGTACTTCTGGTTCAAATACAAATATTTATCGCCGTACTTTTCAAGAATAATTTGGTTCGATTTGATAAGATGATTGAGTGCCACTACAACATGATTACTCCAAGTGCACGACACAAATAATATTAGGAATGTGTATATAATCTCTCCTACAGCCAATACAGCCCCCATTTTAGAAGACATCCGTTTTAATATACCAGATTTCATAATTTTTGGAATATCCATTTTCATATTAAGTATTACATATTTGATACCACATGCAACGGCCAGATTATACACCACGGACAAGGCTGACTTTTCAAATTTTTGTTTAGTTGCTGAATACGTGTAGCTCGCCAGGCCGTAGATTTTGGTTACGATATAAATGTGTATGAACAGATAGTAAGAATATTTGTATTTCAATTTGGTTTCGGTCATAATTGACACGCATACAATCCAGTTGGATTGTTACAATTGACTAAATATGAATGAAACCAATAATAACATAATTACGTGAATTATTAAGGATTCGATTAGTTTAATGATGCTACAGTAATTAATGTAATGGAAGTGAATAGGCGTATACCAAACTATAACAGCTTCAAGTTAAGTCTATATAGGATTGGTTGCAACTCCTGAACTAACCTCAATACTCTAAACACATTTCCTTTTTTATCGATTTTACAGTCTAATATTGACCGATCACGAGCCACCCCTTTACACTGTTCTACATAGTTAGAAGAGGTCAGATGGCTCTATGGTTCCCTATACGCCATCACCGATAATTTCCACCACCAGAGCAATAATTCCTCCCAATATAATGTGTGACAGTATGATGTGCAAAGGAGAGCTTTGGAAATAACGCGGCCACTTTTCATTCGTTAAGCATAACTTCATTTCACCATACCAATCGAATAATGTCGAAAACACAGTTCCACAGAGTAAGCCTTCCAAATATCAAGAGCTCTGAATTAATGCAATCAACTCCTGGTTAACGATTTTTCTTTAATTTCTACATGGCCATTGTGAATTCCTCATTGGATGGATCCTCAATGAACATCTCTCCAGTTTGTATTTGAGAATATTCAAACACGGCTTGTGATACATGTAAAACTTTAAGTAAGGCAGAAAAATATTCCACATTGACGTTTACATATAGTCCCCAATACAAGTTGACTGAAATCTTGCTGTGCGAATTGCTCTCATTGCTCCGAGTTGTTGTACTCTTAAAACCTTAGCCTTTCACCATTCGCGCTCCTTCTATCAACAAATGCAGTTAGCTGTCTTCCTAGCAAGTACTGGGTAATTTCTGCTTCCAATTGTAAACCGAGTTTGCGCTTCATTGCGGACTGTATTTCGTTTCTCAACAGCAAGACGACACTGCTCGTGAAACCAATCATTTTTGGGCTTAGTTTTCACTACAACACAAATGAGCTGGGTGGCATCGCCAACCGAGGTTTTCAAGAGACAAAACAGAGGAAAGAATGTACTTGCGACTTTGAGATAATAAGTGATCGCAAAGTAAACTATTCTTTTCCCATTTTCGGTCACAGTTTCGTGTCAGAAGTACGGACCTATGTTGTTGCATAAGTCAGTTTGATTTCTGCCAGCTCTAGCATTAAAGTCACCAATCACCAATCTGACATCGAGCTCAGGTGTAGAGCTCATCAAATTATCCAAATTATTATAAAATGAGTCTTTATCTTGGGGTTGGCTTACATAAGTGGGCGCATGTACACAGACAATTGACAGGTTGGCTAATCTATCTAGTTTCTTAGAGCGCTACAAGTTCCAGCCAATACTCTTTCATACATATGTGATAAGGCCGTCAAATGTGCAGGTTTTCGAAGTTGCTGCACGTTCCACCTGCCAATCCGCTGTCTCGTTTCCGGGTACTTAAGCGGGGAGCTATTGTTTTTGTTGGCGGTATCCGATTTGTTTTGCCGTGTTGACATTTTTAGGAAATATGGTTTTTTACAGATGCGTTTCGTCAGCCCAGCAATCCAACAAGATTTAGTCGCATGAGAAGCTCTAAATACTGTTCTAATGTTTCCTTCAAAAAATTTACGAAACATGGATGCTACCCGCTACATGGGCCACACATTTCATTACTTTGTGTCCGCCCATATGGCAGTGAATTGTTCAATGGTCGGAATCATCATAATCAAATTATCAGGCCATCAAACCATCATAAGAACTGTTTTGCACCTCACCCATATGAGTGTTCGAACTGGATACCACCCAAATAGGTTAACATAAATGAGTCTGATTGGGAATTATTTAGAGAGAAACTGGACAACCTAATTGAGTTAAAAGTCAGTCTGAAAAATAAACAAGAACTTGAATTACAAGCTGAATATTTTATTAACTCTATGCGTGAAGCAGCTAAAGAGGCTACACCCGTATTATGCGAGAAAGGCATAAAGGAGATTAATTACCCCTTGGTGATTCGAGAACTGATAAAAGAAAGGCGTAGGAAAAGACGCATATGGCATAGAACCAGAAACATTATTGACAAAAGAGATTTTAATCAGATAAGTAATAAAGTTAACCGATTAATTAAAGAACACAAAGAAGCTTGCACTGAAAATTATTTGAAAGGATTAGGTCCTGAAGCTGACAAAAATTATTCTCTTTGGAAAGCAACTAAAAGATACAAGAGGCCAATAAACCAAGTGCCACCTATAAGGAACAAAAACGGAGAGTGGGTGCGACGTAATGAAGAAAAAGCAGAACTGTTTGCGCAACATCTGGCATCAGTATTTCAACCGCACGACATACAATCTACGATTGATCCTAAACCAGTCTATAGATCTCCATTAAATATCAAAAGTATCACCCCACTAGAAATTGCACAAGAAATAGATATGAATTTGAATCCCAAAAAGTCACCTGGAATTGATGAAATTTCTCCAAGGTTGTTTAAGGAGTTATCAAAGAGAGGAGTTATTATGTTAACATATATATATAATGCTTGCTTTCGACTTACATATGTGCCTGAGTGTTTCAAGGTTGCACAAATTATCATGATAAAAAAACCAGACAAACCAGCAGAGCAAATTGCATCATACAGGCCGATCTCTTTGTTACCAACTATTTCAAAATTGTTTGAGAAGTTGTTATTGAAACGAGTAAACCCAATGATCATTATACCTGACTTCCAGTTTGGATTCAGAAATAAACATTCGACAATTGATCAAGTTCATCGCGTGACTGCAAAGATTGAACAAGCACTTGAAGAGAAGAAATATTGTCCTGCCGTATTCCTAGATGTTTCACAGGCTTTCGATAGAGTGTGGCATGAGGGTCTTATCTACAAGATAAGTAAAATAGTGCCACAAAATTACTGCCAATTGCTCGAGTCGTATCTTTCCAAACGAAAATTTAGAGTATTTCATGAAGAAACGTACTCCAATTTTTACCCAGCCATAGCAGGGGTGCCCCAGGGTAGCGTATTGGGGCCCATCTTATATCTAATTTACACTTCCGATATACCGACAACGGAAAGAACCTTCATTGGAATTTTTGCTGATGATACAGCAGTTTTGGCATCAAGTGAATCACTGAATCAAGCAGTTGAATACTTACAACAAGCACTCGATAAAATCAGCCAATGGACCAGGGATTGGAAAATAAAGCTTAACGAGCTAAAATCAGTACAGGTTACATACACGTTGCGGCACAAAAATAGCAACCTCCATACATTTCTGAACGGGATACAAATACCCCAAGCTGAATCTGCTAAATATCTCGGATTGCATCTTGATTCAAGACTGAACTGGAAATACCACGTTAAACAAAAAGCAGAGCAAATTAAAATAAAACAACGCGAGATGTACTGGCTGATAGGAAGACATTCTAAGCTAAGCCTGTACTGTAAACGCCTCATCTACGAATCGATAATTAAACCAATTTGGACGTATGGCATCCAACTCTGGGGATGCACTAAACAATCAAATCGTTTAATTATTCAACGCAGCCAAAACAAATTTCTACGGGCAATAACAAATGCTTACCGCTACGTTACCAACGAGGAATTGCACAACGACCTTAATGTTAAATGGATTGATGAAGTGGTCCAGGAATTTGCCATCCAACATGAAAGAAGATTACTGCAACATACTAACAGTGAAGCAATACAACTTCTTGACATAACACAAGAACTGAGACGCCTTAAAAGAATTAAACCGCATGAGCTAGTCATCTAATAAATAAAGTTTCATTATTGGGAGCAGAATATTGATTTCTTGTAAACCCACACTCGCTTCACTTATTTGTTTCAAATAAGTGCGTTATTATCATTAGTAATAAATTATCATGTGATAAGATTGTACTACTAAATAAATAAAAAAAAAAAAAAAAAAAATAAATGAGTCTGGGTTATAATTTGGAATTACAGGCATTCCCAATTTTTTAGGCATCATAAGGGTTCGATAAAGAATCTAATTTTGCTTGAAACGTTGTATTCGAAAAATGTTATATTTAGAAACGAAGTGGTTTTTGCCTCAATCCAGTTTTTGCCTTATCCCCATAGCCCACCAAGCTTGATTAAACCAAACCTAATGATTAACTTGTTTGATTGCAGAACATTACATTTCTGGCTGAGTGACTAACTAATATCGGTGGCCGTTTGAGTAAGGCACTCAGCCAGAAGAGCCGAAAATGCTCCTCTCCTTTGTAAAAATTGTAACAAAATTAGAAGGTTGGATGTTATCCTAACGGTTGACGTCTTCGGAAGCTCGCATCATGTGACCTAATTGCTCATATTTTGCCATGAACTGGACTTTGAATGCTAGATTTCGCTTACACTAATTTTTATTAACGTAGCATCTACTTTCATCGTTACATTTAGGTAAATTACCAATATTTTATCCATTTTTTCATTAACATGGCTTTCTAAAACTTAACCTTATTTCGTTTCTTGAGTATCTGATTATAAATAGTTTTTGTTTCGTTCCTTGGATTATGGTGAAACTTCCACTTCCAATACTTACACTTCCAACAAGACAATCAATATGGGCGTTTTGTTTAAATTTCGTGTACGCTTACGTTGAACTTTTTTTTTTTTTTATCTTTCCCATCTGTTTTGGGGCTTCTTTAGCGTTTCGCTTTATTAACGTCCTACCTTACACCATTACAGCCAAATCAAAGACGTACGGCTATAGTCCGATTTACCTATAACCATTGGCATACTGCATAGCACCATGCCAGCCTATATACTGGGTATAGTGTCTAGGATATGTTCATTCACACCACCGATCGTAATAGATGGGAAAAAAATCCCTTTTCTATCCCGCCTCTATCGCGATTTGAACCGGCACCTCACGCTCCAACTGCCGCAGCTTTAAAGCTGAACTTTACACTTCTTCACGAAGAAAAGAATAACTGCCATATTGTGGTTATGGGGAGAGAGCTACATTGTTTATTCGAATCAAACGAGTTTTTAAGAAGTTTTTCTTGTTAAGTTTATTGACATAAATTTGACTCGAAATTGGATGGCCATTACTGTCTAAACCTAGAGATGAAGAACCAAGTCTGACTATAACATGAGGTTGGCTAGTGTATTGTCTACCTTAAACCACCTCGTGCTAAAGTCGCTTGACCAAGGTATTTTTTAAAGAATTTTTTCTTGTAGAGCATATTGACATAAATTTTACTCAGAATTGAACGGTCATTATCGGCCAATCCTAGAGAAGTTGATCCAGGTCTGACTATAACATGACATTGGCTTGTGTATTTTCTACCTAAAACCACCTCGTGCTAATGTCGCTTGACCAAGGTATTTTTGTAAGAATTTTGCTTGTAGAGTATATTGACATAAATTTCACTCCAAATTTGGTGGCCATTATCGGCCAATCCTAGAGATGTTGATCCAGGTCTGACTATAACCTGAGGTTAGCTAGTGTATTGTCTACCTAAAACTACCTCGTGCTAAAGTCGCTTGACCAAGGTATTTTTTTAAGAATATTTCTCTTGTTGAGTATATTGACATAAATTTTACTCCCAATTGGATGGCCATTATCGGCCAACCCCTAGAGATGTTGATCCAAGTCTGACTATAACATGAGGTTGGCTAGTGTATTGTCTACCTAAAACCACCTCGTGCTAAAGTCGCTTGACCAAGGTATTTTTTAAAAAAAAATTTCTTGTAGAGTATATATTGACATAAATTTTACTCGCAATTGAATGACCATTATCGGCCAATCCTTGAGATGTTGATCCAAGTCTGCCTTTTTAATGAGGTTGGCTAGTGTATTGTCTACCTTAAATCACCTCGTGCTAAAGTCGCTTGACCAAGGGACCATAAATTTCACTCGCAATTGGATGGCCATTATCGGCCAATCCTAGAGATGTTGATCAAGGTCTGACTATAACCTGAGGTTGGATAGTGTATTGTCTATCTTAAATCACCTCGTGCTAAAGTCGCTTGACCAAGGTATTTTTTTAAGAATATTTTTGTTGTTGAGTATATTGACATAAATTTGACTCGCAATTGGATGGCCATTATCGGCCAATCCTAGAGATGTTGATCCAGGTCTGACTATGACATGAGGTTGGCTAGTGTATCGTCTACCTTAAATCACCTCGTGCTAAAGTCGCTTGACCAAGGTATTTTTTAAGAAATTTTTTCTTGTTGAGTATATTGACATAAATTTTACTCCCAATTGGATGGCCATTATCGGCCAGCCCCTAGAGATGTTGATCCAAGTCTGACTATTACATGACATTACATGGTATTGTCTACCTAAAACCACCTCGTGCTAATGTCGCTTGACCAAGGTATTTTTGTAAGAATTTTGCTTGTAGAGTATATTGACATAAATTTCACTCCAAATTTGGTGGCCATTATCGGCCAATCCTAGAGATGTTGATCCAGGTCTGACTATAACCTGAGGTTAGCTAGTGTATTGTCTACCTAAAACCACCTCGTGCTAAAGTCGTTTGACCAAGGTATTTTTTTAAGAATATTTTTGTTGTAGAGTATATTGACATAAATTTGACTCGCAATTGGATGGCCATTATCGGCCAATCCTAGAGATGTTGATCAAGGTCTGACTATAACATGAGGTTGGATAGTGTATTGTCTATCTTAAATCACCTCGTGCTAAAGTCGCTTGACCAAGGTATTTTTTTAATAATTTTTTCTTGTAGAGTATATTGACATAAATTTTACTCGCAATTGGATGGCCATTATCGGCCAACCCCTAGAGATGTTGATCCAAGTCTGACTATTACATGACATTGGCTAGTGTATTGTCTACCTAAAACCACCTCGTGCTAAAGTCGTTTGACCAAGGTATTTTTTAAAGAATTTTTTTCTTTTTAAGTATAGTGACATAAATTTCACTCGAACTTCCATGGCCATTATCGGCCAATCTTAGACATGTTGATCCAGGTCTTACTATAACATGAGGTT
Source organism: Tipula lateralis (assembly GCA_963932295.1). Taxonomy (NCBI): domain Eukaryota; kingdom Metazoa; phylum Arthropoda; class Insecta; order Diptera; family Tipulidae; genus Tipula; species Tipula lateralis. The sequence goes on along the minus strand of OZ010737.1, from coordinate 132,768,584 downwards.
GACTAGTGTATTGTCTACCTAAAACCACCTCGTGCTAAAGTCGTTTGACAAAGGTATTTTTTAAAAAAAAATTTCTTGTAGAGTATATTGACATAAATTTTACTCTGCATTGAATGACCATTATCGGCCAATCCTTGAGATGTTGATCCAAGTCTGACTTTTTAATGAGGTTGGCTAGTGTATTGTCTACCTTAAATCACCTTGCACTAAAATCGCTTGACCAAGGTATTTTTTTAAGAATTTTTTCTTGTAGAGTATATTGACATAAATTTGACTCAGAATTGAATGGCCATTATCGGCCAATCCTAGAGATGTTGATCCAGGTCTGACTATTACATTACATTGGCTAGTGTATTGTCTATCTAAAACCACCTCGTGCTTAAGTCGCTTGACCAAGGTATTTTTTAAATAAATATTTTCGTGCTATGTATATTGACATAAATTTTACTCGAAATTGGATGGCCATTATTGTTTATTTTTAGGTTGGGTAAGCTTTTTCTGCCTATTACATAATATAGACTAATATAGTTTCTATACCTTAAACTTTCTCTTTTTTGTGTGACATCGGTGTATGGTTCTTAATTATTTATGTTAAAATACATAAGTCGAAAAAATAACACTCAAGTGTTTAAATTGGTACTAAAAACTCTTATAGGAAAGTACTTATTTTCCAATGGGAATTGTATTTAACAGTGTGATACCTACACATTAAAAAAATCTGAAATCTTTGACATACTTCACATCCGTTAGTTTATATAGGTATTTGGTGAAATTCTAACTTTCACACCAGTATAGTAAAATGCCACTGGTTATAGCTTAATGGTTAAGAGAATCATTACCCTTCAGTCCCGAGTTCGTTATTTGCCGTTGATCAGAAATAACCATGCTCTGGGTAACATGAAAAGTAATTATATAGTAAAATACACCGGTGTCCTAGAATTTCTTCAATCTAGGTTAGATATAGAGCATCTACGTGGTGTTTTCATTTAACTTTCGGTAGTCTATGACATCCATCTCTTTGGTTGCTGATAATTTTTCATTCTGCTTAGCTCTACTGTTATAGTTTGCATTACAATTGTGTAGTTGTCACCTTGTAAGTTTGTAATTAATGCAAATATTAACATATATAACCCTTACTATGACACGCAGGCAATAAAATGAAACTTCAGCTCTAAAAATCGGTTTGATGAACTTTCGAACTAAATGTATAATTACCAAGAGTAAAAAAAGAAATTTACTCATTAATTTAGATTCAGAGGACCGCTCAACTGTACAACAGGTGAAAAGAAGTACAACTATAAATATAAATTATTCTGCTTAAAATTTACAGTTGAATTGTTTGTATTAACGCTGCATTGCACAAAGTCCAAACCATTCAGTCCAGTCGTTTATATCCAAATTGAATGATATTAGCGACGTCACAACCGGGTTCACTTCCGTAATACACATTCGTGGAATATTTAGTATACATTTTTGAAGTCTGGTTCGATTTCGACCACTTGCCATCCATCGCATGTCTGGGTTCACACACGTATATTTTTTTTTTAACTAAAGGAAAATTAATCCAATTAATTGGTTATTTGTATATACATTGATTATATCAATTACCACCATGTTTAATTATAAATAATTAATGTAAAAATTTAATATGTATGGGCGAGTTATGTAGTTCATATCTTAAATCAGTCACCAACAAAAAATCTATCTAAATATGGTTCGACAAATGTCAGACATAAAATTCAGTTATAAATATTTTTACTACTTGTTCCTGTATATTTATGTCATAACCAAAATATCTGGACTGGGAAGTTATATATACTGCATCGGTCCTACCAAATTTAAGTATTCACGTGCATCTGTGATCTATAATTTGTGGTTAGCAGTCGTTATTTATTTCGCTCTTTACTATGTCAACATAACACTTCTGGACACTGTCAGCAGCACTTTATTTGCCAAAATTTCACCAACAATGATGATAGTTCTAATAATTCAGGAATTCATCAATTTATTGGCAATAGTTTATTGCGCGTGCGCTGTGAATAGAAATTTGATTGCTGCACTGAATCGATTGATCAAAACCAATAAACTGATTTTGGATATGTTTGGTGAAAAATACTTGCGGATGAGTTTCAAACACTTCATACTCATCATATATAAAGATATATTCGCTGCTTGGATAATAATCATAGTGAATATATTTAATATGAGAGTGATATCAGGTCAGTGCTTAACTGTATTCCAAGCCACAATATCTTCGTACAATATTATGGCCACATTTTTACTCGGTTCACAATTCTTTATCAGCCTATTGAACTGTTATTTCCATTTAGAGATAGTTAAGTGTGAACTCGATGAGATTATGGATACGATTAGCAAGCGTGATCGGTTACGTTTTTGTGAACTATGTGAATTGTGTGAACGAATCGATCAACTTGCGATTTTATATCGTGTCATATCGCGTACTATAAATAGTATTTGCCAAGGACTATCGAAACAGGCAATGATGGAGTATTTCTTCCTGTACATTAACGTGGTACTCATACTGTTCTTTGTAATATTTCTTAAGATTGACGATGAATTGGCAGAATTTAACAGCATCTTCAAAAACTATATAGTTAGTATTTTAATTGCAATGTCACCACTTGCATCGCATTGTAAAATGGGACAAAAGTTGATCGACAAATCGAAGGAGATTGCAGAAAAGCTGGAGGAGAACTTTTTGTACAGATCGTATGATCAACGTATCACAGAAACCGTGAGTAGATATGTTCAATTTTGTTGCATTCATTTTGCGTAGTCAAATTTAGATTTATATTGATTACTCTTAAGACGATTCACTATTGAAACTAATTATTGAGATTTTATGTTGCTATCGAACAAAACAAAAATCAGTAAGACCTCGTCAAAGATACGGCATGTAGTATCTCAACAATATATATAGATTTGGCAAAACATTTGAGACACCCTAGAAGCAAAATCTTCATTAAACAGTTAAACAGTTTAAAGTGATAAAAGTGAAAGTCCTTAAAATTTAAAGTGAGGAACAATTAGTGATAAAAGGTGAATAAATTGTTTATTTAAAAAGAGATAATGGGACACCCTAGAAACGAAATCATCATATAAAATGAGTAGAGAGTTAAGTTATAATTAAAGTTTGAAATTGAAAAGTTAAAGTGATAAGGTGAAAGTGAATATCAAAGTTAAGAGTAATAAGTAATAAAATTAATAAATCGTCATTGAAAAAATTAATTATGGGACACCCTAGCCATAAAACCATCGTTTAAATAAGTGTAGTGAGTTGAGTTATAATTATTTCAGTTAGAAATTAAACAGTTAAAGTGATAAAGTGAAAGTGAATACTCATATCAAAGTGTGAGAGCATCAGTAATGAATAAATCGTCTTTCAAGAAGCATACTTTGAGACACCCTAGAAACAAAATTATTGTATAAATAATAAGTGCAGTGAAGAGAGTTACAATGATTTCAGTTAAAAGGATAAGGTGAAAGTGAATATCGAAGTTTGAAATAATAAGTGATAAAACAGATAATAAATCCTGATTAAACAAAATTAACCCTAGAAACAAAAGCATCGTATAAATATGAATAGTGAGTTGAGTTAAAGTTTGAAATTAAACAGTTAAAGTGATAAAATGAAAGTTAACAATAAAAAGTTTTTAGTGATAAAAAAGTGAATATATCGTCATTAAAGAAACAGACAATAGGACAATTTAAATCATCGTATAAATATGTGCGTAGTGAGTTGAGTTATAATAATTTCAGTTTAAAATTGAACAGTTAAAGTCGAAAATGAAAGTGAATATGAAAGTGGGGTATAATAAGTGATAGTACTGAATAAAATAAATTTTTGTGATTTATTTGGAGCTTTTATATATGTTTAAAGACAGCAGCTCCATAACATCACCATGGGACAGTTATAGTTTTCCGTATTGCAAATATAAATTAAAAAGCAGCTGCTGGTAGACAATTGAAAAAAGTGAATGTTACATATTAAGGTACTTATATCTTTGTAATATACTCCAAAAACGTAAATTGTGCAACGTCTAACCGTTTTCGAATGTGAGTATTAGAAATAAAAATAAGGATCACATCAGTGCATTTAACTGATTGGTTCGTGAATATATAGAGATAAATTTAATACACATGATTTACGGATGGAATACGATAGACTGATACTACATGATCACTAGAAGACAATCGCTTCGATATTAACCAATGCAACTGCCTACAACATCGTATAAATCAGTAGTAAAGATACGACTACTGAAATTAAAGTCAGCGAGTTGTAAAGGGAGAAACCGGTGGAAAGTTTAGCATCAAAATATTGGCGGAGCAAATTGAAAAATTATGAAGGTGAATTTAATCAGGAATAGGTTTCACCGTCTCGATTACTAAGTCATACAAGCGACAAGATGGTTTTTTACTATCGGATATTGTGGGTGAATTTCTTGATCAGAGATTACATCAGAAGAAATGGTTTCATATTTCATCTCAGATATGGGTGTTACGGTAATATTAAGTTACAATTATATGTACCAATATAGAATTCCGTCTGGAAACAAATAAATGGTTATCCTATGGAACACAAAGGGTATCAGTTTTGATGCAGGACAATTAACCAAAAAAATTATGATTGGGAAGCCTTAACAGGTAAACTGGCTGAATTAATATTGGAATAGATAAAAACCATCAGCAATGCGCATCATTATAGTTTCACTACCAATAGTGAAAATCCGAGAGTCTATTTTCATCGATAACATACATTGGAATATACATGTCAATTTTTTGTGGTGCATCTTGTATTAATTACTGGTAGAAACCAGAATATCAATATATACCGATTCAACTAAAAAAAGATTTTCATTGTGAAATTAACACGCACGGGGTTGATTGGTTACTTGCCATATCGAAAAGTTAATCACGCATCAAATTACAATAACTTTGGAGATTTAGAGCACCAAAATACAAATAAACGATAACATAGCGTGATTAACCAGACTAAATAGACCAACCCTACCTTTAAATAAATTCAAATGCTCGTAGAATGCTCGTAACATTTCAAAGGCTCGTTCAAAAATAAAGACAATCATCGCAATCCCATATACGAATAGAAATTTAACCAGGAAATCTGGCAGTCAATATACTAGCTTAAAGGAATATTACAAACGGAGGTTCTAAACGAAATTGTTAAAGCTGCTTCAGAAGCTGAAACAAACGAATAAAAAGCAGCACATGACACTCATATAAGCGGGTTGAAATTCTTATACTGTCTGACCAATCACAAGCTCCAGAATTAAGGTAGTAGTACGAGACGAAAACTTGGAGGCGTACAACGATGAAGTTCCCGCAAGATCAGGGACTAGGATAATATTAAATAGACCAGAATGGCTAAGATGACTATTTATTAACGCATTTTCGAGATTAGATATCGTAAATATTAATTATTAACTGAAAAGTAACTCTATTCCATGTTGTTAGAAATGGTTTTAATTCTTCCGTGTACTGTCTAGAAAAATAATACTCAGACCTTGTCAACAATCTGACTCCATCGGTCTCAATAGATGTCAGATCGCGCTTTACGCCTTGGAGTTATCGTCACCGACGTGAAATGATCGCCTATCTGCAACCCTCACTATCATCATATAGAAAGTGAGCGAGCCAATATCCTCGTGGTCTTATGGCGTCCACAAATACGACGAATAGTCACGCCACAATAGTAAAGTGTAACAAAAATAATCGAAACAAATATTTCGATTCAATTTCTGTAATTCAATAGAACTGTTGCAACATAGTCTCACAAGATATATAGAAACAAAATGCAACATACATCAAGTCCAGTCGCATATGCCTGATGAGATGGATTTTATCTTTTCGATCACACAACGAATCCATGACGTCATCACATCAAAACCGGCCTAGCAAACGACTATTACAGATCGCATACAAGATGTCATACATTTCATAAGACAAACATCTTCATCGGCTGGTTGATTCAGCGCCCTAGCTGTCAATCAATGCCACTCTGTGGAGTTTTGGTTTAACTCCCATCATTATTATTAGCTTTCACGATTACAGTTCCCTAGCATCATTTATCATATTCTACAATTTCATGATTTAGCGCATGCACGATTCTTCGCTCGAATGTTAAAAGCCATCTCTCATACTCATTTGTCGACATGCAACTCTTACATCCATACATGACAACGCGTCTGATCAACAATATAGAATTTCAGCTTATTCCCACATCATCAGCGAAATGTTCACTGAATGTCAAGCATAAAAAGCAACTTTCTAGCGATAAAGGAAATCATCACCATCCGCACTGCATAGAGCAAAATAACCACTCACTACTCATGATGAAGCAGAACTCGAATGAAAATCAAACCAGCTGTCAAACTTTACATTGTAGTTTACAACCTTTATTGCAATAATTTGAAATCTTTTTGAATTATTTCAGTTACTCGCTTTAGAAACAAAGGCGTTTGGTTTCATCGATGAAGGTGCATACTTAATATTTCTAGAAAAAAATAAGTGAAACAGCTTACGTTTAAATGTAGATGAGAATTGTGTTTGAGAAGAATACTGGCCATTGTCTAAAATAAAAGAAATTCTGAGAGTTTCGCTACACATATCGAGGCTGTAGCATCACAAGTATTTTCACCATCTACATCCCTGCAGGGAGTTCTGATCCTGTATACCACCAAGATTTACTAGCATAATTGGAATCGATAACTGAAAAATATGAGTGTACCATTACTAGGGATAGAGGTAATTTCACACCAATCTACTACTGATTAAATAAAGACTTATACATTCTTACTAAGTTCTAGTGGAATGTCATTTTCCATTACAATTATATACATCATGTCAATAGGAATCAAACAATTGGAATATTTTAATAAGCTTCGTCTTTCAAAAGCTCGGACGTAACGACTCCTGCTTAAGTCTTAGCATCCCAACTTCAGAATAAATGGATGTGTCTAATGAAATTCAGTTGCCAGATAGCGCCGATAGCGACTTACGTTAAGCCAGATGGCAACGACAATAAATTAATTATCTTGGGAAGAATATGCAACGTAACCTTGATTATTTGGGCCCTGTGGTTGGGGGCAAACATGTTTCGTAAATATTTCGAACGAAACATGAGATCCATAGAATACCACCACAGTGTCCAGAGCTTGTCGTAGGAGGCGACTAAATCTGGTTGGATCGCTGGGCTGACGACCCGCATCCGTAAAAAAAATATCACTGTTAAAAATGTCAACAATAAAAACAAAGTCGGATACCGCCAAAACAAGAATGACCCCCCGCCTAAATACCCGGATACGAGAATGAGGATCGGCACGTGGAACATGCAGTCATTAAGAAAACCCGGCGCGTTGAACGGCCTTATCACATGTATGAAGGAGTATCGGCTGGAACTCGTAGCGCTCCAAGAAATTCGATGGCCTAAAAGTGGTGTCCATGTGTCCCAAGGCTATACGTTACTACACAGTGGAGATGACCTCGGAAATCTTGGAGTTGGTGACTTTAATGCTAGAGCTGGCAGAAATCAGACCGACTTATGTAATAACATAGGTCCGTACTCCCGACACGAAACTGCGACCGAGAATGGGGAAAGAATGATATACTTTGCGATCGCTCATGATCTCAAAGTGGCAAGTACATCCTTAACCTCATAAAAACATCCACTTAGAAATATGGACACATCCACGTAAAACATCCCGAAGCCAAATTGACCATGTGTTGATTTCAAAAGGGCGGGCTCGGGTTGTCCAAGACGTGAGATCAAAGCTACGATGGAAATTTTCGTACAAGTCAGGGAGGACAGGAGAATATACAACGCGATTCTCCTGTGAAGGTCTGATAAATGAAGAAACGCAACGAAAATACCAAGATTTTGTCAGCAATAGCATTCTGCAATCCAATTACCAATCTGATGATGTGAACAGTGTCTGGAAAGTATTGAAAACTTCGGTTGTCGATGCTGCCCAGCACATTCTCGGTGTAGTGAAAACTAAGTCCAAAAATGATTGGTTTGATGAGGAGTGTCTCTTGCTGTTGAGCAACGTAATATAGCCTACAATGAAGTGCAGACTCGGTTTACAATTGCAAGGAAAAACAAGGCAGTTCTTGCTAGGAGGACAGCTAGAAAAATTTGTAGATTGAAGAAGCGAGAATGGTGGAAGGCTAAGGTCTTCAGAGTACAACAACTCAGCAATGAGCACAATTCGCGAGGTTTCTTTAAAGGAATCACCGAATTGCACCATACCTTAAGATCTCGGTCAACTGCCATTCGGGACCAGGATGGAAACCTCTGTGTTAACGTCGATGCGGTACTCGATACATGGCGTGAACATTTTTCTGCATGATCATTCTGAGTTGATTGCATTAATTCAGAGCTCTTGATATTCGGAGGGCTAACTTTGTGGAACTGTCTTTTCGACCTTGTTCGATTGGTATGTCGAAATGAAGTTATGCCTGACGAATGGAAAGTGGCCGCGTTATGCCCATTATTCAAAAAGGGTGATCGCTTGAAATGCGAGAATTATCGCGGTATAGCTCTCCTTTGCACAGCATACAAGTTACTGTCTTACATGATCTTGGGAAGAATTACTCCACTAGCGGAGGAAATTGTCGGTGACTACCAAGGAGGATTCCGTCCAAATTGGTCAGTCACTGATCAATTTTTTCGCTACGGATGATTCTTTCCAAGTACTACGAAACATCTCGCGATGTACACCAGGTATTCCTGGATTTCAAGCAAGTCTATGACTCGATCAATCGAGAGAGGCTATGGTATGCGCTTGAATATTTAGGAATACCACAAAAATATGTACATCTGTGTAAAATGACAGTAACGCAGTCACAATGCTGTGTCAAAGTTGAGAACAGGCTATCGAGAATTTTTGCAATTACTTCTGGTGTTCGACAAGGAGATGCGCTGTCCCCGATACTTTTTAATCTCATGTTGGAATACATCCTTCGTAAAAGTGCTACACCTCAGGACAATATCTTATTCCGACAATCCAATCAACTTCTTGCGTATGCAGATGATATCTGTGTGATTGGATTAAATGGCAACGGAGTGAAAGAGATACTTGATCCACTGGAACAGTTTTCAGCTTCAGTTGGTCTCAAAATCAATGAGTCCAAAACCAAATATCTGATATCTGGTTTTCGAGACCAAGACGCAAGTGATTTCAGTAGTGGTAACGACACGTTTGAAGGAGTGATGAGATTCAAGTATCTTGGATATCTCATCACTCACGATAATAGTGTGGGAGAGGATATCAAGGTTCGTCTTGCCGCTGGAAATCGGGCTTTGTATCCTCTACGTCCACTTCTGAAATGAAAATATCTTGCAAATACGGATAAGCTGAAACTGTACAGAGTGTTGATCAGACCCGTTGTCATGTATGGATGTGAGAGTTGGACCTTGACGGATGAGTACGAAAGATGGCTTCTAACATTCGAGAAAGAATCATGCGTGTGATATATGGCCCAAAACGCGACGTTGATGGCACATACCGAGTTCTATTCAATCACGAGATCAGGAATTTAATGCAAATTCCTGATATCGTGCATGAAAACAAAGGACAGCGAATACGCTGGCTCGGTCACGTTCTGCGTGCTGATCCAAAACGAATGATACAGCGATCTTTGAAGGGAGAACCGCCTTTCGGTAGGCGAAGAGGTCGCTGTCGGCGGCGATGGCGCCACGGCGTAGAGAGCAATCTGGCATCTTCTGGTTGCTTGCAACAATATGAAAATCTGGCTCGTGATCGAAACCGATGGAGCCAGACTGTTGACACGGTACGGGCCAATTATGGCCTGTAAAGACCGATAAATAAAAGAAAAAAAAACTTTGATTTGGCCATTATTCTAAACGAAAACTTGATTATTACCTGTGCATATGATATGAGCCCAACATGTTTCCAACATGTCTGGTATGGGATGCAGCTTGTTAAGTTAAGGAAATACCATTAGTAGTCATGAACAAATCTTAGTAGTCATGAACAAATCTTAGTAGTCATAACCAATATTTTAGTCTAGACCAATTTTCAGTGTAGGCAGATGTGATTGAACAAATCATTTTCGTGAAGTTCTTATTCGAGAACAAAATAAAACACCACAGCGGTTCTTATGAATAAATGTAGACCAAATTAAAGGACTGGAATTGTATGTAGCAAGTTATGACGTTTGAATCCACTTCCATTCCTAGTTCGAAGCAGTATGTCAAAAACGATGATTTACGGACAACAACTACGTAAAAGGTTATTCTACCTCCTATCACTTCCAGGAACATATATCCTATCCTTTCGTTTACGATCCGCATATCGTAAATTGATATCAGGGCGCTGTACATTGTTTATAGATGAAATCATTGAAATAGCGTATTGAATGAGAGAGTATTGAATGAGAGCATTTAATGGAAGATGCTGTGACATTTGAGTTCATGGCTGAATGGATCCAAGAGATGTGCGAGAATGACATTGAAAAACGGTTTGGTTATTTCATACAAACAATCAAACATTTTTCATAGGCAATATATGAAAAGATTTTTCTCTTGGCATTCCTGATTTTGTTGGCGTCTCAAGAACGAAGGAAAGACTGAATGGTTCGTAAGAATGACATTTAAAACCAAAGCGGTATCTATCAGTCATAGATTTAAGGTTACACATTGTACTGAAAAAAAGTAACAAGTCATATTAACGTGCCTGACGATTCAAAATATTATCACAAGATAAAAATTTCCAATTGTGAAATGTGTGGTCACAATGAGATAAATTTACGCGGAACTGAATCTAAAATGAATCGAACTCTAGCTGAAATTGATAAAAATCGAGTTCATTCGGAATGTTAAACTCCAGATTTCAGATGGCGGTTTATGGCGTTGTTAAGATTAAACCTAAGAGATGAATTGTTTAGAAACCTTACTTATGCCGAATCTGGGGCATTGACGTCAATCCATTTTTTGGTATGTAAGCTGACTCCACCAATATACACCCGGTTTGAAAATCAATATACCTTTTGAGGACTACATAATTATTACAAAGTCATCATAATTATATTAATGACCAGCATAAATTAAATAATAAAAAATACAAGCTTTGACTATAAGTCAACCCTTAACAAACTGAAGCACACATAGTTACATTACAATGTCCGAAAGGTTCAGATACAAATATTTTAAACCATTACTATACTACTACTATTACTTTGGCCGGATCTGTGGTCTAATCGTGTATCGATTCAACACAAACAGTGGTCAATTTGAACGTTCTAATCTCGCTCTCATTTATGCATTCGCCTGTATTATTACGAATGCATATGGATCTGCAACGCTCATGTCGAATCTGAAAGATTCGAAGGCAGATGATCAAAAATCATTTTCGGTAGACATCAATTCAAAACTAATGCACTTCAAACGAAATATGATCTCGATTCTAGTATACGGGGTTGGAATCGTTCTGCGAAATCGGCGAATTGTTGCGTTGAATAAAATGTTGCGAACTAATCGACGAATATCCTCGTTTGTCAAACGAAAATACGAAAAACTCGGCTTGAAGTACTTCCTATTGGTGTTCTTGAAAGAAGGTGTTGCGTTATGGGTTTCGTATGTACCACTAGTACTTGTCACCATCGAAATTACTAACGATTCCATGTCTTCGATCGAAATGGCAATATATATGTGGCATTCCGTAGCCAAAAGTATTTTCTACACCGAAACAACGATGTGCTGGCTAAACTTATATCATCTGTACGAGATATTGGACTGTGAAGTGAATGAGTTGCAACTTAATATTCAATCGGAACTCTTAAATATTTCAACAATGTCAATTAATCGTACAAAATTGCTAATAATTGAGTATCGCAAGCTACACCAACTGACCCATCTCGTGGTTCGAGCTTACGCTTACCAAATCCTGTTGCAAATGTACATGAATTTTACATCAACATTAACGATTTCGCATTTGCAGTTTTGGATACTGTTCGCGTCCGATTTGTCGAATTCAATAGAATTATTTACAGCCGGAATGTTCAGTATTTTACTCAGAGCTTTTCAACTGTATATTCTCGTAAAGTTTGTTCAAATTATTTTAGACAAAGTTTCTAAAATTCAGCAACGTTTTAGTGACATCTGGATACAGATACAAATTGACGACCGATTACTGAGTACGGTAAGTGAATCAATATTTGTTAATGTTGATCTGTTGATTTGTTTATATGTTTATCTGTTAATTGCATTATTACTAATTTTTTATATAATTAACAATTTAAATGAGTTTTTAATCGACCTCATTAAGAATCATTAATAAATGTCACCTGTGTCAAGATACAAATCTTGTTATAGACATAAGAATCGTTCTAGTATAGCATATACTAGAGTAAAGCTCGTTTGTGTTATAATGTTCGTCTTCAAGTATAAATACTTTCTATTGTTTGTGTACTATTATTATGTATTGGGCCGAATTTTGGGCCTTGTCGTGTATCGGTATAATTTTACGAAAGGTCGAATCGAGAGATCATCACCAGCTATTATATATACGATGTCGCTAGCCATCGCATTGCCTTATATATTCCAACGATTTAATATTAAGTTGAATCCGTTGACCAAAAATGATTTTCCTTTGGCATTTCCAAAGGCAATCGCGTATGTGTTACTAGTACCTCGACACATTGTGAACTATTCTATGTACGTTGTTGTGTTTTTATCTCGAAATCAACGTATTGCTGCTGTTAATAAACTTATCAAATCGAATCGGCGAATACTCGCCTATGTCAAATCGAAATATGTGTCACTAAGTCTTTTCTGGTTTGTTATATTTATGGCCAAGGAGATAGTGGCCGTATGGCTTTCGTTTGGTATTGCCTTGCTTCTGATTCTTAACATTAAAAATACGATTAATATAACCGTTTTGACACTCTACTTAGTGTATGCCATTTCGAATGCTTTGTTGAATACCGAAATTATTATGTGTGTGCTAAATATATTACATTTGTACGAGATTGTACTGGGTGAGTTAAATGAAATGTTGACAATGATTGAGAAGGCTGGACCTACTGTCAAATCAAATATTTTTGATCGTGTCGACATACTTATGCTCGAGTTTAATAGATTGCAAAATTTAACTGTGACAACGATACGAGCGTATTCTGGACAAATATTGTTGCAAATCTTTATGAATTTTACATCAACCCTAACGATATTGATTTATGAAGTTTGGCTTTTCCTCGGAAAGCAATCAACTAATACAAATAAACTGATATCTTCTACTAGTATTATGATCGTGGTACGATTTGTGCAACTATTCTTTTTCATCAAACTAATCCACGTGATGCTCGATAAGGTGGATCTTATCAAAAAATGTTTCATTAAAATTTGGAGCAAAAGTTTGGAGCAACATTTTTTCGATAAGGTATGTACATATAAATTAGTGAGTAAAGTAACGTCAGTGCTTCGTATTTACCCGATCCCAAGCTCAACTGTACAATATTCTAAAATCAACAGGTTTGTGTTTTTGTTACAAGTGCCATTTCGGCAGTATGGTTGGGATCTTTTGAGTGATCAACGTCGAGTGACCTCCCTCATTCATTTGATTGGTTAGATCCGATAATTGGTTTCCCACATCTTATAGGTGCTTTAGCCGAACCTAGCTCAAAAATATTGAGCAACAACAGTGACCAACAGCATTTGACCCATTGCTTGTTTCGATTCAGAATGATAATAAGGTTTTTTGATTAACACTTCTAGGAAGCAGTTGAAATTAGCGTCCCCATAATCCTGATACAGTCTCGACAAAAAACATGGGTTTTACCACTCATTTTCTACTTGATTTGGCCTTGAAACCACCTTTTCGAAAATTGCTTGCTTATATAAACTGATTCAGTTGAAACCTCGAATCAGACATTGTATGTACGATATTATAGAACGGAGAGAACATCAGCTTGAAACTCATTGGATACGAGTTAAGATCCATTGACGGATACAATGAGTTTAGGTAAACCTTCTTCTTTTTTTTTAGAGTAGAATCATCAAAATAGATGAGTATTCTTCCTTAAGTTATTTTAGAGACTGATCAACTGGAAAAATTTTTTTGGATCCGCGGAGGTTACTTGACACAATTATTAGCTTTTTATCATCGATCAGTTAAATTATTCGAATCGCCCAGTGCCCTTCTTGGATAATTTGTAGTATACCAGCTAAACTACAAATGTTGCAGCAAGTGCACGACAATTCAACGTGGTTGGTATTAGAACGCTATCGTAATCAGATTGAAGTAAAACCATTAAGTTCTGTCACGCAACGAGAAACTCAATGAGATACAAGGTATTCTTATATCCTTGAAAAATATGCATTGCAATCGATGCAAGGTCATACTGTGTGATTTTTGTTTGAATTGAAAAGAGTTGTCACTGGTTGGTCATCGGCGGTATCATTTTATTTTTTACCGTTATCTGTCATTCAGGCTCAACTAGTCCATTGTGACATCCCACTTTTAACCTAACATTCGGAGCTACAGTTCCGATTTAACGTAGAAACCTTCTGCACATTGAATAGCTTCATGCCCGCCTATAGTAATGACATGGAAGATGGGGCGGATCATGGATTCAAAACTCAACAGAGGTTCCCAGATGTGTTCATTCATTTCGATCGCACCGCCCAAACAGTCGATAGTGAAAAATCGGATTTACATTCTGGCCCTATGGAAGATGGGACAGCCCATGGATTTTAAACTCAACAGAGGGTCTCAGATGCATTCATTCACACCACTGATCATCACATCGCTCAAACGATCTATGGTGAAAAAACCCTTATGCGTCAAAAACCCTTTTGCGTGCTAGTCACTCTTAAGACGATAGAATATCTTTTGCCTATATAGGACATGCACTACATATTTCATATATCAACAGATAGCTTATGGACCGTGTTGACATTGTTATCCGAAGATATAGGTTAGATTTGAGATATGGCCCATGTACCTTTCATCTGAAGTAATAACACAATGTGGACAAAAGAACTAAAAACATCAAATCTTCAAGCAGCACATTTTGACATTTGGAGTAGCCAGAGGAGCTGGTTACTCCAAACGACTACCGATGGTATTCGAACATTATTAATGTGTTTGTTGATCAAAATTAATTTATTATTCGACAGTTCGATTTGAGATATGCGCTAAAATTTATCGCCCCTTAGTTTTTGGAAGAGTGGGTTGCATGCATGTTATCGGATATCAACTGATCACAATGTCTAGGTCCATAACGTCCGTTGCATTGTTCCTATTAACTGATTCAAACATCTTGCCAGCTATAGGGATAATGACTGCTATGAAGCAACTTTGATTTTATTGATAGTTACTATTGTCAATATAGTGGAAGTTACTCCATAGATATGTTAAGTCTCCAGTGGAAAAATTATTGTGTCGAGCTTCACCAAGAGGTCTAGGATAATTTTATAAGATTTTGTTCAAAATTGATGAGTTGACAACTGAAATGCTTTGTGAGTTTTTCAACCCTCTCTCTTCTTCTCTCTCACTTTTTCTCTCTGTGACTCTAACTATGTGGTAATGCGTAGTGAAGGTACGCCAAATAGAATCGAATACAACGTCCACAATATCTCCAAAAGCTACCAAGCTTTCTCAATCATGAAAATAGTAATATCTAACAAGTTATAAGATGATTCCGATTCGGTATCTATGTAAATGGTCAACTTTTTAAAATATTGAAAGAGACAATGTTAGTTAAGTTCATGGTAACCGAAAGATAATATAGTTTTTGATTATATTCAACTAATTTCTCAACTAAGAATTTTTTTATCTCGATAGACTTAATTCATCGTTTGCTCAATAACCCGATACAATTGAAAACGTCTTCCTGGAGAACAACTTCTTTTTTTTGGTCGGCCGTGCAATCGCCACAATTACCAGACAATATATTCAATTTCCATTTTAACGGGCTTGTTCTTCTCAGTTTTCGGTCAATACCTAGATTTTCCTTTAACATGGATTTTTAAATAGTGAATTTGGCGATCGTTGATTTTTAGTCCAGATACTACCAAACCATTTGGATTTGCAACCAAAAACTATCGTTCAACCATAATTTTAAACGAAAATGACTCACAAACATACAAATTACAGCCACTCAGGTCAAAACACGCTATGTGGAAATAAATATCTAGATCTTACAGATATAAGTTAAAACAAACACTTCATTTATTATTACTGACAAAGCTATATCTTGTATCATAAGTGATGTCATAACGCAATTATATTGGTCGATAGGGCCCCATCGGTGACATGTGTATACTGAAAACAAACGGAAGGGTTTGCTATATGTCTCAATGCCTGGAAAATTAACAGCTACTGTTTCGGTAGCTTATCGTTTGCTATTGAAGGTCTACGGGAGTGATTTCACAAGATTATAAATTTATCAGAAATATTGATCTAATAGACGCAGTATCGGAACGTTCACTCTGTAAATTCACCGTCATGCTGTTTAGGTTGTGCAATGCAGCCCAAACGATATGTCGATTAATGTCGATTTGCTGGTGCAGGTGTCACCTTCATTCTTTGAACGCATCAACTAGAATCACAGTATTAAAGAATATATCAAAAAAATTTTGTAATTGTGCCATCATCTAATAAATTCCAAAAAATTAACTTTGTACTTCACCATTTATAATTATTATTCCAGCTGACCAAACCGATTTATCTAGCTTAGCAATACCATAGACACATTATCTTGTTTCGTAACTTTGATTATGAAACTATGACACACTACAGTTCTCATTTCATTTGACAGTTTATCATAATTGATTAAAATTCTTACATTAACTGTGCGGTTTAAAAATATTTATCTACCCAAATTTTCCTATTTCTATTTCTAGTTTTATTTTCCGTTAATTCTGTATTAATTTATTTTTTTTGAAAACGTCAATTTTTATAAAAAAAAACTAACAAATTCATGAAAAAACAATATTTATAATTTTCGCTATGCACAACCTGTATTACTGTTGTCACTAAAATGCAATGGGATGAGAAAAAATAGCTCATTCCGAAACCATGTTTTAACCAAGTTGCAAACCATGGTTAGCAGTGACACATTACAACGAAATCATAATTATCTCGAAACTGTAGTTACGAAACCAGATATGTGTTTCTTAAGTATAATTTACATATTTTTGTAAAATACACGAATTTTTTTGTAATTTACGTTATTTACATGTAAAATGTAAAAAAAAGTGATTAGCATGAAAAATGCTCTACTGTGATTAGAATTGGAAGTGTCTCGTTTTGTACCATATGTATGGAGGGTTACACATTCGTGCTGATATCTGATCAATAAAGTTTACGGTAGTTGATGGATCACAGAGTTTTTACTAGCAGATTTGCTAGATGGCAGGTTTGCAATCATTTGATTTCAAAACAGAATATGATAACAACTGATATTGGAAATTTTCTTTTCCATCATAAAGGAAAGCAATAAAAGAGATTAGAGTAGGAACATAAGTAGTCGGAATGGGAGAAAATGAAATTTATGAAATGCTAACTGTTAGTGTTAAAATAATTATTAAGTTCAATTAGTATATGGAAACTTAACTGCAGAATAACTGTAGCTTTTGAAGTTTGATAGATAGAACCCATTCAATAAGACTGCCACCAAAAATACTTGATAAAAATTCTTCAAATAATGTAAGATATATATTTTCTTTATAAATTTCGGTTACAATAAAAGTGGAAGCTTTATATCAAATCTAACGATCTTTATATCTTTATAACAATTTTAACAGGCTTTTAATTTTTCGTACGGTGTCTACATTTTGACTTCATCGGTTTCGATCGCGAACCAGCATCATACTGTTGATAATCAGGAGATGCAAGATAAGTATCTACGACGTCTTCGCCTGCCA